>OESO01000078.1:651956-708561 GCA_900240985.1 Crithidia bombi
TGCTGCTGGTGGTGCTGCTGGTGGTGCTGCTGATGGTGCTGATGGTGGTGCTGCTGATGGTGCTGCTGATGGTGCTGATGGTGGTGCTGCTGATGGTGCTGCTGATGGTGCTGGTGCTGCTGCTGGTGCTGCTGCTGCTAGTGCAGTGTGGGTAGCTCCACCAAGGGGGATCAGCGGCTCTGCAGTGCTGACGACTGGCAGTGGGTGTGGCTTTGCGGCCTGTATAGGAGGCAAGGCAAGCTTCCTAGGGACGGCTTTGTCAGCGCTTATCGCATTGTTGGCACCGCTGACAACAGGGTTGATGTGGAAGCCGTTGCGGTGTTCCACGGGGGCGGTGACGGCGGTAGCAGCAGCGGTGGGGGTGGGGAAGTGGCCTGGGCGGGCATCGGACTTGCCAGGAGGCGTGGTAAAGGGCTTTTTGCCGTTGCCAGCCTCAGTTGCCGCACCCGCCGTGCGAGGTGCCTGCAGGTTTGATAGACATATTAGTTTGTGGCGGTAGCAGCCCTTCACCAGCGCCGCGCACTTCTGCTTCGAAGTCCGCACCATCTCCGGCGTGAGCAGACGACCCAGCACCGCCATGCTGGTCGAGCTGTTGAAGGGGATCATGTGTGTATCCACGAAGTACCCGGTGGCCTCACCTTCGGAGAGAAAGACGGTAGCACCCGGCGCCAGCGCAAGAAAGATGGACACCGCCGCCATCTTGGGTGCGTTGGCCTCGAAATTCGGCAGCAGCTCCTTCTGCGGTCCCGCGGCAGGGGTGGGCAGCGCGGCCAGAAAGTCGGCAACGGTCAATGGCTCAATCTCAACGAAAGCGCGGCTGCTACAGCTCACGTTGGCTAACTGCTTCTTCACCTCCTTCGGTGCTGACGCGGTCTGCGAAAGCGGGGTGGGTATGCACATCACCTTCATCTCACCCGGTGGCGGGCTGCCGCCAGCGGTGGCCGTCTTTGGTGACCCGCCCGCTCCTCTATCTCTGTGATCTCCGACTACGGGGATGCCCGCTCCCACGTCCTTACGCCTTGCGTAGCAGAACATCACCTTCACCTGTGCCTCATGCGTGCTGCTGTCGTTGAAGAGAAACCAGCGGGTGCGATTTGGCACCTGCACTAGCTTGATCCGCGAGTTCTGCCGCCGCAGCCGCGTCGTCGTCGGATCGCCCACGGCGGCGGCTGCCTGGGCTGCGCTGGTCTCCGCCCCGTCACTGCGACGGAAGCGGCTGTCCTTTATCAGCAACGACCGCGCCGAGGTGCTGAGGCAGGAGGAGGAATCCGTTTCATCACCGTCGTCGTCAGACCCGTTGGCCGGCTTCACACCCCCTGCAATGGGAATGATCCTCGGACCTGTGAAGGGTGGGGATAGGGTGTGGGCTCCTGCATCCGCCTCTGCCACCCCCTGCTGACTAAGTCGCTGCACGGCCGTCACGCCAGTGGAGGGCGGCGGTGAGTGACGGGAGCGCGGCGACGGCAGGGTGGCCCAGTTGCTGGTGCTATTACTCGGCTCTCGCGTGGACGGGACGGTGTTCAGCTGCGGCGGCTTGCGTGAGCCGTTGGCACCCGCGTTGGGGTTACCGGCGTTTTGGCCCGCCTCAAAGTTGAAGCCCTTTCGACCAGGGAGGTGCGCCTGCGAGTTGCTGGTGGCCGACCCGCACTCGTTGGCGTTGTCAGAGTTGCCGTTGGGGTCCCCTAAGTTAATGGCGTCGGTTAAGCCCACCGCGCCATCCGTTGAGAGCGGTGCCAGACGTCCTTGCTCGTCTACTGCGACGTTGATGAGAAAGCAGGAGCTGGTGGCTGGGGTGAGGCTAGGGTCGTTGTGGACCGACTTGGCCTGCTCCTCCACCTCTGCGATCTTCGCCAGAGCGGCCTCGTCGCCCCGCTTTGCCTTTCGCATCTTGGACACGTTTGCGAGGAAGTTCCTAGCCTCTTGCTTGGCGGCTGCGGTCACCACAGGAAGGTGTCGCAGGGCGATGACGCGGGCTGCGCAGCCGCCCTGCGGACGCCGCACGTTGCCCCGTGCATCCCGCGTGGGGAGCGTGGAGGCGGGGATGTGCTGGGTACTGGGAGAGTAATTGTAAAAGGCCGGACACGCCGGCGGCGGCGTCGGGTGGTGCTTCTGCGTACTCGACCCTAAACCCATTTGTCGTTTTGACAACAACAAAAAAAGCTTCACAGCACCCCCACCGCTAGTTGACAAATATCGATAAATCAAAAAAGGAGGAGGAGAGAAGCGAAGCCCAAAAAGAAAAACAGCTGACAACAACGACAATCACCGCCGGAACCTCAACCTGCAGGGGGGGACTGTGAAGCAGAGAGAGGCAGGAAAAGGGGGAGGGAGAAAAGAAGGGAACCCGTTGCGTGACTCGATCAAACAACACAGCAGCAGAAGAGAAGAACGGCAAGCGTATACAAACAAAACAATAATAATAATAACAAGGAGAGAAAGCTGGGTTATTTCGCGATGTTTGTACAAATAAGTTGTTTCGCACGCGTCGTGTCAGCAACGCACGTTTTTCGCTTCTTGGTTGGCTTTTTTTGTCAAACAAACAAGAGCTGGTGCTGTAGTCTGGAGTGAGTCGGTGTAGCTTTGTGGAAGAGAGGATTGCAGTAAGTGCCCCAGCTTCCCTGGTGTGGTCTCTTCCTCTCCTTTTTCTGCTACCGTCGCACTTCGCTTTGTCGGCGCCGCCAAAAACAAAATGGTGCTTGCGGCTGCGTTGAATGAGAGAGAACGTTGGGGACAGGGAAAGGGGAGGACACGAGGGAAGGAAGGAAGGAAAGTAGCCTAGTAGGTTAATCCGACCGCAGGTGTGCAACACCGAACTCTCATAGCAACGCATTACACTCGATGAGAATCGTGTGTGAGATGCTATCACCCTTGTTGCATCGCACTTTGTTTGACTTTGCTTTTTTTGCCCTGCAGAGCTCTTCGGGCCCAAAGGGTAGAAACACCGCACTGGCAGAGCAGCCAGAGGAGCAAACGCCATGCAGGAAACAAACTGTAACCAGACTCGCCCTCTCTAGCTTCACCAGCTCTCTTTGACCTCATGTGAGTGCCATTAATTCAAAAAAAAAAACCGGCAGACATTGTGTGAAATCGTTGTTGGTCTAGTGTTTTGTTGGTTTGCTTTCGTTTCCTTCAGATTGTTCTGGTAAAGCTGCCTCAAGGCATTAACGAAAACGGAGTTTTTTTTTTAACAGGTGTAGAAAAAAGGATCATGTACAGTCGGGCAACACAAAAAGAGGACTTGTCCGTTAGCTGCGTACATCTGCACCTCCGTTCCTTGAGACCGGGGGTTCCACAACGTACACCCGTAGACACACGCACACTAAAGAGAGGAAAACAACACTCCTTACGGCTGACAAAACAGTAACCACGCACTTCGAGAAACGGAGAAAGAAATCGAGCTTCCCTGCTGCCCACACACAGCGCATTAGCAATCCTGTGTTTTTTCTGTTTTTTGTTGTTGCTGTTGTTGTTAAGCGAGTTTATCAAAGCGCTTCCGCTGAAACCACGCGCTGCGCACTACAGCCCACCAAACACCTCCGCCGCAAACTCCACCGCTGCTTTTGCAGCAGCGGCACCCCGCACCATCCTACCCCTCGAGAAGAAAAAAAAACGCAGCATTGGTTTTGCGGGTCATCGAGGCAGCCAATGCAAGAGCAGGGTCAGCTCTTATACCAGCTACGCTGGCAGAATCATCCGTATTACAGAAGAAACACCAAAGACGACAAAAACCTATCGAAGTGAGAAGCAGGTGGATGTCAACGCTTCCCTGCAAGGCTTCGCTGTTGATTGCCACCATCGCTGTAAAACCTCGCTGTTTGAACGACAAGCATCGTCTTTTTTTCCTTTTTTTAAGTGTTAAATCGTGGCGAACGACGCATCTGTTTAACCAGGGTGAGAGCTGAGGAAACGAAAACAACGACCACGACAAGCGGGCCCACACCGTTTAAAGGTGTGGCAACGTCTTCTGCGTCCCTGACGGTGAGAGCGTAACGTCACCACGCAGGAAGCATCGCCCTCTCCCCTCCCCTTTTCCTTCACCTCTGCATCAGCAAAGCGCTTCCTTCACGAGGGGGAGAGAAGGAGGGGGGTAACGTACCCTCACCGAAACTCTGTACTCATCATCCCATGTCTCTACGCCTCCTCGTGCCGCTTCTTCAGGTCATCTTCCGGCTCCTCCTTACTCGGGTCTTCCTCCATAAAGTGAATGCGTGTGCCGTTATCCGAAGCGTCCTCGAGGGCAACGTTGCCGCAGCAATCGCTAGCGGCGTCGCGCTTGGCGAACTCCAGCGGCTGCATTACAGGTTCATCAAGCGGAGCCTCCAGCGTGTCATCGAAGCCGCCAACGGGGTTTGCGTCGTAGCTCGTGGTGAAGCCGTTGTACTCGCCGCGCATGAAGCGTTTTGTCTCACTTGGTGGGACCTCCAACACCAGGGTGCACTCACCCGTCTCAGCATTCACAGCCGTCGTCTTGGTGTCGTCCAGCGCCGTGACGGAACTCTCCGGGCCGAAGGTGACGGATACCTTCATCAAGTACTCCGTGGTGTCATTGTAAAAAGCCCACATGTGCCGCTTCTTGCTGACGAGACGGAAGAGCAGCCCGTTCTCCTCCTCAAAGCAGCGGTAGATGTTGTCGATAGGGAACGTCGCTGCAGGGCCGGGGCCGGCGTAAGGCGAGTTGGGGTCCGCCACACGCTGCGTCTGGCTGGCTTGGTGGATGGGTGCAGCAGTGGAGCGGCGGCGATGCGGATCGAAGTTGGGCGACACATCCTCGTCCCCCTCGGGGGCTGTGGCCAGCTGGGCCGCAGCAGCAGCAGCAGCAGTGGCAGCAGGAGCCTCCAGAGGTACGAAGTGCTCCTCCTGATTCACAGGGAGATCGACAGCCACCGGCGTCTCGGTCACAACGGCAGGGATGGCGGGCTCCTCTGCCGGGTCGACCATAACAACCTCCTCCGGTGCCGTGGCGACCTCGGACGTCTCATCCGCCGCCTTCTTGTCCTCCGCCGTCTTTTCACCGGGCACCTTCTCCTCCTCCTGAGGCTGGGGCTCTAGGGGTGCTGGGGCAGCAGGGCTCGTGGACACCGGGGTTGGGTTTACGGTGATGTGGGTGGCGTCGTCAGCCGGCACTCCGCCCTTGGACTTCTCCGCAGGCTTCTTCTCAGCAGCTTTGTAGGATGTTGGTTTTTTCTCAGAAGACTTCTGAGCTGCCGCCTTGCTATTGTGCTGCCGCGGTGCGGTCTTCTTATCGTCGGCGCTCTTCGCCGTACTGTTCTCGCAACCCATTTTCTTTTTGTGTTTCACTAATATCTGTGCGCGTGTGTGTCAAGAGACAGTGGCGCTTAGAGCAAGGAAGTAGAGATACACTGCAGAGTAAAACAGAGAAACACAAGGCTGTTGTTTTAGACAAACAGCAGTCACTAAAGCAAGGTGAATATATGTACTTTTATGTATGTATTGGGACTGCCAGCACAGCCCGAGACAAGAGTCGTCAACGATGCCGATAACGAAAGGAGAAGAAGAGGCGTGATGTGCGCCGCGTTAAAGGCTCTCCCGCAAGAGAGGGTCACGAAAGCAAATAGGTGTCGCAGCGAGGAAGGCTTGTTTTCGAATCCTAATAAAAACACTTGTTGTTAGGCAGGTCCTGCAATTTGACGGTTCCAGAAAGCAGGATTCAAAGCTAATCAAAAGAAGGCAACAGAGAGAGTGCGCACGAGCCCCGTCTTTTTTGTTGTTTACTTCTTCTTGATGAAGCAAGAAGAACCGGAAAAGGGGGAGGGAGACTTTTAAAAATGTAAACACAAGAAGAAGAAAGGAGAAGAGGAGAAAGCGTGCGCTTCGCTCTTTTTCTCACCCTCCCACTCTTTCGACGGCCCGCTGAGAAAGCTGTGGCAGCTTCACTTTGGAAGCACGCGTGTGTCTGTGTGACTGTGTGTACGCGTGCAGAGAGACAGCAGTGTTTTGTACGGTCGTTTCCTTTTTTCCCCTCTACTTCAGTGCAAAATGAGCGGGGGGGGGGTTGCGCTGTACTCATACCAATGATGGGGATGAAATGAAAGTGCGTGAATGCGCGGGTGCCGTTGGCAGTGCAGGTGAAATCGAGCAACGGTGTAGGGCAAGGGGATACGGAGAGAAGGGCGGGAAGATGTGAAATTCTCGGAGGATCAGCACGCAGAAGTCAGATGGAAGAGTGGCACGCGAGAGATGTTTCTTTTTTTCTCTCTTCGCTTGGTGTTGTTACCGTGTTGCGGAAAGTGTGTGCGCGGCGCAGCGTACAGGCCAGCCGCACACGCCACCACCCGCTACTTCGCTTTTGTTTTTTGTTTTTTTTGTTTTCCTTCTGTCTGCCTTCGTTATGGATTCTTTGCTTTATTTCGGGGAGAGGAAGAAACAGCATGTTGAGCGGAAGTGACACATCCTGGAGTGGACAAAGCAGCAGACACGATGAAAACCCTAGTTCACCTGCTCTTATGCGAGAACAGGTGTGTGTGTGTTACTGGGAGGTAGGGGTGGGGGGCGTTGGTGGATTGCTTCTGTTTCAGCATGCGGCATGAATCCGCGTTACTCCGCACGGCATCAGCGAATCCCAAGTTTCGAGAGCCTGCCGCCGGCGAGCAGCCTGGGGCTTTACGCACCGTCTACGTCCATGTACGTAGCCATGGTGCTAAGGTGTGAGGTGCCGTACAAACGCACGCAGCCGCCGGTGCCAACGCAGAGAACGGGGCTGAACTCGTGAAAGCAGGCCGCACTGAGCTCACAGTTCGACACCTCTCCGTTGCCCTCCCCCTTACCTGATACCAAGTTGTAGCTCTGCATCTCGCACGCGGGCGACAAGTTACGCTGGTAAAGGGAAGCGGCACGACTGCCACACAGACCGCTTTCACTTTGCTCCTCCACCCCCCCTGAGAGCGCGGCACCAGCAGCAGCGGCATTGGCGCCGCCACCACCGCGGTAACGTGGCTGCAATAACTGCAGCGACGTCGGCGTCGTCGTGAGTGTGAGAAAGTGCTTGCTGCAGGGATGCACGTCGAGCTGCCGTATCACCGTCAGCGCCCCACTACGCTCCGAGAACTTCGCACGGCCTCCACCGCCTCGACCCTCGGCCACCCCACTCAGTGCAGCACCGTAGAGGAGACTCGGCTGCTTGGGGTAGCGGCGGTCCCACACTGCGACGGTCCCACAGGCGTACCCCGCCACCACCGCATCCGGGTAACGATGGGAGTAGCACACCCGCACGCAGAGCGACGACAGAGGACTGCTACTGCTGCTGTCGCTGCCGGTGTCGTTGCGGTTAGTGGGGGAGGAGCTGGTAAACGTGAAGGAGGAGGATGGGTGGGCGTAGCCGAGCCGCGCCGCATTACTGCTACTGCTGTCGCGCAGGTCGAAGAGGCACACCTGCTTGCCGTAGCTACCAACGATGTACTCGTAGGGCGTGTAGGGGTGTGCCTTCAGAGCAGATACGTTGCCCGCACCTACCGTCGCCACCGAGTCGGTGCCGACCAGTGTGCCTAAGGTGGCCATGCGCTGCTCGTTTCCCAGGTCCCACGCGCTCACCTCGCCCTCGCCGTTGCTCACGTACAGCAGGCCGGTGCACGACTGGTAGCTCGACACGCACTGGTCTAGCCCATCGGTCTGGTCAAACCGGGCCGTCTCAAACGTCGTCACGCGACGCACCCGGTGGCGGTCGGAGAAGTGAGAGAAGACCTCGACGGCGCCAAAGCGACGCACTGCACAAATCAGCGGGTGGTGCGCCGCGTCCACGAGGTGCAGGTCACCGACGCCGTGGTAGAAGTGAGGGAAGCCGTGTTGGTAGGACGAGGGCAGCGCCGCCATGGCGTTGGCGGCCTCCGCACGGTCCATCCACGCCACTGCCCGGCTACCCCGGCCACCGCCCATCATCTCGTCAGGGCGGTAAAGGCAACCCGGGTAGCGGCCGAAGTCGCGCCCCCGGGTACCGCGGCGGCTGTCAGCGTAGCCGCGCTGCGACCGCCACTGTCCGGCGTTGCCGTCGCGCGGCCGCGGCGCCTCTGTGTTGGGGTTGAAGCGGTCGTACATGAAGCGAGGACGTGCCACGTAGGAAAGGTCGGACCGGCTGCGGCCCACCACGTCACGCAGAAAAAACTGCGCCTTGGCGTGCAGCCGACGCAGCGGGGCAACGGCACGGGACCCGCTGAGCACGGCAGAGCGCTGGCGTGAGTGTGGTGGTTGCGCCGCCTCGCCATCCCCGTCGGTGTCTCCTCTTCCTGCGCCATCGCCGCCACCATCGTTGCTGCTGCTGCTGCTGCTGTCGTTGTTCTCCTCGTCCCCGTCACTGCCGTGTGCGTGCTCTGTTTCCTCATCGCCGCCGTTTGTGGGCAAGCCGAGATGATCGTACGACCACACGCTCAATAGCCCGCCCGTGGTCGACGTGATGACGAGCGGCTCGGAGGGGTGAAGCAGCACCACATCCACACTTCCAGCCACACGCGGTGATCCCTCTGGCACCACCGCCGCCCCTTCCGACGAACGGCCGCCACCACGGAAGGGGTAGGAGAAGGACGGCTCTCGGTCACGGCTGCGCAGCCCGCTGCAGCGCTGGCTGTAGCCCGGGATGCCAGCGCGTCCGATGTCCCCCACACCGAGACAGTGAAAAGGTGCGCAAGTGGGTGCGGCGGCGCTGCTGCTGCCACTGCCGTTTAAGAGCCGGCTGCCTGCTGTTGCATCGTTCACTTCTCCTCTGCTCGCTGCTGCCGGCACCACCGAGGCAAGGTGGCTGCGGCGCGTGCCGGTGCCGCTGTCGACCGCCTCCGCGTCCGGGGCCTCATCCTGGGCAAAGGCGCGTAGGTTGCGCTCCACGCGTTGGAAGTAGTGGTGCAGGGCGTTTTCCTTTTCGAGGTTCATCGGGTGGCGCGGATCGCCGTCGTCCATCTTCTCCAACATAAAACGCTCCAAAAAGCTCAACGCACCGTAGGCGAAGTTGGTCATCGAGGTGCTGTCCATCGCCCACAGCGGGTGCAGCGCCAGCGTCTCGGAGTCCAGCAACGTCCCATTCACACTCATGTCGGAGCTGCCGTCAGCAGCGTCGTCGACGTTGTACAAGTAGTACCCCTCGTCCTCTCGCGTGCCGCGCTCGCCACCCACGCCGCGATGCCGTGCTGCGTTCCCACCGCCATCGCCCCTACGACGGATACCGTGCCGTTCTTGGCCATACCTTTCCGTGTGGTAGCTCCCTTCGCCCTCACCGTCGCTGCCCGGACGAGAGTAACTGCCTCGGCGACCACAAAAAAACTCGCCACTGCGGGCATCGACGCCGTCGGCAGCAGGCCCGCCACCCTCGTCGTCCCGCATCATCCCGTCATCTTCTAGGCGCTGCCGCGAGGAGCCGCGTGGGAAGGATGAGAGCGACCCCGCCACCTCCCGGCCGTCGGTCGACGCGATGCGAAGCAGCCGCCCGATGAAGCGCCGTAACGCCGCCGGTTGCGGGTCCGGCACGTCATCGATGTCGAACGCCATCAACGCAGGTGCGGAGGCGGGTCCTCTTGCTGCAGCGGCTGCGGACGCTGCGTGCGGGTCGGCCATCTGCATGTAGGTTTCATCACCGGGATGGACAATGGACCCAGTTGAGCGAGAGTGACCTAGTTGTAACGCAGCACTGTTACCCGCGCCTGCAGCTCCGCAGTTCAGCGTGTCATCGAAAACCTTACCAGCGCACAGCATCTCACGAAGAGGTAGGTACGTAGACAAGTCACCCCCGCCGTCCATTGACGACGCCGTCACCGGATCGGCGCTGGTGTGAACACCACTCGCCGTAGGTGCCGCGTCGCCGCTCGGGCGTCCTTCGTGCATTCGATTCTGCCGAGTGCCATAGCTGCGACGACGCTGCTGACTGGAGTGGTGTTGGTGGTGGTAGCCACGGTGGTGCCCGCTCACCCCACCACCGTAGTCTTCCTCCCCTGGCGAGACGTGGAGGTCGCGGCCGGCGTAGTCGTCGTACCACGACTGATGCAAAAAGCCAAACTCCTCTCGCACAACTTTGCGGGCGTAGGTGCGGATGTACGGGCAGGCGTCCTGCGTGTGCTCCAGGCAAAGCCGAACGATGTTGCTGAGCGGCGGCAGACACGCCTGCACCCGGCGGTGGTCTTGCTGCGTCAGGTGCTGGCGCAGACCACTGGCCATGGCATTTACAAGACTACCAGTGACACCATCGCCAGCTGCATCGTGCATCGCGCCACCGTAGAGGGACCGGGCGGCTGGTACCAGCACGTTGCTGCCTCGATGGGAGTAGACGGAGCCCGGGGTGACCACACTGCTCCCGCGGTACGACACCGACGTCGGTGGCACCCGCTGCGGCTGCGCACCGGATGAATAGCACGAGGCGGGGAGTGCCTGCTGGCACTGCTGCGGCTTTGGCGAGCCTTGCGCGGCGCCTCCCTCGTGTACGTTCTGCAGCGCAGAGCTGGGAAGAGGAGACGTCACTGTCTTTCCCTGTGCGCTCAGCCAAAACCACTTGTAGACCCACACGGCGACGTACTGGCCAATCTCCTCGATAGGCAGGTCTTCACGAAGCTGGTCCAGCAGCCAGCGAAACGTCGTGTACGCCATCCCCATCTCCTCCAGCCTCAAGTCAGTGTTAAGCTCGCACCGATGGAAAGTCTCGCCCTCGATGAAGCGCAGCACCACTTCAACGTAGCTGTTGCGCGACAGCACACTGGGGGCGGGAGAAATCAGCACCATCATAAAGCACCGCAGCGCCGCCCCACGCAGAATTGACGTGTCGGAGTAGGTGAAGTTCAGCAACGCTGGTGAGGCGGCATGCAGCCCTGCAGCAAGCACCCGCACCGTCGTCGGAGGCAACTCGTGCACCGTGCCGTCCAACGGCGGACTCAACTCGCCACACCCGGCATCAACTCCGCCACTCTCCTCGTCACCGTCGTCATCGCTCTCCGGTGATGGGCCGGCAGGCTTCCAGTTGCACAGCAGAGACACAAACAGAGTAAGCAACGTAACGTAATACGTGATGGCAATGGACGGCGGTGGTGGCAACTCCTCCGCCGCAGCCGCAGCGGCAGCTTCCATGGCAGGAGTGGCCTCAGCAGCCGCGTTTGCTGCGTGACTGTGCGCCTGTAGAGGGGAAGAGAAGGAGAAGCTGGAACCCGCAGTGGAGCTCGGGGGGCGAGGCAACGGCGGCATAGACGACGGTGGACTTGGTGACCCCGCTGCGGCCGTCTCTAAAGTGCGCATTAGCAGCAATGGTGCCTCCTCACGGACACGCTGCAGTAGTTGGCAGCACAGCTGAAAGACACCGTAACGATGACACGCCTCCCGTCCGTCGTCACTGTGCAGTGCGATCAGCGTGAGCAGGGCTGACGCGAGCATGCGCTGGCCGTACGGGGTTGAGTAGGGACCCAGTGTGGCGTTCTGCCACGCACCGGGCTCCTCCTCGACGGTTGCGCTTCCCGTGGATGCCAGCGGGGGCACCGCCACGGGGCTTTGCAAAACCTCAGCACACGCTTTCACCGCGATGTCGCGCTGCTTTGCGGTGCCGATCAGCTCCGGATCGGCGTAGCAGCTCTTGCAATAGATGAAGAGAGTGGCAGGCATGAGGAAGCGTAGGTCTGGTCGGTTCCAATACCGGTCCAACACAAAACGGTAGATGTTTGCCTCTGCGCATTGCAGCACCGCGGCGGGGCCGCAGTCGACGAGGCGGCAGACGAGCTCGGTAGCCTTCTCGCGATGGGCAGCAACCAGCAACGCCTGCAGCAGCAGCGGCATGCGGTCAATGAAGGGAAAGGTGTGCTGCTGCAACGGGGAGGCTGCGGCGACTGTGAGCGCCGGTGGTGACGCCGGTGATTCCATGAAAAGCTCGCTGCTGCGCTTCGAAGGGTTCAGACCAGCCGTGTACTGGAAGGATGTGGCTTGGCCAGAGGTGGTAGAATTCGTGTACAAGTTCGGCACGTACTCCGCCTTGCGTCCGGAAAGGCGACTCAGACTGCGCCGCGCGTCTTTCCGTGCCACAGCAGCCACAGCGGGATTCGACGTGGCCGCAGTGGCACCACCACCCTCCCCGCCCGCCGCCACCGCAGGGGACGTCGAGCCAGCGAGGCCGACCAAGTTTGCTTGAGAGGTGCGCTGGTAGCGACCCGTCGGGAGAGCCGTGCGCGAGTCGGCCCGGTTTGGCATCCCACGCCCCTTCGAAGTCATCGCTGTCCCGTCTTCCACCGCGTTCTGCTGCTGCTGGTGTGGTTGCTGCCGTCCAGCAGTGCGCGCAGCGCGTGGGGAGGTGTGCCGCGACTTCTCTGCCTTGACCCCACCGCCACCGCTGAGCAAATCACTCACGGTGACGGCGGAGACAGCAGTCGAGAGGACGGCACCGCTGTGCGATCCATCGGGCGTGAACGCGCCTCCCTCCCAGTGCTGCTGCTGGGTGGAATAGGAGGACCGCAGCGGGTTGGCGTACCGATCCGCCACGTCGCGCAAGGGCAGCAAGCCCGGCTGCGGCGAACGCGCTCCAGCGGCGTCGCCACGCCCACTCAGACGAAGAGTCGATGTCTGCCGACGTGATCGCCGTCCTCCCTCGCCCTTCTCGCCGCCTCCGTCTTCGCCTGGGCCACGCGGCGAGCCCCACATGGTCGACACCGGCGGTGACGCTGGTGGGTGCAGGCCCACAATCTCCGCAAAGAAGACGCGGGGCCGCTCAAAGGACTGCTGGGTGATCCCATCCAGCTGCGCCTGCATCCCCCGCAGTGACTCAGTGAGCAACGACGGCATAATCACAGCAGCCTCGTCGGGTGTCGAAGGCAAGCAGGAAGTGATATGGGTGATGTTGGTCGCCGTCGTCGTCGTCACCGCCAGCAGATCGGGTCGCGTATACTTCCACGACGTGACCTGTTCATCCAACCAGCTGCGGAATTCCAGCACGCTGGCACACCGCGGCGGTGCCGGGTGCACGGCCCGCAGGACCGACACACAGGCCCGCTCCACCAAGTTGTCCCAGGTGCTCCAAAGTGCGTGGGAGTGGGTGGCGGCCACCGGTGGGTACACGCTGAGGCAACCGCCTAGCCCGCCGACAATGATGCGCTCTGCCAGAATGTAGCCACGGAACAGTGGGGCGACGTAGATGTCCTCGCGGAAGAGTCGGGAGTACTCCGGGAGGGACAGGGTGGACCACGCAATGCACTCTACAATGCTCTGCAGATACCACTGCAGCTGCCCCAGCGGTGTCTTTTTGTCATTCAACGCGCCAGGGAAAAGACGCAGCAGTAGCGGGTGCAACTCGTGCAGCTCAGGACGCTCCGCAATGAACCAGAGAATGGCCATGCGCAGAGGCGTGGTGAGGCAGCTCGTGAGGATATCAGAGGGCAGTCGCACGTGGTGCCGTAACGCGCCGGCATCACCATTGCAGACAGCGGCCCCGCCACCTGCGTTACCGCCGACAAGCCCTGCCCTGGCCAGGCTGTTGGAGCTCATGCCAAAGTCGTCATACACGCCACCGCCGCTGATGGATTTGCCGCGCAGTGCGGTGCCCGTGCCACCCGCGCCGCCGCCACCGCCTCCCATGGTACTGCTACCAGTGGCACCAATAAAGTAGAAGTCCTGCAGCACCGCACTCTGCGTCGGTGGTGTGCCTTCCATACCACCCAGCCCGCAGCTGCGGCGGAGGTTGTCGCCGGAGCTGAGGTCGGCACCACTGCCAACGCGATCAAAGCTGCCAGTGCCTGCACCCATCTGGCCATCCACCAAACTATCCAGCTCCGCCGCGCTTACCTGAAGACTTGACTTGAGCTGGTATTCACGCGACGACGTGAAGTAGCGCTGCTGATGCTGCTCCTCGCACATGCGGATGTAGTAGTTGAGGATTTCACGGGCCTCGGCACAGTCAGCGATGAAGACGAGCGGGAAGCCAACACGGCTGCGGAAGGTGTCCAGTGACAACTTGCTGTATAGCGGCCCTGCGTACCCGCTAACGTTGGCTGTGGTATTCGTGAGGTACAGGTTGCCCCCACGCGGCGGTGGCACGCCCCGGGCAAGGTAGTGAAAGATGACCTTGGCCTCCCCAGCATCCTTGCGGGCGTCGCTGAGCGTCTGCACTAGGTCTGACGGCCGCGCGTTCGCGCAGCACGACGTCGACAGCGGGCGTGGGGCCAGCCCTTCGTATTGCTCCCTCAAGCACTCGGACAGCTGCGTGAGCACCGTAGGCGCGTCACCTGGCGTCAGGGCCGGCGAGCGCCACACCAGCAGCGGCGACCACGCCTCTGCCTCTGGGGAGCTCAGCGAGGGCAGGCGCGCACTCTCGAGCGAGCCCTCCTCCACGTCCTCGGCCACCTGCGCCTCGCTGGCGTTTTCAATAATGGTGACGTCCACGTTGAGAGCAATGCACAAACTCTTTGTGTGCGTCATCTTCATCGCCGTTCGTGAGGCGATGGCGCGGGGGCGATAAGCAGCGCCGTGCTTCAGCAGCCGCTGCTCATTCCAGCGAATGTTGTGTAGCTCCTGATGCATCCAGCACTCCTGCACCAGCTGGGAGCCCCACCGTCGCTGCTCAGCATCCAGCACCGCTGTGTCGGAGACGTGTAGCAGTGGTGGCGGTCCTGCAGCAGCGGAGGAGCTAAAGCTGCCTGCCCCGACCCCACCTGCGCTCATCGCCGCGGTGCGAGTTTGTCTCGACGGTGCAAGCGTGCTCGTCGCGAAGGTTGGAGGGGCACCGCCGACAAACTCAGCGGTGATGGGTGACGACCGCGTGGGATCCCAACGTGCCAGGCTGTGAGGCAGCAAGGTGGTGCCGGCGCCAGCGCTGCCACTGTGGTTGCCCCCGCTGATACTATTGCTGCTGGTGTTGCTGCTGCTGCCAGACGGCGCCACCTGGGACGGGAACGGCTTTGGCAGTTCGACGTGTCCTCGAAAAGACCGCGACGCCGAGCCAGACCTGGCATCTGCCTCTACGCACCCTGAGCTGGCAGCTGCAGCGGTGTTAGTGTCACGGCCACCCACAGCAGCAGAGGACACCAGCTGGAGAAGCTCCTGCACATCGTCGTCCGCGATTTCCTCCAGTGACTCCAAATCTGGCACGGAGAGAAGCGAGACGACGCTGGGATCACAGCAGATGCCCAAAGGAGACACAGTAGTTTCCATGATTGGTGTGCGCTTTTTTTTTAATGGTAAGCGTGTATGTGACGTTTGCCAGGCTGCGGTGCCTTGCATTCGAAGCAAGCCGCCTCTATGAGAGCAAAAAGAGAACAGCAAAAGACCTTTTTTTACACAAGGTGTCTCTTTTCTTTTTTTTGTTTGAACGTGCTTGAACAGAAACAGAAAACTGTCTACAAACGAAGACAGTTATTTTCTGCGTGGGTAAAGCGAAAGGATCACGTTCGCGGGAACGACGGAAAGTTAAATGTAAGTATAAATACAACAAAAACAAACAGACGTCGTCACAGCAGCAATTCGGTAAAGAGAAACGAACAAGAATGATAAATCGCAGTAATGGTATTAATAAGTGTGTACGCTAACTAAGCACACGAAAGAGAGAGAAAATGAAAAAGGGATATTACGAGAGCAGTTATCAGCAAAGCAAGAACAAAAAACAGGAAAAACAAAAGTACTTATCAGCAAGAGCTTAACGGTTAACTGTAAGAAACCCAAGCAGACCACCTTGAATTGTAGAACGAGGTGAGAACAAGAACGCAGGAATAAAAGAAAGAGGTGATACAGAAACCACCACCAGTGAAACGTGGCAAGGTCAAATCTGCTGCTTCTTTTGTTGCTGCTGTTACTGATTTTCCGTTGGTTTGTTCGTACCTGTTTTTGTTGAGATGGAATAGCGAAAAGAGAGGATGCCTATTGTGTCACGCAGAGAAAAGATGCTCAGGCTGCATCCGGGTTGGCAACGCATTTCAGATGGTGGGGCCAAGTGCCTGCGAAAATACAAAAAAAGTGTAGTGTTGATACCTCAAATATAATGATAACGAAGTATAAGTGTGTTTTTCATTGACGCTGATGTCACTTGCCCTCTAATAAACCCTTTGTAGGATCCTTATTTTATACTCGAAGACACCTAAGTAGTGGAGTCACCTAACGGAATACCAACAAATAAGCAAGTAGTTCAAAGCACCAATGTAAGCGTGTGTGTGGGTACGTCGGGGTAAAACGTGTTCCCGGCAAACAACGGCGAATGGGGACACAAAAGATGCCGAGAGAGGGAAGGAGAGGGGGGAAAGAGGGAGGGGGGTAAATGGATGCATGAAAGGTGTCATGGGAAAGATCAAAAAAAAAAGGTGTTGTGCGTGCTGGAAAAGAGAGCTGTCCAGGGACGGAGCTGCATAGTTACAGGGTATCGCAAGCCGTTAAGAAAGGGGGGATTAATGCGCACACACACACACACACACATCCGTGAGGTCGGTGCTTGCTTTGTCATCAAGCCAGCAAGTACTGAGTCAGTTTGCCAAACTTGTGGCACCACCACCACCACCACCACCCCCGCGCACTAGCGGATTGGTCACTCGTCCCTTACCTCTCTTTGCCTCTTTCTCTGCATGACACACACATCTTTCTATGAGAAAAAAGAAGTCCTTCGTCAGTATCTCAGTAAATTCAGCGCTTTCCCTTCTCGTGAAAGTCGCAAGAGTGGTGCACATGAGGACGAGATCCTCCCACATCTCCTTCTCCTCACTAAACACATAATTAACGCGACTCCTTTCTCCCTTCATTATATATATATATATGTTTATACGGATTTCATTCAAAGCGAGGCGGGGACGATTTGCACGCCGAAGAGGATAAAAGTAAAACAGAGCTCTTCAACAAGCAAAGAGAAGAAACCCTCGATGGCAATCAGAAGAGAAATAGAAGAGGAGGGTTGCACCTGCCCCACGGCCACTGAAAAGCAATCGATCCACCAGTCACGGCGAGTAGTGATGAGGAAACTGGTGTAAAACAGTGCTGTTGTTGCTGTCTTGCATCTCTTTTTCTTTTCTTTTTTTTTTTGATCTTTTCAGAGTTCAGAAACAGGAAAAGCCCTTTGCAAGAGAAAAGAAAAAGAAAGAAAATTAAGGCCTACATGAAACACCTTACCGAACACAGGAACAACAGAAACTTCATCCTCAAACATAACAAACAAGCATGCCGCCCCCACCCACCTCTCCGACCCTCACCCCGCATTGCTGAATCCTTCAAACAATAAGAGATAGAGATATCCAGGCCACCATCGAAAAGAAGGGAATGTGTTTCTCTTCCGAAAGAGAGGGAAGAGAAAGGGAGAAAGGGAGATGGGGCAAACTCATCACAACGAAGTCATGCCACACGCAGACCCGCCTTTTTTTTTCTCTATTCCGCCTCTTTGGAGGCGGCAACGCAGCAGTATACATCGAGCACACCCGCACACAAAACAGATAAGAAGAAACCAAAGAAAGGGGAAAACCTCGGCGAGAAAAAGTACAGAAACAGGTGGAGAGCACCACAGAAAAAGAACGAGTGCACGTCATAAAGTCGCACCGCATGACTTCACATCACGGACTCATTTGCACATGTGTGTTACAGCCTGCTCTATGGCAAAACAAAAAAAAAGACAACAGAGAAAACAACACAGTGGCAACAGAGAGTGGGGGAGGAGGTTAAGAAGGAGGGGGAGCAATAAAAAAAAGTTGATAACACATCACTGAGCTGATGGCAACAGTAGTACGCAGCAGTAATCTGAGAAGACAACGTAAAGCAAACGATGGACAAAACAAAATCAGGAAAAGGTGTGAGCGCAGCAACCGATCACGAAAGATGAAAACAAAGACAATGAACCGCAAGGGGAGAGAGAAAGATGCGAGAAAGGGGGAAGGGAAGGGGAAAAAAAATGCAGGCTGCTGTTCTGACTCATCTAGGGCATTTCTCGGAGGCAGTCCTCCTTCCTCCCTCACTTTTTTTTTTCTGAAGTGGGCAACGCACTCAGCACCGTAGACCACGCCGCTCATTGTTCTTTTTAGCGTCCGTTTGTTAACGGCAGCAGAGCGTTTCCTTTTCCTCCTCCCCATCTCTTTCTTTTACAGACGGTACTCGCGCTCGTCCTCTGCTGTGCGAGCCTCGAGGGTGTCGACACGCCAGCCGGTCACGGTGCCCTCCACAAACAGCTGCGTCTCCCCGGGATGCACATCCACCTCGCAGAGGTACTTGCCGAAGTCATCCTCATTACCCTCCTCCGGGTCATCGATGCGGAAGGCTGTGGTGTCGCCAAGCGGCACGATCTGCGAGTCGTAGTCAAAGAGCACCGCTACGTGGATGATGAGGTCTTTGCTATCATTGTAAAAGGCCCACCGCTTCGCTTCGGTGTCAGCTATGCGGTAGAGGAAGTTGCTGAACATGGGATAGGTCCTGTTCCCCTTAACCGTCGGCTTGCCATTTTTGAACGTCACCGGCGCCGTGCCTGCCTCCTTGGATTTGCCTGAGCCCATTGTGGTGAAAAGAGGGGAAAAAAAAGTGTGTAGGTGGAAGAGGTGCGAAAAAGGGGAAAAAACAGTGAAGGCGGGTGAGGTGTGTAACTAAACCGGCGAGGAGTGTTTCAATACACAGCAAAACAGGAAGCTGCCGCGACTGTCAAGAAAGTAAGAGCACAAGCAGCCACACCGGCGACAGGAGAGGGTGCGTGGCGAAGATGTGCAGACACAAGGAATGAGAGAAAGAAGAAAGAAACAGACGATTGGAGTGCAATACAGTGAGGACACGAGAGAAAGCACAGCGGAGGTGGTGATGAAGTGAGGTGAGGGGAGAGAGGAGGGAGCATGTCTGTTAGGCAAAACCGGCAACGCATGGATTAAATTAGACACGTTCTGCAAATGCAGAATAAATACGTGCGTGAAGCAACCTTACTCACTTCCCCACTACTTCGCGCACATTACAAAGTACTGGAACGAGTCTCTGCACAGCTCTCACATTTCCCCTCCATCAAACCCGAATTTAGTCCTTTCTGTTGGGCATAGAAAGGGAGCAAGGAGAGTGCTCAAAGAAATCGACCTTAGCTCCCCCCCCCCTCGCCTGTGTTGACACAGATGAGTCTGTTCCCACTGCAAGTCATAATCCCCCCCCCCCTCGGCAGGAGGAGGACTCTCTCTCTTTTGAAGTACTGTTTTCTGTCCACGATTTCAACGCCTTCGAAAAGCAAACAAAACAAAAAATGAAAAGGATAAAAAAAAACACCACATGCCGGAACATAATTAGGCACAACACAAACACCTGGTGAATCACTCCTTCCAACAACAACGACCTTTTCCTGATCTTTTTCTTGTGTTTCTTTTGTTGTTGTTGTTTTACGCGTCACAAAGAAAAAGTAGCGGAAGAGGAAAGCAACAGATACGGAGAAGTGAAAAGGGAATAAACGCACAAACAAACAACGCACGAAAAGTGAAACGCACCAACTGAAGAAACAAATCTCTCTTTCTTTTTAATGAAGCAGCGTTTAGCCGTATGTACATTCAACTACAAAGGTGCGCCTTTTCTCCCTCAAGCACAGATGTCCTTCTCCGATTTCAATTCACAGTATATATATATAAAGAGGTGGCTCATCTACCGCAGGTGCAACTTGTATTCCGATGTATCGACATTCGGCCAAAAACGAGAAAGCACAAAAAGAAACGATGGGTCTGCTAGCGTCACACCAGCAAGGAGTGAATCATTCAGATCCACTGTTCATGCCTACACACCAAACCAGCCACATCTTTCCGAAAGGTCCACTGCAATGCCAGTGTGTGTGCACATGCAAACAGAGAAAGAAATAACAGAGTAAAGGGAAATACGTAACAGTAAGAAAACAGAAAGATAAGAGAAAGCAAAAAAAAAAAGGAAGGGCGATGAAAACCATCGGTGAACTATGTTGACGCGGACGCGCCAAAGTAAGAGTCGAAGCGCGTGTGCTCCCTGAAAAAAAAAAAAGGTGTCGTGAGTCTTCGCAACTTCGCTGATTCCACTTCGCTGGCCCTGCCTTTCTTTCTTCTTTTTTGGAGCCCTTAAGCTCAAATAGATCCGCCACAACATCAAACGCACAACTCTTCAGTTTCCTTCCAGC
The DNA here is from genome assembly GCA_900240985.1 of Crithidia bombi. Classification (NCBI taxonomy): domain Eukaryota; phylum Euglenozoa; class Kinetoplastea; order Trypanosomatida; family Trypanosomatidae; genus Crithidia; species Crithidia bombi. The sequence continues at coordinate 671,965 of OESO01000078.1, forward strand.
TTTGTGAGCAAGAAAGGTAAAGAAAAACGTATCGTCACGCGATGGTTGCTTTGGACACTTGTGGGGAAAGGAAAAGGAGACAAGGAGATTTCACATGGACAAGCCTAAAATAAAATAAAAAAACAAGACATAAAAAAAGAGTACAATGGAATCGGCAGAAAGAAAAAAAGAAGGACGAGAAAGCGCGGTTTCATCGCTTTCGCTCACTTGCAACAAAAAAGAAGGGCAGCGCGCACGGAATTTCAGTTTGGAGCGAAAAAGAAACTCGAACCACCAGCAAGAAACAAAGCCTAACAAAGAAAAAGAAACGAAAACGAAAACAGTCGGCACCCCTCCGAAAAAAAACTCTAGTTACATCAGCAAACGAACCTACGCAGCGTCGTACACACACGGGTACACGAAAAAAAAAAGAGGGAAGACTCAACTAAAACTTGTTGCTCTTCGGCGCTTCAAGGCGGCGATAGTACGCCTCCTCATCTAACTCCCGGTGCTGTGCAAAGTACTCCTCCGTCAGCGGCAGCGCCTCCAGCTTACTTTCGTAGCCATCAATAGTGCCCTGCACGAACTTCTTCGTCTCCAACGGATACACGACCATCTCAGCGAGAATACCATCATCTTGCGTCTCCATCGTGGTGTCGCCCAGTGCCTCGAGGCGGCTATCAGCGCCAAAGAGGTACTTGATATGGAACTCGTAGTCCTTTGAGTTGTTGTAAAAGGTCCAACAGCCGGTACTCTCGTCGGAGTAGCGGTACAGAAGCCCACCAAAGAGGGCCTCTTTGGTGCCGTGTGCGTTCGGCTTCACGTACATGTACCCTTTCGTCGGGTCCTGGTCCGCCGTGCTGGAGTTGGAATTGCAACAGCCCATGATTACTAGAGGGGAGTGACGGCTACCAATAATTTGCTAGAAGTACCTCAGCAAAACCAAGACAAGAGGGAGCGATGGAGCTCACAACACCCACTCAATGAGAGCAGCTGCCAAGTGGCGTTCACGATGATACCTTTTTGAAACACACCGAAAGAAATGCGTTGTGAGAGCGGTGTTTTTTTTGTTTGGTGGTGTTGTTTTCGTTCTTGGCCCTCTGTTTGTGACCGAGAACGAGATGAAACCTGTGAAGCTGGTAAGGAAGAGGTGCAAAGAAAGGCGTTCAAGACAGCGTCGAAGTCGGGCGACTATCTCTCTGTGATATTCATTTTTTTTTTTTTGAAGAGATGGGCAATGTCAAAGAAGATAAAAAGGGTGATAGGTCTGTCCGCGCACGCATTGTCCAATCTGCGACACCGTAAGAACAGACATGAAAGCAAAGACGGAAAACGAGAAGGGAAGCACGGCCAAGCCTGGAATTCACCCAGACGCTAGAGGGGCTCCTGAGAAGCGCTTGCACAGACGCTTTGTGCTCCTTCCGTTCTCCACACTTCTGTCCTAGGGAGTGGTGTTACAAAAATAGCAAAGGGCCGATTCACTGCTCGAAGAGCTGTCTCAAGCAGGTGAAGTCCGGGAGGGGCAACAACGAGCCACCGCCACCTTCCCTCCCCTCTCCTTCAAGAAGACTGAAGCACTACGACGGTTTCTTTTTGTTGTTGGGTTGCAACGTGGAGAAAAAAGAAGTCACGGTATACTGTATAAGCGGAACTAGCAGCCATGTGAATAGAAAAAAAGTTGGTCTGCCCGACGCCAAGACAGCAAGCAGAAGCTGGCGGCCCACCTGCTTATGGGTAGAAGGGCGCTATCCACCAGAAACAGCTGCAACGACGAGCAACCGCCTGTGGGCGCCTGCCTTTTGTCACGCACGATGTCCGCCGAGTTCAAAAAAAAAAAACAGGGAGAAACCAAAGAAACAAGCAGTAGCAACGTTTTCGGGTGTGTGCTCAACCGTGATGAAAAAGAAAACCGTGTATGTGCGCACACCTACATGCACACCGCCGCCGCATCAGAGTCCTCGTCCATGGGCGTGCCAAGTTCCTCTGACACCTCCGAGTGGATGTACACGCTCGGGAAACTACCCTGTGGCGACTTCACTTGAAACTTGGCTCTCACCGGCTTTACATCGCCACCGAGGGAAAAACATGTGCTGTTTTGAAAGGCGGGCGACGTGGCGGGCAACTGGACAAACTCCACTCGCGAACCGTCCTTGATACCCGCCGGGTCTTTCTGGAAATACCCCAGCACATACGGATGCCGGGTCACGGCAGTGGCAGTTGCGGCGGTGGCCCCGTCCGTTGCGGACGTGCTGGGAGCGGAGGCCAGCATGCGCGGAATCACCCAATACGGCGAGTCCTCCGGCGTCAACACAAAGAGGAGACTGACGTCGCTGACTTGCATGAAGGTAAAAAGGGGAGTCGGGTTGTCGGGATCCAGTTGCGAGTTGCGCACGATGCGCAGCACGTTCGCCTGCTCCCTGGCAAGACTGACCATGATGGGCGGGTGCGCGCTTGCAGCACCGCCGTTGTCCATCCTCGGTGCTGTCTTCTCCGCTGCCGCGGTGCCCTGCATCGACAACGTGATGCCGACAAAGCTGCGGCTGGTGACCGTGACACGCAGACACACCGAGGGTCGCACGCCGTCAAAGACACCCTGTACCCGATAGTCATGGTGCAGCGCCAAACGAAACACCACCCCGCAGCCGGAGAAGTACCGGTACACCTCATTCCATTCCAGCCAAATGTACTTCTCTCGGCGGCAGGTGCACGTGGTAGGGGAAGCAGCGCCGGATCCCGCACCGTCACCCTGCATGGCCGTCGCCGCCTTTTCCGCCTCTGCCGTCTCCCTTCCCATGTCTTCATCGTCCGCCTTGTGTGTTGGATGGATCGGCATGCAGCACGCCTCTGCCACCTTTGGCCACTGTGCCCAACGGGGGCTGCCACAGCGCCACCGCCCTTTCCACGCCGCGACATCGCCCCAGATGTTGCGCACCTGCAGCAGCGTGAGCTCCGCCCGGAACGGGTTAGTGCTGAACTGCAGGATTCGCAAGACGGCGTACACCATCCCCGGTACCAACCCGTTTCCGCCACCAGTGCAGTCCTCGTCGGAAGAGAGTGCGGGATCGATGAGGGAAACGCCGCCGCCACCAGCCATCCCCGGTGGCGTAGGCGAGAGGTGGGGGGCAGTGTGAAAAACAATCTGCAGCCCATGACGGTCGTACCGCAGCAGCCGTGACGCAAAGGCAGAGGAGGCAGCCGCGATGTCTTTGAAGTTGGCGATGTCATACCGGGCACAGGGCCACCCTGTGAGCATGTGCAGCGCGTCCAGCGGGTCACCGGCGACGATGTTGGCGTAGCCGCCGCACACCTTTGCGAAAGCCTTCTCCAAAAGTCCCATCCACAACTCTCGCACGTCGCGGCGGCTGTGGGCAAATTTGGGGTAGTTGCCAGCCGTGACAGGGAGGAAGTCGTCTATCAAGATACTGCGCCACCATCCCTGGATGTTGAGAATTACGCGGAAGGCGCCGGCGGCCCGCTCGATCTTCGCGTGCTCCAGCGACTTCGCGTGGCGGAACATGCGCAGAAGGATTGCCGGGTGCTCGGCCACGGCAGCCATCGCACCAACCAGCCAGCTGTCGCCTAGCTCGCCCGGCTCGATGTAGAGAGGATCAATAATTGGCACCAGAGACTGGTGCATGCGGGTCAACGGAACATACGAGGGGCCCACGAGACGCGCGACGATGTCTGACGTCCGCAACCAGCTGATCACCGAGGAGGAGGTGGTGAACGCCGTCGTGGAGAAGGTTGAAGTCGTTCTGAATGCCCCATTCCTCATTCGTGTTTCTCCGTACAGAGAATGGTCGTTCGGTGGAAACTCGGGATCAACGAAACGACCCCACGCCTTCAGTGCCATTCGGAGGCCGTCTTCGCTGGATGACGCTCTTTGCTCCTCATCGGACTTGGTATCCACCACCGGGGTGGAGAGGCAAGCCTTCGGTGACCCCGGCAGAACTGGGATGCCACGGATAGACATCTGAAAAGCGCCAGCGCGTCCCATGACGAAGCCCACGGTGCTCAATGGAGGGCAGACTGTGCGAGCCGTTATGGACTGGTGGTGAGGTGTGGGGGAAGACATGTTGGACGCAATCGTCTTCTCCCCTTTTGTCCACGAGACCTTCGTCTCACCCCAGCCTCGCAGCGGTGAAGTGGTACCACACCCCGCTGGCACGTCAAACATTGTCTCAATCTCCATCTCATAGCATGGTGTACTGTTATGGAAGCACCACACCACATGTGCATAATCCCCTGTTTCGCTGGGCAGCCTGCGTTGGCTTCGTCTCCGCCACTCGATGCGGAAGAGGAGACCTTCGTCGAAGCACGGGGTGACGGACGGGAGCCATCTTGCAGGGTACGTCGCCGCCACCCCCTCGGACACATCCAGCGGTGGGTTCACGAACATGAGAGCCTGCATGCAAAGCGACATCATCCAGGTATCTGCCTTGGTGAATGGGAATTGGCTTTCTCCACTGTCACCGTCCACCTCCGTCGCAACATGATCGAACCGTTCGACGGTGTGCGATGCAAGAGCAGCAGAGCATGCCCTGCTGCTGCCACTGTTGCCCAGCTTTCGGCATATGGTGTGGTATGGCTTCATGAGGGCAGCTGCCATCACCGCCATTTCCTCAGTGTGCAGGGCGCCATCAACAGCGCCTTGAGCGCTGCTGGAGGACGGTGGACGAGCGCCACAGGTGACGGAGTTCGTTGCTGCAGTCTTCGCAACCACGGGTCGCGCGCCGCCATCCTTACCCCGCGAATTGGGCCCGCCTGCGCTGGTGGCGCATGCACGCTGCAAAGCCATGCCCATTGGTGTGATTCGCGATGGAGACGGGGTGACCACCGGTGATGCGTGCTCCAGAGAGCTGATAGAGGACGGGATGGACGGCACCGACAACGAGCCGTGACGTGCGAGAGGCATCATCTGGGTGTCCTCCCCTCCGTTCACCGTCGTCTCGTGAGCTGACGCGGGTGTTCCTAAGAGCGCAGCGTTGGTGGCGATTGAGTCCCGCCCCAGCCCACGCCGCGACGGCAATCCTCGCGTCGGCTCGCTGCCATCATCGCTTTTAAGTGAGACGGCAGATCCCATAACACTGCGTGATACATGCACGCCCCTCTGCACGCTCACATATGCACCGTCGCCGAAACGGGGTGTGAGATTCAGTTCCCGCGTAACCGTCGACTGTAAAACGCCGTCAAGGCTCAAAAACAGAAAGGGGGTAGAGCGTTGCACAAGTTGTTGAAAAAGTGAGAAGCCAAACTCTACGTGTGTGTGTGTGTGTGTGTGTGCACCTGTGCATTCAGTTGTGTTGTTTGTGTCGAAATAGTGCAGTGGCAGAAAGCAGGAGCGACAGAAGAAATGAAGGAAACAGTGTGAGTAGAAGTCGTTGGATACATGAAGGCAGCACTTGTCTGCTTCAGTTTTTTGTTGCTGTTGACAGACTCCAAAACAGCTTACACGGGGTTCGTGTATCGCAAATGACGCCAAGCAAAACAAATACGGAGAGGCCTTCGTGCGGATCTAGTTGGCTAAAAGCAGAACCGCTGAATAAAAAAAAAACGCATGGAGAATCTTCCGAAAACGCTCCATCTCAAGGAAAAGATGCAGGTCGCTAAAACCGAAAAGAAAACCTCGTTGCCAGTTTCTTTTTTCCCCTTCTTTTTTTTTGTCGCCGCGTGAGAAAGGAATCACTAATATGGTGATTGCTGCGGCTAGGAAGCAAAAGGGGGAGGAGAGGGCAGCATTGAAAAGAGCTCCATACCCGCTGTTGTTGTTCTCGATGTTGTTTTGTTTTTGTTTTTTTGCACAGCGCACGTGGTAAACCAGTTGCACGTGTAGAACTTTTTAAAGAGCAGAAGTGAAACCAATTCGAAAACAGAAGTACGAAACACGCAAGAAAGTACCGTAATGAAAAAGACGTCTCTTCTTTTGGTTGGTTTTAAGGAGCTCGTCGAAAAGGCAAAACCATGCGAGTCAGAGACAGTCACGTTTTTCAACAGGAAAAGAGTGGCTTTAGAACAGCTGCAAGCGCACACGGAGACTTTTAAAAGGAAAAGGAAAGGGATAAAACATATTGACCCCGTGAGTGGAAGTTAAACAGAAACGCAGGCGGGGAGTTACACACGGTGACAACAATAACGAGGAACGGTAAAGACTGGAGATGAAATAAGTCCACAGCAGTGGTAGTAGGGTGAGGAGTAGGGTCAAGTGCAAGCAAAACAGAAGGAGATCCGACCAGCACAACGATGCTAAGCGCCTGTTTTCGTCAGCCATCGTGGTTACAAAAGTAAAAGCACCGCAAATAACATACTACGCTGGCTTTTTTAGTGTTGTGAACGCACAAGCATGTCCTCCTTTTTGCACCTCCTCTCTACAGCGTGGATCGTTTCCGGGGCTACGCTTCGTTTTGTTTTTTTTGTGTGTAGAAAAAAAAAGTCAAAAGTCGTAGCTTCAACTGTTGTCCGAAATAGAAAAACGGGTGTATCGCCAAGGACAGAAAGAAAAACCCATCAGCAACCAAACAAATACGATTATGTATATGCAGATGCATGTCTGTGTATGTGTATGTGCGCAAGGCTCAGTGCTGAAAACAAGAACTCTTCCTCCGAATAACTGAAAAAAAAAGAGACACCAAACATGATGTCGTTTGTCAGCGGGACGAAACGCAGTAGTCAAATACTAAACAAGATTCACGCAGCCATGATTGCAAAAAAAAAAAAAAACTGAGCACAAAGAGAGACAGACACCTTAGAAACCAACAAATGGAAAAATGGAAAGTGCTGAAATTATGTCATCCTCCGATCCGCAATACGATAAAAGGGAAGAAAATGAAAAGAGAAGGAAAAAGGGAGCGCGGCACGTAAGCTGAAATGATATTCAATAAGAAAAGATAACCGGCTTCCACCTTGGCCGCGTGTGCATCGCGACACACGCAACGCTTCAGTGGAATAACTATGTCCTTGAAAAAAAAAGAGCCGCGCCTGCGCTACAGTGTACAGAAAGCGCGAATGGGATTCACTCCTCTTTTCCCCCTGATGTATGTGTTTGTGTGTATCTGAGAGAACGAAAATGAGATACCATAGAGAAAGTGCCTTGTGGAAACAAAAAGATAGAGAAACCGGTGTCGAATAAACACACAAGAAAAAGCTACCTTTGTTTTCAGTGGGTATGAAGGTTGTGTAGGAATCAGTGAAGTGCGTCCACGTCCGAAAACTAAAAAAAGAGCAGCCCAATTTTTCTGAGCTGCAGCTTCCAACACATGAAGACACTTTCTTGAATATACGCATGTGCTCTTTTTCCCTCTTTCTCCCCTCAACGCCTACTACTCTCAAATACTCTACTACACCACACACCAGCTTTCTACCATTATAACTTCGGCTCACCCAACCCAATGTCTTTCTTTCCCTCCGGAAAACTGACCAGTTTTTGCTCAGCGTCGGAACGACACCCAAAGCAAGAAAATTATAAAAAGAGAGGCCGTGGCGACGCATCGTTTTGGAACGTGAGATCCACTGAAAAGTGGGACGAATAACAGTGGACAGTAGGGGGTGCGAGAGGACAGTTTTAACGGATGAAAAAAAAGGTGGTAGAAGAACAGAAAAAGCAGTAGGAAAAAATGTACTGCACGTAATGGCTCATTGGTTCTCTAGTGCCTGAGCCACACCACTCGTGAGGCTTGCTGCGACGTACTCAAATACAAAGCTGAAGATGAAAAGTAAGATATGAGAAAAAAAGGGGGCGTGATTCATAGCAAAGCTCCAGAGAACATCAACAGAAAAAGAGCTCTTAGCTTGGCATCGATGGGGCAGCGCGCAACACTTTGCCTGCATTCGTTGTTGAGTACACAAGAACAGAAAAGAAACGCCTTCTGTTGAGAACCATCCACGGGGAGAACACCACTCCAAAACAAAGGGAAAATAACGACAGTCACAGATTCGTTTGAAACTGAGCCGAATGAACGCACCGCTGGCGTCCTAACAAGAGAAAAAGAACTTTAAGGAGCAGAGAACAGAAAAAAAGGAAAAGGTATACGGGCAGGTTGTATGTGCAGAGAATTGTGCGAATGCAATACCGAGGGGGGAAAAAAAGCAGTGGCCGGCGCTCTAACCTTGACGAGGACGTTCATCCTGGATGACGTCACTCTTACCTCCACTGCGATTGCCCATGCTCTTTTTTTTCGTCCTTTCTTTACTACAGACTTGTGAAGTCCAGCTTTTTATTGAGGATTTCGTCAATTAACCTGGAAGGGCGTGTAGGGGAAAACGGTTGTGCGCCGTTGACTCCAGCCCCCGCAGAGCTATTGGGGTTACTCAAAAACAAATCATACGGTGCTTTTTCTGCTTTTGTTTTTAGTGCGACAGGAAAAATGGAGTCGCCACCAGGTCGCTATTAGGAGTAAAACAAGAAAAAAGGGAAGCCACAAAAAAGGGGAAGTCACAAAAAGGGGAGAACAGGTGAAGAAAAACACTAAGAAAGGATTGAACACAAAGGAAAAAACGGCTGGCGCACTCTCCACAAACACCAACGAAACGAAAGAAAACGCGCCATTACTCGCATTCTCCAACGTCTCTTTGCTCCCTAAGCCGCCACAGAAAAAGCAGCGAGAAGTAGACGCCTTCTGCAGAGACGCCGAAAGGTGCAAGCTTCTCTCACGGATGGTGCAGAGAGGAAGAGGGGGAAAGGGGTGCCCCCGCCTCCCGAACTCCTCAGTTCAGCTCCGACGCTCTATGCGATACCACGCTTGAGCCCGACCGCTTCACATAAAACGTTTTTTCCACCTCCTCTGAGTTGTTCGCAAAGCTGAGGTAGTTCTCAAACGCCAGGCTCTTGGCAGGAAGCTTGCGCATGCGAACGTGTGCTTGGCCGTAGGGAGTGAAGGCTAATTGGGAAAGAATGCCGAGCACGCACGTGAGTGGCTCGACGCCCTTCATGGTAACAGAGGGCTGTTTGCTCGTGCCGGTGGTGTTGCTGCCGGCTGGCTGCTGAACCAGCAAGCGAGGCACCACAAGGTACGGTGACTGCTCTGGCACGAAGGTGTACATGGCACTGATGTCGCGTCCTTGAAGAAACGTGAAACTCTTTGATGGCGTTTCCGCATCAGCGGAGGAGTTCACCAGCAATGAGTACTCGCGCGCGACGACATGAGAGCTGCTCGCCATCATCGAGTGCGCCGAGTTGCCGCTACTGTGGGCGCTGCCATCTTGCGATACTGGACTGGTGGTCGAAGAGGCGGCGCCAGCGATGGAAATCATGATGGGGGCGTAGTCCTCTGCCTCCTTCGGCGTCCCCTTCGAGTCCGCCTGGGAAAGGATGAGGGTGAGCGTCGTCGGCTCAGTGACGTGAATCTCCAAACAGAGGTTTGGTATGGCTCCTTCAAACTCAAAAGGAATACGGTAATCCACGTAACCAAAGTGGTTGAACACCACCCCGCACCCTACAAACGTCTCTAGCACCTCTGACCATTCCATGATGAAGGTACCATCCTCGCCGTCGTGGTTGGGAAAGGCAGCGCACGCCTCGGGGTGCTCCTCCCACATGGTAGACTGCGCAGACCACCGCCCGTTCCACTTGGTCGCCGATTCCCAGGCGTTCCGCAGTCGCAGCAGTCGCAATGGCGGCACCTTTTTGCGCTTCGGTGTGCGGGGCTCGATAACACGCGCGTTCAGCACCGCGTACGCATACCCGACAAAAATTCCCTTCTCCTTGTAGCTACTGTGTGCGGATCGCGGATCGCTGTTGCCGGGGGTACTCAGCAGCACCACGTGCCCGTTCTCGTAATCTTGCACCATGCGTTGAAAAAACACGTCGCTCTTCACCGGGTCGTTGGCGCACTCGCGGAAGCGGACATCCAAGCGGGAAGTGGGGAAGCCGGTAAAGTCGCGGATGGCAAAGAGCGGGTCGCCGCCGGCGATGTTGCTATAGCAGCGGTTTCGCTTGGCGTACGCCTTTTCGAGGTACGAGACCCACATCTCGCAGGGGTCGTTTGCACTGCGTGCGTAACGTTGCTGCTTCCCGACCACAGGGAGAAAACTATCAATCAAGACAGATTGCCAAAGGCCGTCCTTGTTCAGCCATACCCGATAGGCACCAACTGCCTCGTCCCGCGCCGTCTCCTCGGGGTTGACAGGATGGCGAAACATGTCCTTGATGTGGTCCGGGTGTTCGGCGATGGCGGCCATCGCACTCATTACCCATGAGTTACCCAGCTCCCCACGTTGGGTCGCAGACGGGGTGACGACGCGGCGAAACAGTCGTATCTGACTTCGCAGATTGGGCGGTAGGTACGCCTCCGGTCGCCGCCATCCACTTGGAGCAATCAACTTTCGCCCGCCATCCAGCGAGCTCTGCTCTGGTGGGAATGACGGGTCTATGAATGCAATGCGGCGTGCTTTGCAAATCTTCAGTACCTCCTCTGAGTCTGTGAGGGAGCGGGCGTACTTGTCCAGTGCTGCTCGATCCCTGTCGACCTCAGTGTGCGCTAGCAACGCCTCGTGCTGGATGTAGTCCTTCGAGAGTGGTTTCCCGTCAAAGTGGCACCGATATTTCGATTTGTCGCCCCGCGCAAACTCAATCGTCTCCATCGGATACACAATCAGCGATATTTTCAGCTCGTTGTCCTCTGCCACAGCCACTACGCGATTCTTGGTGTCTGCCCCGTCTCCACTAGTTGACAAGGAAACAAGCGGCTGCATGTTCGACCCGGGACCGAAGGTGAAAGTGGCATGCATCTCGTACACAAAGGTGTCGTTGTAAAGAGCCCAAAGGCGCTTCTTAGAGTCGATGATGCGGAAGAGAAAACCGCCTTTGAAGCATGGCGTGGCATCCCCGGGTATTGACGGTCCCCAATTCACCCATGGCGTGGTCAGCGTCTTGGCAGACGTCTTCTTATGCAGCGGCTCTACGCTCTCCTCACGGAATTCGTCAATCATGGTCTAGCGGCGTTTGCGAAGAGAAAGAAAGGTGCGGAAAAGAGGGCGTTAGGGTGATCGGTGCTTTCTTTTTTCCCCCTTGGCTCCACTACCGTCACTGTACAGCTCCTAACCCCATACAAAGTGCTTCTCGTAGGCCCTCTGACACAACTGTCACGTGCTTTTTTTTTCCCTTTACCAGTAGCTGCTGGTAGATTGGATTGCCTCCCGCCGTTCTTCAAGTACCTTTTTCAAGAGGATGACGCCCAATGCAATGAAAGAAACAAAGCATAAAAGCTCCGGCTGCAAAGGCGGCAGAGGGAATCAAGGAAAACGCCAGACGCGTCAGGCCCACGAAACGAGGCTGCTTGAAAGCAGAAAGATGTTACAGGCACGAAGAGCGAGAAAAAAAAAGAAGTCGGAGACAGATTAGGTTGCTGTGTTTATGCGTCTTTGAGCACCTCCCCCACTCATCCGCTACCTCTGATACGAGGGATACGTATGCGCTCACAGCTTCCGATCGCAGAAGATATGAAGAGAAAGGAAAAGAATGGCCCTGCGCTTTGTGAAAGCAACAACACAACCGCAAACGTATGTGTATTGTCTTCGGTACCGCTGTGAGGCAAGTCGGAGTCCCGTCTGGCAGTCCCAGTAGACAAAGAAGGAATCGGGAAGTAAACACAAGCCAAAAGTCAGACTTTTGAAAGCGTCGCGATAGAGAAAGTGGGAAAAAAAAAAACAATGAAAACAATCGAAAGTGTGGTGCTATGAGACTCGACAAATGAGGAGAGAATACTGTAAGGTAATAGGAAACACTGACACTGACCTCGGTGTCAATATTCTGTGATGGTACTCTCGTCACAATGGAAAAAAAAAGGAGCACAGAGATGGTACTGGGCAGAAGATGCAAAGTCGCATGGAAACAAGAAGCAGGCGAGGCACAAATAGGCAAGTGCAGTGGAGGAAAAGAAGTAAGAGCAGGAGAAAAGAATGGACACAGTGTATTACACCCTCCCTCCCCAGTCGCGCAAACACACACGCACGCACGCACGCGGATGTCCTTCTGTCTTGTCGGTATGACAAGAACTCTGTGGTGAACCTCTTTTCTTTAACAGGGAGAGGTTTTGTGGTCAAAAGAAGGCGTGGAAAGGGCGACTCCGTTTTCGATTTGTTGTCGCACAGCAAGTTATACATGATCTGAAGGTCACGAAGACAGTTTCTGAGCTCCGCCTTCGTTAGGCCTTCCTTCCCTCTTTTGAAAAGGAGGAAGCACGACTCAAGCGCGTCTCAATAATCAGTGACACGAACGATTTTCCTGAAAATTGTCGGGAGACCGATTGTTTTTTTTTTCCAGTTGTTGTTGCCGACAAAAACAGAATGCGACAATAGCTTGAAAATGGCGGAATGCACCAAGACAGAAAAAAAAACACGACACAGCAAAAAGAGAGAGTTGCTCAACAGGTAAAAAAAAAGAAAACAAACAAATGAAAAAGAATGCACATGCTAGAAGAAAGAAACAGTGACAACACAATTAAAAAAAAAAGTCAAGAACACGTAATAGAAACAGTTCGCCTATGGTCCTGGATGTGCAGTGTGTGCCGGCACCCCTTTTTTTTTAACAGCCTAGGCCACCTTGCTCTTTCGACGAGTAACGAGGATGAAAGGAGAACAAAAACACACTACATACTATGAGGCCTTTCCCACCGTGAACACTCTTTGATGTGCCATTCCTTAGCACCCAAAAAAACGATGAGTTCCATCCAAGGTGAGTTGCCGCTTTGTGTGAAAAGCTAGCCCAGAAGATTGAGGAGGAGCGACCCAGGAGTCAAACTGTCACCTCACGCTTCGCGGCAGGTAGGTTTCCCAACGTCGTTCAGATGAAAACAAAGATCAATTAGACAGGAGAAAAAGGGAAGACCTTTTTGTGTGTGTGAACCCTTGGATAATCGAAAAAAAAACAGAGCACACAGCTCGTCAACAGTAATCAAACTCACCAAAACCTAACAACAGAGGAAAGCACAAACCGCGAAATAAAACAATGAAGATGATGGTGTAGAATAAGAAGAAAACAATGGTGGTACGACATCGTAGCAGGTAGAGTGAGTGGCTAAATGGAAAGTGCAGCCTTGCTGCAGCACACACACCACACCACATCACAACCGCTTGCTCCCGTTGTGACAGCTGTGTCACCAACGACACTGGCGACGAACTCAAACAGAAAGCGAAAAATAAAAATAAACATATATATAGCTCAGCGGGACGAGTCACAGCAAACCCAAAGACAGAGGGAGGAGCTGCTGAAAAAGGCGAAAAACTAAAAGAATCGTAAGACTGAAAGTGAGCACATCGTTTAGACTTCGCACCAGTCAACGCCGAAAAAAAAAAAAGCACGGAAACAACAGAAGTCGTGGGGGACAACAAGCACACAAAAAAGTACAGTAGAAAGGGGTTTCTCAACGCCGTGTGAGAAGGTAAACAACGCACTCTCTACAAAGGGGAAAAACTCTGAGAAATAAAGCTGAAATTAAAAGGGGAAAAACGAGAAAAGAGATGTTGAGAAGTCAGCTTGAGCACAGACATGAAAAATCAAAGATACATGAACTATGTAGAGCAGGTGAGCGCCAAGCTACCATCAGCCTCCCTCCTTTCCTTCAAGAAAAGAGACGCCTCTCCCTCCCAAGGACAAACAGAAGAAAGGCTGAAAAAAAAAGAGGAGGCGACTCACAGCCAGAAATCAAAAAAAAAGAGAGGAAAGAAAGCCTGGCGTACGACGAGAAAAGTGGCGATAAGGGGTACGAGAGCAAAAACAAAAAAAGGACGAGCGAATCCAGCACGTCAGCTGCTCCGCCCACTTTCACGGAGACGGTAGGATACAGGTAAGGAAGAACAGGAAGGAAGCAACACTTCGGAAGCGTCATTTGCTTTTCGGACAGGAGGAGGAGGAGGATAAAGCACTTAAGAAAAAAAAAGACTGCCGCTGAAGCAGCGTCACTGGCCTTGATACTACCCCCCCTCCCCCTTTCAGCTGTGTCATCCTCAATTGTCAGAGGTCTGGATGATCGTTCCGACGTAAATATCCGGGAAGAACTGCTTCGTGCCTTTCGCCTGGAACTCCGTCTCCGTTGCCACCGTCTCACAGTTGAACTTCTGGAAGTTGTCAAAGATGCGGTTCTCCGGAGCCAAGGCACGGAAGGCCACACGAACCTCGCTATTCTCCTTGCCGATCTCGTGCGGGCACAGGATGCCGAGCGTGTACGGCAGCTTTGCAAACTGGCTCATCGCACGCGGCACCACCAGGTACGGCGAGTTCTCGGGCGTGAACTCGTAGAACATGCTGACGTCACGGCTCTGCAGGAACGTGTACTCGGGCGACGGGTGATCGTTGTCAAAACCGCTGTTCATGTCGACGCGCATCGGCGACATCGCCCCCATGCCGTGGGCGACACTGATCATGATCGGCGCGTTCTCTGGCTTGTCCGTGCCACGCTTGTCGTCCTGGGAGAGAATGAGGTTGATCACCGTCGGGCGTGCCACAGAGATCTCCAGGCAGGTCGTGGGAACGTTCTGGAAGAAGGTGCCACGCACGCGGTAGTCGTACACCGGATGCTGAATAAAGCAGACGCCACAGCCCACAAAGTAATCCTGCACATCAGGCCACTCCATGAAAAAGGTGCCGTCGTCCGTGCTGTCAAAGTTGAAGTAGTCCGCCACTTCCGAGTACTTGTCCCAGTTCTTGTCGCGCTTGTTCCACGGGCCGTTCCAGTCCGAAGCAGTTGGCGACCACGGGTTGCGCAGGTGCACCAACCGCAGATTGTGCTCCTCGAAGTAGCCAACGCGGATGACGGAGTAGGTGTGACCTAGCAGGAGGTTCGCTTTGTCGTACGCGCGCTCCGCCTGAGCAGGGGAGCCGCAGCTGGCAGCGCCGCGCGCCGTCATGATGGCCTCGCGAGTCGGAGTCGTGAAGACAATCTGGTAGCCAGCTTCGCTGTAGTTCTTCAAGTGGTTGAACAGCTCGTACGTCTCGTTGACGGTGGACTCCACAAACGCGTTGTCGAAGGAGGAGCAGGGAAACCCGGACATGTCCTGCAGCGCGTGCAGCGGGTCACCAGCAACAATGAAGCCGTACCCACCGAAGATCTTCGCGTACGCCTTCTCGAGAATTGCAGGCCACAGCTCCGCTGGGTCACCCTTCGCGCGCGCGAACTTCGGACGACCGCCGGCAACCGGAAGGTAGTCGTCCACGATCACGTTCGTCCACCAACCGTTTTTGTTCAGTGTAACACGGTAAATGCCACACGCGCGCTCGTTCTGCCCCTGCTCCACACTTTCCGGGTGGCGGAAGATATCGCGGATCTTGTCGGGGAACTCCGCCAAGGCAGCCATCGCTCCGGTGAGCCACGAATCACCTAAGTCGCCCTCATCCAAGTTGGAGGGGTGCACACCGTTGCGGAAGAGACGCGCCTGCTTGGCGTTCTCGTCGGAAAGGAACATGCTCGGACGTTCCCACGGCAGAACCTTCAGTTTCATCAGGGAGCCGATCTGCAGCGACTTCTGCTCCGGGGGGAAGGCAAAATCAACGAACTTGATCTTGTTCTTCACACACACACTCACCATCTGATCCGTTGTTGCCTTCTCACCGACCGCGTTGAACAACGTCGCCGTCTCTTGCTTAACGAACTCGTAATCCTGGCGAGCCATGTCCTTCAGGTAATCCTCTGACAGCGGTAGAGCGCGGATATTGCTAGTGAACCCGTTTGTCTCCCCCTCCACAAAGAGCTCCGTCTCCATCGGGTACACAGTCACCGTGGCGCGGTACGAGCCATCAGGCAGCTGCTCCATCTCGGTGTTCTCCAGCACACGCAGAGCAGAGTTCTTGCCAAACACGAACTGCACCTTCATCTGCGTGTTCGTGGTGTCATTGTAAAAGGACCAGCGGTTGTTGTTGTTTTTCTCCACAATGCGGAAGAGGAGACCATCGTCGAAGCACGGCGTTACCTCGCCCTTGTACACCGGCTCACCGTATCGGTAGTCGGTAGGTCCGTACGTCTTCTGCACGACGGAACCCTCATCAAACTCATCCACCTTACCGTTAGCGAGGGCCATCTCGATTTCCTCTTTGGTCGGGGTCTGCGAGTACGGGCTTAAAGTGAAGCAAGAAAAAAAACAGCTTTGGTTGCGTGCGTATGTTCGCAAACAGCGTGAGTGGATGTCGAGAAAAAAAAGAGAAAAGTAGCTCCAAGCTGACTGTGTAACCGACTACGAAACTATGAAGCACTCGTGACAAAGGAATCCGACAAGTGAAATAAGAAAAGCTGCCGGTTCTTCGAAATTGTGAAGAAAAGAACAGCAAAAAATGAGCGTATCGATGTGAGAAGGAAGCGTCCAACGTTGCACACGGAGAGGACGAGTAGGTGTGTGTGTGTGTGTAGGTTCCAGAACGAGGTCCCAGATGGCGTTGAGGTTCGTCGACGCGATGCCGGAAAGCGTGGGAGAGAAGGCGGAAAAAGGAGAGGGAGCAGGAAAGCAAATAGAAAAGAGG
Organism: Crithidia bombi; assembly: GCA_900240985.1. Classification (NCBI taxonomy): domain Eukaryota; phylum Euglenozoa; class Kinetoplastea; order Trypanosomatida; family Trypanosomatidae; genus Crithidia; species Crithidia bombi. Next base: position 688,385 of record OESO01000078.1, read on the forward strand.
GAGAATTGTAGTCCATTGCACTGCCACAGTTACACTGAATGATCATCTGTCACTGTTTCAGAAGAAGAGCTGAAACACTCGCGACGGGGGGGGGGTGAGTTCGAGTCTCTAACACACAATTGGAAAGCGACCGCAAGGGCAGCCACTGCGCAAAAATGCAGCCGCAGCCATCACCCCTTCGGAAGCTCCGCAAAAAAAAAACAGACACGATCTATGCGCTCGCCGCCGCACGTGGCACTCTGTTTTGAACTGCACAAAAAAAACTCTTTCTTCCGCCTAATACGTTTTTCATTTCATTATTTGTCTACCAACGTGGACGCTCTTTTAAAAGCTGGAGCATGTTTGCATGGATCATTGAAACCGCTGATGATGCAAGATCTCACAGACGTAAGGCGGAAAAAGAACTCTTAATGAAAATACATGGAAAATAAGAGAAAAGTAATTCGTGAGAGAGAACCCACACTTCATATACGAAAAAAAAAAAACAGAAAAGAACTTTCTTGGGCGTTGTAAAGGGGAGTAACACAGAAACGAAGCCCTCTTGCCGAACCAAATGCCTGCATTGAAACACGCTGTCACGACATTCTTCACCGCTTACATTTTCTGAGACAGCTTGAATCCAGCTTAGCAACAGCAATACGCGTTTCCGACCACACACGATGAAGACCTTGCATCTCCTATTTACCACACGTACTGGTTGCGACGAAAAAAACTGTTTTAAAAAAAGCGAGTTTCAGATGGAGAAAATCCAGTGACTTGGTAGTTGGGGTACAGGGAAGCTGTTAGGAGCAATAAAAGAAAAGAAAACGAAAGTGGCCATAACTGGCCGAACCCTAACCTGTTCCATCTCGGAAAACAAAGAAAAAAGTGTTGCTTTATACAAGCTTAGAGTAGTAAAGGAAGAAAAAGGTAAACATGACAGATAGTTTCGGATGCTGAGTGAACTCTACTCTCCTCAACACCATCCTCGCTAGTTCATCTGCTTTTTGTCGTCACTCTTCGGTTACATGTTTCGCTTGCTAAAACACAAACCGTAGACGCGAACTCGAGTCGAACCTGACAACGTCAAAGTCCCTCGAGTGGGAAACGAGGTTGCTCCCAAGATCCCCTCGCTTTCCACGCAAGGAAAAACGGCTCAACATCGAAGCGGATAGCAAATATGCAGAGCGGAAAAAAACGCACGGTAACGTTACGGGGTATAAAGAAAAGAGCGCTCTGTGAACTGGGGGATGGTGCGAAGGTGAAAGGGAAAAAAAAAGAAACGAGGAGTGCGCGGTGAGCAAGGCAGGAAACTCACCACACAGCCACCTACCGAGCTCAATATTACACCAACGCACTAACAAACTTCACCAAGAGGACAGAGGCGTTCTGCAACCCGAATTAGAAACGCAAACTGTAAAAGACAATCTCGTACACACCAGTTGTCGCCGATGTGCGTCTCCGCCGAGGTCAGCAGAGAAAGAGAAAAAACCTGTTCAGATACGATGTAAACACCACGATGGCTGACTTCCAACACCGAAACCAGAACTCATTTTGTTCTCCTCTCATGCCTTCCTCCGTCCTCCACCCGTAACCAACACCACACTTTTTGGACCGTGACCAGTTTAAGCACAGCACGACACCTACGCCAACTCCCTTCGCCCATCTGTGTCAGCGGGAAGCCCTCGCCAGGAGCGCGCTTCTGGAACTGCACCGGCTGCTCCACCTCCTTCAGCTCAGGCTCGAACTTCGGGAAGTTCTCGAACACGCGGTTGCTCGCATCCAGGCGCTTGAACTTCACAGACACGTCACCGCTGCCGACCTCCTTGTTAGTGATCATGCCGAGGACGTACGGCACCGGCTCCGAGTCAGAGGGCATGCTACGCGGAATGATGATGTACCTGCCAGCCTCCAGCTTGTGGATCAGCGAGATGTCACGCGCCTGCAGGAACGTCCATTTATCGGGAGTAGGGTGCACGCCATCAGCAGACGAGTTCAGCACCACCTTGAACATACCACCGTCCACAGGCTCAGCAACGCTGATCATCACGGGCTGGTACTCCGTCGCGTTCTCCTGGCAGCGCTTGTCGTCCTGCGAGATCACAAAGGTGAACCACGTGGGTGACGACACTTCAATCTCCAGCACAGCAGACGGCACACCGTTCGTGAACACGGAGTTCATGCGGTAGTCGTACGCCGGCTGATGAGAGAAGCACACACCACCGCCGTTGAAGTACTTCTGCGCAGCTTCCCACGGCATCCAGAACGTACCGTCGGCAGCCTTCTGGAAGTTGCACGCGTCAGCCACCTCAGGGTACTCCTCCCACTTGCTGTCGTTGTCGTTCCAATCGCCGTTCCACTCCAGACCACGGCCCCACGCATTGCGCACCTTCACAATGCGAAGGTTCATGTTCTCAAAGTACTTGGCGTCAATGATCGTGTAGGCGTGGCCAGTCACCAGACCGACTTCAGCGTACTCCGCAGTCAGAGGGGCGTTCTTGCCGTCCTTGCTCTTCGGATCGCTGCCCGGGGTGTTGCAAATGACCGTGTAGCCGGCAGCGATGCCGCGAACAAGGTCATCGAAGAGCTCCACCTTTGATTTGTTGGACTCATCCACCAGAGCTTCATCGAAGCGAGACGTCGAGAAACCTGTCATATCCTGCAAAGCGTGCAGCGGGTCGCCAGAGCAAATCTTGGCGTAGCTGCCGTGCAGCTTCGCGTACGCCTTCTCCAGGATCGCGGGCCAGATCTCAGCGGGGTCCACGGCGCTCTTCGCGTACTTCAGCTTCCCGGCGGACACAGGCAAGTAGCTGTCCACCAGCACGCTGCGCCACCATCCGTTCTTGTTGAATGTCACACGGTACGCACCGACAGCGTGCTCGCGCTGTGCCGCAGCCTTGCCCTCCGGGTGGCGGAACATGCCCATCAAGCGCGCAGGGTCCTCCGACACCGCGGCCACCGAGCACATCACCCACGAGTCGCCGAGGTCGCCAGCATCCACGCACCCAGGCTGCACGTTCGAGCGGAACAGGCGCACCTGCGCCGCCATCTCCTCCGGCACGCACAACTGAGGACGAGCCCACGCAAGCGGCTTGAAAGGCTTCGTCGCGCCAGCCTCCAGCGACGCCTGGCAGGGCGGGAACTCGGGGTCCACGAACGGGATCCCGTTTTCAATGCACGCCTGCAGCACGTCCTCCGCGTTGTTGCTGTCCGTCACCTGCTGGATCGCAGCCGTCTCGCTGGACACCTGCTCCTCCGTGATCCCGCGGCGAGAGTTGTGGTACTCGTCACTTAGCGGCACAGCGCGCAGCTTGCTCGTGAAGCCGTTCACGCTGCCTTGCACAAACATCTCCGTTTCCGTGGGGTACACAACAACCTCCGTCACGTACTGGCCCTCGTCGTTCTGCTCCATCGTCGTGTTCTCCAGCGGCTGCAGCTTCGAGTGCTTGCCGAAGGTGAACTGCACGTGCATCTCGTAGTCCAGGCTGTCGTTGTAGAACGCCCAGGTCTTCTCCTTGGGATCGATGATGCGGTACAGCAGGTTCGGCTCGTCGAAGCACGACATGATCTCGCCCTGGCAGTCTGGCTCACCGTTCTTGAACACGCTGGCCTCCTCGTTGCCGGCCTCGCCCTCGCCCTCGTACACAGGCGCCATGCAGGTCGACAGCTCGAACTCGTCGTCGCTGCCCTCGCGCGCCTGGTGCTCGACAGGCTCCCAGCGAGCAACCCCCTTCACGTTGCGCGACTTCGGCTTCACGATCGCGACGGTCGGCTGAAGAGCGGTTTGGGGTGGGGGCATGGAGCGCAACAGCTGCACCGGCTGGTCCTCCTTGTACATCATCACCGCGGGAGCATAAGCGAGGGCGTGCTCACCGTTGTGTTGAGGCTGCTCCTGTGCCTCCTCGTCGCCGAGCTCGGCCCACTGGTCAGTCTGCGGGGCAGCCGCAGCTTCCTGCTCACCCTCATACGGGGCTTCACCGTGATGGTGGTGCTGCTCCTTGCGGCTGCTCGTCGCCTAGCTCGTTCCATTGCTCTGCGTGCTGCTCAGCCGAAGCCTCTGCGTCGTGTGTATCCTCCTCAGGATATTCTTTCTGCTCCTCCGGTTCTTCCGTAGTGGGATACTCGTTTTCGGGATGGTGCTCTTCGGCAGGCGGTGGTGTTGCCTCCAAACCCTCCTCCTCATCATACGCATGGAGCGCTGGTGCCTCACCTCCAGCCTCGTTTGACTGGGACGGTGTAGACTCTTCATGATAAGCGTGAGGCTGATGATGCACTTCGTGCCCATCGTCCGCAGGTGCTTCTTGGGGAAGGTGCTCGTGGTGGTGCATTTCGGCGGGTTCCTCGCCGTGATGATGGCCGGTAGCTTCCTCAGGGTATGCCTCCTGAGGATACTGCTCTGCGGCCTCTCCCTGCTGCTTCTCATCTCCCAGTTCCTGCCACTCACCAGGCTGATCCTGCGGCACGCCTCCATGGTGCTGTTCCTCCTGTGTATGCTGGTGCTGAGGAATTTCGTCCCCGATCTCCTCCCATTGGTTCTCATTCTGTTGATGTTGAGACATTTTCGGTATACAAGGGAAAAAAGCACGGAAAGGTAGAAAGGTGTTTAGGAGAGCTTTTTAACGAAGATGAAAACCGCAATGCAAATTAACTGGTGATACGTGGTAACAGTTGAATTATTGTAGAGAACGGAGTTTAACAGTTTGCCATCCGAGACGAATAAAATGGAAATGACATAGATTTAATAGCCAAAAGGGATCGAGGAGAAGTAGAAGTGCTAGATAGTATAGTTATTTGATTGCACCTAAGAACAAGGCACGTATTTTTCACCACCCACATGTGATTCACAAAGTGTAATCTAATCGCATGTTTCCACCATTTTTTAGGGCAAAAGCCAAAACAGCTGTAGCAGCGGGTGAAAAGAGTAGTAAAGCTGAAAAACAGAGTGTTTACCGGTGATTTCTGAGCAAATACAGACACACCTTCAGCACAACGTACCTTCTAATGTAACTAACAGTACCCCGAACACTCAGATTTAGCATAACTGCGTTTCAACACTATTTGCGCAGACTTCGAAGGAAGCTTCGAAACGCCACGGGTCTGAAAAAAACCTCACTCTTGCTTCAGTAGGTTTTTTCCTCACCAACCGTTCAGATTAACTCCTTTTTTTTAATTCAAATAAGAGGTCAGTGACACCTTAATTCCCTCAGGATCATTCCTGCTGTGGAAGATGAGTGCTTTCCTGAAACTGTAATAATAGCAGTAAAACCCGTCCATATATTTTTATTTAAGGAGCAATAGCAATATCAATTGAGGAAGCGTCACATTTTTATTTTTACGCCGTTTTGAAAAATGTCAGGAAGACATACTTCAGCAAAAAAAAAAAATGGCTCGGCTTACGATTATCATCACACACCCATTATTAAAAAAAAAAACTACTGAGGTTAGACTGCTGAAATCATCACACCTCACGTTGTCACCGTACTACCAGATTCAACTCGTTCACTTCATCATCTGTCGTTTTCAAAGAAAGTCGTTTCGTTGGCTCCCAGCAGAGGAGAAAGGTAAAATAAATGATGCAGCCGGAGTCGCTTTCTTTCCCTTTCAGTGGACAAACATGCACATGAAGCACCAAAGAACAAAAGAACATACATGACCCGGAAACAAAAAAGAGCGGACCGCTGTAGACCTAGTATTTGCGAGGGAGACTCAGTGCTTTCACGAGACTGTGCAATAATAACAAGGTGTTTCTTTGTGTATTATGCGTAGGAGACGGGAAAAAAAAAAGAGCCTTCGTTATCGCACAGATCAAAATCTGTGTGCCATCAGCGATTAGCTAAGGAGACTGCGGATTATTGCCCTCGAGCAGAAAAAAAACTGCTTCAGCTGCAATGCCGAAAAAAAAAAGCGAGAATACTCGAATGCCACTAATTTAATATGTCTTTTTTTTTTTTGAAAGCGAGAAAATGGGCTTTTCCAGTTATCAGCGCTTGTTTGGAACCGTTTTCTTCTCTAAAATAAAATACTGAAACAACTCAGCCTCATTCTTTTCTGCTCCCGATCACCACGAAATAAACAGAAAAACAAGTCGGCTTTAATGAGGAAGTGCTCGCCTTGCTCATGAAAAACAAAACAGAGTCAGAACAGTGCTTTTGTGCACTGGTTTCCCTGCTTGGAGAGAGGTTAAACTCACAAAAGAGAAAAAGGGCTTTTTTCCTCACTTGGTTGACAGCCCTGGAAAATTCAAATACGACGATACCCTTGTCATTCTTGATGGAATAGCAGATATTATTACAATTGAGACAGGAATTTCACTTCTTTGCATCTCTAAAAAAAAACCGTTTTCCTCTACGGAGCAACACTTGAGTCATAGGAGACCTTGATATTAAGTGTCGAAATCCTCCTCTACTCGTTAGACAGACTGGGAAAAAAAAGTTTCGCCCGTCAGCTACCAAATGCGAGCAAAAGAAGTAGTTTTGTGTCAACTGCTCAGCAGAAAAAAAATACACTGCTGCTGCACAACACCGCATTGCATAACTCCAGCAGTGATGCTGGTGCTTGCAGACACGCATTTATACGTAGGGCGATTATTTAAAAACGAGCAGCCCCAAAAAAAGTTCAGGTACATATTTTGTCTCACCACCCGGAAATTTGGCTCGCCTTTGCGCCATCATGAAAAAAAAGAGGGCCCGCTCCAGGTGCTGAAAAAAAAGGTTCCAACATGGCGCTAAGCTGCAGAAAGACAAAAAACAGTTCATACCGTTTGCAGTTTTTCAACCCTTGCTGATCACAATGATAGACGCGCGTCATCCACTTTTGAGAACATTCATGCATAACAATTGGTTTTCTAGCAATGTCAATACACGTCCACACGTTTGGAATTGATTCACCGAAAAAGCCATCGAATCCCTGGCAAAGTCACCGCTTTTGACCCTCAGTGTACACGTTTTTTTTTTTTAACCTGCACCGCCTTTCAAACTGAATGTTGAGCAACTCCGGGGAGCAGATTCAACAAAGAACAGCCGGTGATACCATGCACAAAGATTGTTAAAGGCAACGCAAAACAAAAAACAATTCTAGTAAGCCAAGCTACACTCTCTCCGAAGCCGAAATGTTTGCAGGAACTTGCCTACTGGACCAGCGGTCATAAAAGGTTTGCATCAGAAAAATGCACACAAAAACAATTATTCAGCGAAGAAACAACACCACTGAATAGAACACTTTTGCAGTGCAGATGCAACCATCTGTTAAGATAAGCCGAAGTGAGTACCTGTCCCAGCTTTGTTTTTTCTTCTGATTGTTCGTTACTTGGGTACGAAAAGTCATTCGCTACATCCACAATAAACAGAATCCTAGCAAACAAAAAAAAAACGCTAACAATTTAAAAAAATCGAATTGTGCCACCACCACGGTGTCTCAAAAAAGCAGTGTAGTTGACCCAGCAAAAACAAATCTCACGTACAAAATGAGACCACAAAGTCTTGCCAAGCACACATTCTGCAGGAAAACACCATTGTTTTTTGCTTCGTGACGCAGAACAAAATGGCAAGCACGTTCCCCCAGCACTATCCTGTTAAAGACAAAAAAAACTCACCATATTTTCTAACGCGCAATGCAGCATCGCTTCAACTTGGCAAAACGACCTCTGCACCGAAGCATTGCAAGATCTTTCACGACCCAACGTTGGTGGTTGTTGCAAACAGTGATAATTATCAAAACTTAACAGTTTGACAAACAAGTAACACAAGACGGCAGCTTTGAGTTTCAGCATCACTATATTCAATATCATTCACTCAGCGTAACCGCCTAAATGTGAACCGCAGGAAGCATTCGACACCGCACCTTACCCAGGTGTCAGCTAATACAATTTTTAACCCAGCCAACACCCAGCAAACCCTCGCACCTCCAGAAAGCTGTCTTTTCACTCACATCATCACCTCTGACTAATCCAAATATACTCGACGTCGCCTCCCCCCCCCCATTTACCAACAACAAACAGACGACCAACCCCTGATAAAAGCCGCACCGTCACCACCATTCTTCTACGTTCCACCTTTCCCCCTCCCGCCACTCAAGTCACGCTTCTTCCCGTTTGATATATGTATAGATTCAAAAAACATGCTGATAGCCCATGCACGGAGACCACCACAGCTTCAGCCCAGGCGCTGAAGGGAGCCAAGCTAATCCGCGGCCAAGAAAAAGCTTTACACAGCACGCTGAGTGTCAGCACCACCCCATTGCAACAATAGCTAATCACCTCTGCCAGGAAAAAGAGCGAGCTGCGAAACGCCACGGACACATGCCTCCGAACAAACGCACCCGAGCAGAAAACCACCAGCATGGTGCTCGAAGAGCTGAAGCAACACAAAACGCAGATGCTACAAGGACAATAGTCAGGCTGCACGGGGTCCCGCCACAAAGATCCACAGACTGTGAAGAAAGTAGAGGCGGCATAAAAAAGCAATCGGAAACCGCGACAAGTCGCTCTCCCCACGCCGACAAATCCCACCGACTCCGTGCAGGTGAAACTACCCGGGGACCACAAAGCCCCCGCGACCACCCCGCAAGCCACACCATCCGCGAAAAGCGAGCTGGCCGACGCGCCACCGCAGGAAGATCCCACCACAGCCGCAGCTACGGCACCGCCAGCCACTAAGCACCTCAATACGCCAGGCTTCATTATTCACGGGGATGATGGCGACTCGCACCCGGGGAGCCCACCCGAAGCCTTCCAGCCCCCCCACCCGTCCCATTTCACAGAGCACACTGTGAAATGTAACACGGTGTTCGACAAGAGATGTAAAATACTCACTTTCAACAGAAAACCCGCGATCCAGCATCTGCCGGCGCGCAAGGCCGCAAACAGACGTGGGACACAGCGCGTCAATCTTCAACGAGCTCACGTTGTCGCCCCTTCAACAAAACGTTCCCAACCACGCAGCCTACGCCCCATAGGAGAGAATACTGGAGACCACCATGAAAAACCACCTCTCACTTTCACCCGGGACACGATGCTGATGACCAACCCCTCGCCTAGCACAGAACACTCTCAAACCTGGTTGCGTGTTTTTCTGGCATTACGACGAACAAGACCGTCTGTGACTCAGAGCGGCGTGGCTTCAGACGCCGTCGACAACAAAAGAAGAGCCGCCACAACTCCGGTTTTTTTTACTCGAACGCGCCAAGCTCTGCCCACTACGGCGGGCACGCCCGTAGTGCAGAGTGATCTGAAGGGGACCGTTCCCAATCTTCCGGCCAGGAAAACACCAGCGGGAGGTCCCTGACTAATCCTTCAGTTTCCCGATAAGCAGAGGTACTGAGTACTATGGCCCTGGGTACGCAGAGGTGACTGTCTTTACTAGCGGGGGGGACATTAAGCTCCGGGATGCGTTTTTGCCAAACCACCAGAAGCGAGAAAGCAGAAGAAACAGAGCTTCTCTCGCCTCGCAAAGGGAACTCGCCCTGCCAACCTGGACACGAGGAGGGTTCAAGCAATACGGGCGGTCGTAGTAGAAACACGTAACGCAGTCAGGTGGTGAAGCTACTACCGCGTACTAATTCCTTCCGCTTTACCGAGCTGACGCTGTGAGCCCCTCGGAACGCAGCGGGCGCGGGAAGGAACAAGAGGTGCTCGGCGCTCCCCGCGCGCGGTTTCTCCCTTAGTCATCAACGCCTCTCCAGGGATTAAACAGAGTTCATAGATATCTACATTGTGCCGGGGCGGTTTCGCTCGTTACAAAGCTGATTTTCATAGGGTAAGCACGCAGGCATTTGTTTTCAGCGAAAGCTGAGCGGCTGGTACCACCTCTTGAGGCAAAAAAGCTGCTGGCGCCACGAAGATGCCCGCGCTGAATGTGGTAGCCAAGGCCCGAGCGAGAGAAGCGAAACCGTAGGGAGAAGGACGTGCAGCGGCAAGGTCTCCCGTTTGAGGAAATGAGCAGGGTGAGATTCGTCAGGGTTGGGGAATTAACACGAGACGTGACGGCTTGGAGCGGCGGTTATAGTGCGGGAGCCACCGCGTTTCGGGCACGCGGAAATCCCTGTCGCCTCTTGCTGAGACCCGAATTTGGGTCGGGTCCTGCGTTCTTAGAGACAGCTTATTCGCGACCCCGTCGCGCGCGGAAATCACATACCGCGTCTTTACTGCGCCGCGCACAGCGCACAGCAAGTGTGAACACCCAGCACCTGGGAAGTAGGGGGTGGGGACGTGCGCTCCGCAATGTGTCCTTCAGTAAAGGAAGACGGAAAGAGAGGTTCTCGGAGTAGAAGATGGACATCTTTAAAATGCCGCGTTAGCGATCGCCCGCGGACCTTCAGGAGACAGAAGCCACAACAGAACCCCAACAAGTTTCCTACGCACACTTCGCTTTGGCGTGGTCCACCATCCTTCTCCTGAGCACAAGGGGCGGCGGTCGGTTCGGGTGAAGCTTCCACGCGTGGTAAGAGACGAAAGATACGTTTTACTGACTTTGAAGAAAGGGTAATTACACCAAAGAGCGTTGCTTACCCGCGAACGTATGAATCAGCGTCGGTTCAGGTCGTGGTCGCCCTTTTTAACGGTGAGCAATTAGAAGGCGTTGGGGATCAAAGGGCTTTACGCATCGTTAAAAGGGTCCCTCTAACGGTCGAATGGGCTCAGCCGTTCTTGTCCCACCCTGGTTTGCGGCCAGGCTAACACAGCAAGTGCGGGGCAAGGCGCAGCTCGTCAAGGAGAAGCGACGGGCTGTGTGATAGGAAAGGCGGTCCGGCTCCTAGTCATGCGCGTCGTGTTTGGGCTGGGTTTTTCCACAGAGCATATGCAGTGAAGCACCGCGCAGCGAATGGAAGGTCCCCCTACAGGTACCCAAAGGTCATTTCAGAATAAAGGACCAGGCTCAGCAAGACGACGATAACCCCGGAATCCCCTTGGGAATCAGAGGTCCGCATACTATAGTACGTAAACCGGTGAATTTCGTCGGCGGACGGAAAACGAGTGTGAAAAACACACCTGCGCGTGCCTAGAGAATTGTCGCTTTCGTTGAAGAAGAGCGATCACAGCCGAACCCCGCCCACTTTTATTATCAGTGTCTTTCTGAAGACTACCTTTCTTCTACGGCAAATCAGCGGACGCGTCGGTCCGGGTTTTGCTTCTGTTTAGAGTTTTGCCTCGGGGCCGTGCCGCTGTAGGAGAGAAACTCTGACAACCCAAAGTCCCTCGCAATTCCTTTTCCCCAATGCCATCGAGAAAGCCCCCCCTTTACAGGCAAAGAAAGCCAGTGTGACACCTTTGTCTACTTTCATGCTTGGGTTTGCGTTTTGCGAAGCCGCCGCGGTATGAGTCCCATGCGTTCGCCAACGTTCTAATACCACCGTTTCGAGTTTCTCCGCGGCTTTCCTTATGCAGAACTTAAAAACAGCAGCAAAGATTCTATAGATAATATAACCCCTGCGCCCTCAGGTATTGCTCTTTTTGGCACCTTCCTTTGGGGGTACGCCACACGTCTTCTCGTATTATTGCCTCTTTATCGTTCACTTTTGGTGCTTTGTGCTAAGCTACGGGCTGGGAAGGGGTTGTCAGTCCCAAAGTCCTCTTAGCAGAGATGCGCATACCGAGCGCAAACGTCATGGAATGAAGGTGGGTGGGGCCCATTACCTGCCATTAGAGATGGCTGTCGTTTTGCCTGTTGTTTCGACTACTGCGCTCTTTAATGCAGCGAGCAGGCCGGAAGACACCGTCTGGCAGTTTGGACCGTGCATGTTTGTAGCGTCGCGAGTGTGGGTGTGCGGCTCTGTCCTGTCGAGGTTGATTCGTGCTCCTCCACCTCTAAGGGGTTAGGAAATCGGCCACCAGCTCTGTCGCAAAAGGTAGCGGCTTTAGGGGCGAGACTACAGAAGTTAAGGGACCGGCGAAGTATGCTGGGAGGCCCCCCAAAAATCGGGGTACCCCCCTGCGCTGCCCACGACGAATTCATAGCGCTTCTTTTCCCTTTCCACTTTGGGTGGCTTTCTTATTCTCTTGGTTTCCCCACCCCTAGGCATCACGAGGGGAGACGAATGCTCCGGCGTTTTGTAGCTGCTCCTTTTTCTAATGGACGGTATTTCCTACGAGGGGGCAGAAAAGGCGGTCTGGTAAATGAACCGGGAGGCCTAATTTCTGTTCCGGTCACCTGCTCCCTTTCGGAAAGCTACCGGCATCACGGGGCAGAGTAAGAGCACGCTCTAATCGGCAACGCTGCTCATCGGGCAGGTGCGGAAAAATAGTCGAGCTAGCGCCCCAGGGGTCCGACGAGTTGTCAATGTGCTTCGGCGCAGGCGCCATGGTTTTCGGCTTCGTTATCCCTCTTCGAACTGACGATAACTCTGATGTGTTGTCTTTCAGGCTGCTCTCAGTTGCGGGTGAACGATTTCCAAGGGCCTTTGCTCCGTACCAAAAAGCCTGCGCCCCAAAGTGCGTGGGCACAAGCAGCGGCCTGTGCCGTCTATTCCTCCCAGGCGTTTGGCGTCCAACCAGGCACCGACAACACCAGTGCTTCCTAAATAGCTGATGGAGAATAAGTGAGATCACAAGAGTAGCTGCTGTGAAAGTCGCACGTATCCCAATGATCTCTTTCCCAAGCACCGTGGGTATCTCTAGATCTGGTGTCCCTCGTTGGCGCTGCTCATTTATGCCGGCGTGTTTCGCGCGGTTTTCAGCGCGATCAAACAACATTCCAGTAAAGGAGAGTTTTGGAGTAGCCACAACGCACGGCGTACTTTACGTCACTTGGGCCAGTTTTGCCACGGGCTGCGCCTGCGGGGGCCCATTGCGCGTGGTGACTTTATCCCCCAACACCCCAGTGCTATCCATGCGCATGGAAATTTGAGTATTAGGGGGCACGCGATGCTGATACGAAGCAACGTCCGGCATACAGCAACCACGGGCGTCGACAGCCGTACAATCTCAATGGTGATGCGATAGCACCGTGGCGTGCCAAATTGTACCTCCATGGGCGGAAGCATCTGCGAGCTAAACAAACAACGCCGGATGAGCAGCGTCCGCCTTTTGAAATGAAATCCCCGTCTTTGCCTTGCGCTGTGTTTCTCGTGGTTTGTCTTATCAGTTAGATTGTTTTCTTCCCAGGGAAAGAGGAAAGAACTACATGTGGTATCGGCGGCTTCTCGTGCAGGGCCAGCCTCACACCTGCTGCTCTAAGCGGTGCGCGTCGCTTGTCGAGACCGTCTTTTCCTCAATGCGCCGCTGAAACGGTGACGGGTGGCATTTCTTCTTTTTGCATCTCATGGGTGGCTTCACTGTTTGTTCGTTAAGCTGGTGGTCGTAGATCATCTTCACCGCACATATTGCCGCTCCTTTCTTTTTTGGGACGTCGCATAACATCTCGCGGGTGGCGGTGGGCTTGTTGGTCGCTTTGCTCGTGGTCACGATCGCCATCTATGAGTACCAGCCAGGGTAAGCTTTGTGCCTCGACAGGTCACTTTTATGTTCCCCACTGATCCACGTCCTGGGGCTGGAGTAGTGCGGGTCGCTCTTTAACGCTTTCGGAGCTGCACCCCACTCCAAAATGACGCCGCGTTCTGCCCGGCCGCGGAATTATTTGTGGCGATTTCGGGACCTGTGCTCACTGGCCCCCGGCGGCGCAAGCTACCCTTTTAACCGCCCAATTCTGCTACTCCGAAGGCTCCGCGGTAAGCTGTTGCATGTTAGCGCTCACCTTGGGAGTTGTGTGTTTGACCGTCTCTGTCGCCATGGTCTCGCTCGTGTTTTGAAATGCTAGTCCATCAGGTTAAAGCCTTGCATCAAAACGGTTCTTAACCACTCTGTGCTGGGAAAGGGTCGGGGCCTGGTCCGCGGCGAGGAGGTGCTCATCCAAAGGTGGGTCCGCCCGAACACGCGCTGCTCCCGCGGGCTCTGCTCTTGGCGGCGGCCGGCTGCATCGTTCGTCCTAGGCTCTGGCGCCGCCGGGATCGCGGCTTGGGGATCGGTTGTCTTCCCGCCGGTGGCGTTTTTTTGACCCCGGGGTTCGCGGCCTCTCCCCTGCGGGGCAGGCAGGCCCAGCGGGCGCCGCGTGGTGCGAAACACGTCGCCTCGTGTGCGGCAGCACGCAGCGGCCTCCTCGGTTTTCCCCGCTCTTGGCGGCCTTTGCCCTCCTGGGTTGGCCATCTTTGCTGCTCTAAAGTAAAGGGGTTTTCCCTGGCCCCTGGTTAAAGGGGTTCGCCCCGCCACCCCCGCCACAAAAAAGCGTGGCGGCCCCAGGCACCCCCCCGGGCCGCACCAACAGCCGCGCAGCGCCTCCCCCCCAGCTGGCCTCGCGGGGAAAACTTTCTACATGAGTTTCTTTTTTTAGCGTTCCGTTGAAACCCAAATCGACATCACGACGCGCTTCTGCTGATTGGCCTGGGGCGTCCGAGAATTCTTCCGGCGGGGGACGGCAGGTTCGCACGTTCATTGCGTCAAACCGCCCACCAGCATCGAATCAGACTCGTCATCTTCGCTTCGCTTTCACGGTGTGTCCAAGAGGTTCCTCTTGGACTTGCACTTTTGATGTTCCAAGGGTGGCGTCAAAGTGACTTGCCCCGTGGGTCAGGCACCATCGTCGGTGGAACTCTTCTCCAAAATAGTACCGCCGGTTGCGACGTCGTGCCCTGCCTCCGCACTTCTGCAGCGAAATCCGTCCAACTCGTCCAAGGTCTGCTCCGGCAGCCGCGCAGAGTTTTGCTCCGTTGAGGTGAAGTTCACCAGGATATTGAAGGTGAAGCTGTCAATGTCATTCCACAAAGAGCTCCAACTTCTCGCCAAAGTCCTCTCTTCGTCGCCCACAAGAGACAAGCGTTGCAGCCAATTGCGGTGCCACTGGGTCGTCTCTACATCGTCGGCCGAGTCGTCATTGTGATCGGCGGCTGGAGCGGTGATCAAGCGCTCCATCTTCGCCGGATATGGTCTTCTGCGCCACAAGTGCTCCCGCCAGCTGCTCCTTGAGCTGTTCAAACTCTTGCCGTAGTTTCCACCGCTCAGCGAAAGCCGTGGTCTGAGCCTCTTCGCTCTGCTCTGCATCCTCGCGCATGCGAAAAAGCTCACTTCTCACCGTTGTGAGCTCTTGTCCCGCTCTCTATCCGTGTCGGTGCTGCTCTGCAAGTGGTGAATCTGCGAGAAAATTTGCGCCTCGTTCGCAGAACTGTGAGCGGATGCAGTGGCAGTAGCAGCAGGCTGCTGTCCAATGGCCGAAGCGCCATGCAACTGTGCAGGGGGGTGTTGAACACCTTGGGACTGCGAAGGAGCCGCGTTCATAGCCTACGAGGCCACAAGGGCAGTACTACTATTCGCCCCTCTGAAGGCCTGGACCATCTGCGGTTGCTGAAGGGTGTTGCGGAAATCCTCGTCTTGGGGATATTTGGTAATTTGGCGGGTGGGGGTGGGGGGGGCCTGGGATAGGGGACGGGCGGCGATCAGGGCATCGCACGCGGAATACCCGCTGGCTTTGCTCAGCGGAAGTATCGTCATCTTCTGTTCGCTTTCTTTTTTGTTGGATTGCTGAAAAAAGAAAGAACACAAAGGAATCAGCACTTTCGAGAAGAAACAGGTAGTTACAGCCAGGCCATCCAGGCAGCGGTGTCACGTGTTCAACGCTAAGAGGACGCCGGCTCTGGAAACGTACGTTAATGAAAAGCCCTAAAAAGGGTCATTTAGAGAAGAAAGGAAAACGGGGAAAAACACGCCGTGTAAGCTGGCGGTATCACCGCTCCCTTGGGAGTGGACACAAAACGAATTGAATTTAATTGCCTGGCTGTAACTACCTTTTAGAGCTGAGAACAACAGCAACAACCCCCCCTTACACACAAAAAGAGTCTCTTGGGGCTGCGCAGGTAAACACCACCTCATTCCTTGCGAGTCGAAAGCACTCGTCTGCCTTCCGGCAAGCTAGTCTTTGCAAATGAGAGGCAGGAAGTCGACCGCACACATGCGCAGCACCTGCCAGGTATGCGCACCGGAGTATGTTTTGCGTACGTCCTCCCTTAAGCCGAAGCTGTCAGGCATTTTGTTGTCCTCTTCGTTAAGATGCCGGTAGGAGTCGACGTCGCCCATCGCACGAATGACAACTTTCATGGCGTCACGGTAGGCCTGCGGTTTCGCCTTGAACTCTTTAAAGTACGAATCGTTGGCCTTGCACGCATCACTTCACGCACTGCGCATGAAGCCAGTGAAGATACCGACGGTGGAGAAGTTCCGGGCACTTCGTGGAGGCACAGATAGGCTGCATGGAGCCCATGGACAGGCCAGCCACCGTGCGGTGCTCGCGATCAGCCAGGGTGGGGTAGTTACCATCCACGTAAGGAATCACATCCTCCACGAGACGGTCCACATACTTGAACGTCGCAACGGAGCCGCCGTTGTTGCACAGCATGCCGTTGCCCATCACGATGATCATCTCCGCCATCTTGCCACCTGTGATGAGGTTTTCAGCGATAAAGTACACCTTGGAGTGCTGCACCCATCCGTTCTCGTTCTCGCTCAGGCCGTGCTGCAGGTATAGCACAGGGTAGCGACGGGTGGCGTTCGCAGCCTTACAGTACGACGGCGGCAAGTACACGACAGGCTTTTCAGGAGTCCCCTCAGATGAGATGAAAAAACCACGCGCGACGGTGCCGTAGTCGATGCCGAGCCGCATGACGTAGGCGCAGTGCGCCATATCCGGCGGCGGGAGGTAGAAGCTCTGCACTTCCTGAGCGTCCACAAACACCAAGACGCAGTAGAGACCAATTGGGAAGCGGCCCGCCTTACTCCACACGCCTCCGGCGTTGTTCTCGAGTATCAGTACTGAGCCGGGGATGACAACGGACACCGTCGCTGCGTTTGGGAAGTAGAAGCTGTAGTCCACAGTGCCGTTCGCATCGCCGTCGTAGGTGACATCCTCCTAGACCTGGTTGCTGGGCAGACCACAGAAGGCGGTGATCTGCTTCGCCATGAGGCAGGTGTCTCTGTGAAAGGCAAGCGCCTCAAAGGTGAGCGCAGAATTGAGCGACGTGTTGGGAAAGCGAGGGGGAGAGAAAAGTGAGTTACGTTGCAGGTGTACAAACAAATCACCCAAACGCAAATGCAAGAGGAAACATGATGCGAGCGAAAAAACCAAGAGAATAAAAGAGAAGAAAGCCACGACGGTTAGGTTGAATGCCTGCGGGATTGGTGGGACGTGGCTTAGGGCAAACAAGTGGGGTGTCTTCAGAGACAAGAGGTTGAGGTCACACATGAGGGAAAGGAAGAGGGGAAAGGGTTGCCTACGTCGACAAGGCTACCAACTCGCTTATACAGTCTACACAACAGAAGTGTGAGCCACGACAAAGGAGAGAAAACAAAACGGTTGATTTCTTTGTCGCCCCTTTTTGGGTAGGCAGATGAGGAGAAAAGTCCAGTGCCATGTTCTGGCGTTGCTGTCTCGCAGCGTACGTGCGACTCCTGCATACCTCGTGAAAACACAGGAGAAAGAGAGGGAGGGAGAGGCACCCACTTTTTTGCTTCTCTCTGTTCTTCTAAGTTGTCACTTTTGATGGGCCAACGCTTGTGTCCGTTGGTTAACTTCGCCCTCAGGGATGCACCGCGCTCTAAGTGGCCGTGGAGGCGTTTTTTTACCTCCCCGAAGGCTAAAGACAAATAAACGAACAAACAAAAACAAACAGCGACAACAAACATGCAGGGTAAAGAAACAAACATGTATGCCTGTCAACAAACAGGACAGTGAGCACTTTGTTCCACTTTCCTCCGTCGCATCTCATGTTCGGTGAACGAGGCTGGTGAAAAGAAAACGGTTTCGTTTTGTGATTATATTCAACACTAGTAGAGGAGAAAGACACTGGATGAAAAACAGCGGTGCGCTCACGGGGTGTGTGGTGTGGTGAGAAGGGCTGCTGCGCTCTGTTGAAGTGTCAAACGGGGGCATCTCAATGACTGCATTCTACTCCGCGCCCCTCCACTGCCACCGGGGATGACAGCGAGGCAGCGAGGCGGTCCACTTAGTTGGTCTACTTGAAGATCAAAAGTCGTGGTACGGCCATCGTCCACGTCGACTTTGACAGCGGCGCCACCACTGAAGTGTCCTTCAGGGATGTGGTTCGCGCTCTGGACGACGCTTCTTCCCTTTCGCGGTCGCCTGCCGCCTACGATTCCGCCAGAGGCCGGCAACACAAGCGCACAGGGAAGGTAGGCAAAGAGGCCTCGACTACGTCCACTCAGAGAGGCATGGGGTGGTGAGGGGCCACCCGGTGCGCGGTTCTGAAAAGGAGGTTTTCGGTTTGCGAGTGGGGTTGAGATAATAGAAGGGACGTATATATTATACGGATGGCCAACCAGCAAAGTGAATAATAAGTAATAATAGATAGTGAATGGACAAAAGAAAAAAAAAGAGAGGGAGACGGCAGAATGACAGCGAATAATATGAAAAGAGAGACAAAAGAGCGAAAAACCGAAACAGAGGCGCGAAAAGTTTGGAGAAAAGGAGGAAGGTGGGAGAAGAGTGAAAGTGTTGAGAGAGTAAGTCGCATATATGAGTTTGTTGTTGCAATTCAGCTCGTTGTTCAGAGCACACGGTCTACACGCGATGGGCAAGGTTTGGACGGGTCGTTAGAGGTGGTGGGTAGCGAAGCGCAGTCGGCTTGGAAGTGACGTCGCGAGCCACCCTGCGACCGTGGCCTGCTGTGACCGCGCGTTCAGAAGGGAAGGGAAGACGGCGCGTCCGAGAGCACGCCGGTCGTAGTGAGGTGCGATGAGAAACGAAAGGAGAAGGCCAAAAAAGGGAGCGGTGTGCGGGTGGAGTCGGGGCGGGAGACTTGTTGCTTGTGGCGTTGGATGTGCGGTGTGTCTGAGGCAGAAGAGTGCTCCGCGGGTGAAAAGAGAGGTGTGAAAAGGGCGAAAGCGAGAAGGAAAAGGACAGAGGAAAAAACACCGGAGCGAAGGTGGTGCAGAAAGGAAAAGGGCGGCGCTGAAGAGTAACGTGGTGAGGAAGGAGTAAGGGAGAATGGTGACAAAAGAGCAGATCTGTGGAAGGGGAGGGGAGAGGTGGTGGGGAATGGCAGTCATACAGGTATACCAGTTGTGTGCCTTCGGTAAGTGGACGCGTTCGGAGGGTACTGGGCCACTTTGAGGCTGGTGTCGTTCAAGACGCGTACGTCAAGCTATTGTAGTGGGTAGTTTTCGCCGTTCTTCCCACACAAGATGCTGCCTCTGCTCCGGCCGTGGCAGGTGCAGTGGAGCGGAAAGGGTGACCGGTGAGGTCAGCAATATACCTGCGGCCTTTATTTCCACGGCTACGTAGCCAGCGGACAGCTCGGGCTAAACACCTACCGCTGCGCGGCGTCAAAAGGATAACGGATGGCGATGCACATTGTAGTAGCAGCTAGCGCGTTCCGTACACAGGACCAGGGGATGGGGTAGCCGATGCCGAAGACGGCCGTCACTTGATGTAGCTACAGGGCGGTGGTCTGCGTTTCTCGACGTAGATGCGGTACGCCCGGGTGCACCTTGCGGCCATGACACCGCGTGCTGATGAAGCTGAGGTGCGGTCTGGCCAGAGCACCTCTTCTAGGAGCACATAGGACGGCGGCAGCATGGGATTCTGGCCGGTCGCGGTGGCGGCTGTGGGCACGACATGGACGTCGTGCCGGACCCACTTTTGCTCTTACCCACCCACATGCGTCCGTTCCACTTGTAGTAGCGACTGTTTGAGTAGCGCCTACCGTTCTACTGCCTTACTAGTAGCACTACCCGTCGCCTTGCTAGAAAGCTCTTACCCAGCCACTTAGGTCTCCACATGACGTCCCTCGAGCACCTCCTGTAGTAGGGCAAACAGCTGTTGGCGATGGGCGTGGGTTCCCGCCTGGCGCTGTTGGCGCGGTAGCGGCCGGATAGGTACCCGAGGTACGTCCGGTCAGCAGAGTCATAGTGGGCGGGGCTGGAGAAGCGCATGCGGCCGCAGAAGAGGCCGAAGGGACGCGTGGGAGACCTCACGATAACCCTGCTTACTGCTGGTGTACCTCCACAACCGCGGCGCTGGGACGACGGATGGTCTTGCGGTACTTCCAGAAGAAGGCGACGTAGCCACTGCTCCTGCACGTGTACGGCGCGAAGCTCCTCCTGCTGCGCTATGACCGCCTCGACCCGCACTCACGTGCGCCGCATAGATGTTCCCCGGCGTGTCGACCGTACACACCGCGGTCCGGCGGGGGCTAAAAGACTGGTA
>OESO01000078.1:708586-799304 GCA_900240985.1 Crithidia bombi
AAGAGAGATAAGTTATAATAACCGACAGCAGACGCAGAGGGAGAATAAAAAAAAAAAACAGTAATGATAATAATAATAATATAATAACACAACCTACATATATATATTAGCATGAAGGGAAATAAATAGATGGGGGGGGTGACGTTTTGGCTTTTGGAAAAGTCTCCGTCCCCACCGGGGAGAGGGGTGTGGGGTAGCGGAGAGAACTTCCCTCATCAGCCCGAGAAACGATGGAAGGGAACGCAACACAACGCAGCCGGAGTACCCTTCATCCTCCTCCCTGCGCTTTCCCCTTCTTCCTGCATTTCTTCGCGCTTTGGGGTGTAGGACTTCCTGTGAAGTCACCACCGCCGACAGTTTCAGCTGCACCTCTAACCAGCATGTGGCTGAAAAGTGATACATCTCGTTACTACGAGGAAATCCACTGCGTGGCGGGAGCTGATCAACGCGCGTCCGTAGAAACAGCGAAGAAGGAAAAGCGGAAGGTGGGTAGAGGCGTCAAAAGGAAAGAATGAGGGATTTGCTGCGTTTTCACAGTAGCGGTGTGCAAAAACCAGCCGAGCAGAAAAAAAAACCCACAGCGACAAAAAACAACAACGCGCTAACAGTTTCGCACATCGTCTCTTCCGCCTTGTTAGTAGTAGCACTACCGCTGAAACCGCATCGATTGTCGAGGGAAGCAGCTCCGAGTTGAAGGTCGAAACTTCAAGGGAAAATGACAGACGAGAAGACTAAGGGATGGGGGGAAAGGAGGAGCGGTCGCGGCTAACGGGGTTGACCTGAATCGTCAGTTTGGGTGCCAGAAAACACAAGGGAAGACAGAAAAAAACAACGTGTGGTTTTGTTTCTTTGTTAAATAGATCTCCACAGGTTGTACAGAAGAGAGTGCAGAGAAAAGAAAGAAGGAACGAGCAAATAAGACAAAAACAGCATTACGTGGTGTGCCACGCGCACTCAGCTACTGCGGTGTGTATAGAGTGGCCCAACAAAAACGGGGATGAAACGTGCGATGCGTCTTTACAGAGAAATAAATGCGGAAGAGGAAGCTGCACCGAAGGCTGTGGGAAACGCCGCACATTATGCGGATGTAGCAAAGAAAAACAAACAAACAGTCAAACAATCAACCACCACGATAAACGAGAAAAGAGCGAAAGAGAGAGAGCGGGCAAGAGAGAGAGAGAGAATCCCCTCTTATGCGGAAGAAGAGAATCTACTGTTCTGCGTGAGCGCTGTACACCACGTGATAAGAGCAAGTGGGGAGGGGAGGTGGTATGAGAAGACACGTGAAAATGACAACATCAACAAGAAACAGAGAAGGAGCAGACTTGATGCCCAGGGATCATTAAACGGTAGGAGAACAAATAAAAAACTCAAAGCAAGACGTTGAGCGTGGACGGAGAGGCAATTTCAAGTATATTTGATTCCCCAAGGAGTGACTTTCATTGAACGAAGCTTCGTCTGCCATGCGGCGCTTACGGAAAACGAAAAACAGCGAAAGAAACTCTGCGTGTGTGCTCAACACCCGTGCCTGATGTAAAAAAGAAAAAGAAAAACACGATACTGTTGAACAGCCACAGCCGTACACATAAACAGACACACGCACCCTAGGATAAAGTACAGGAAAGAACATGCGGTTGAAGCAACCGCTGCATGAGGGAGAGATGCGCATCTGTCGACAGTGCGGGATGGATGGTTTGGGAGTGGCAGCTGCCGCCAGCTGCGCAGAAGACGGATACTTGCGACGGTTAAAGAAGACGAACAACAACAGCAGCAAGAAGGCATCTGCGCCCTCCTAGCCATGCGCTTCTGACAGAAGTCCCCCAAATACAACAGCTTGGCGGTCGACACTGAAAAAGAGCAGAGGGTAGAGGATCATTTCATCGAAAGCCTCGCAAACACACTTGCCAAGGTGATGTTTAAATGCTGGGCGCTTCTTGAGTGTCGGTTTGAAATAGGATGGTCAGAAAATCGGGGGCGGCTGCGCCACACATGCCAGCTGTGCGGCCCTTGTAGATACGCCGCGTGCACTCCACGCCCAGCTCCGCCAGTATCGCGTCGTCCTCCTCGAAGCGCGGCATGTGCACGTCCTCGTCACCGATGCAGCGGAAGAAGACCTTCATGGCGTTCTGGTAGGCCACAGGGTCCGCGGCGCAAACACCTCCATGTGGTCGTCATTCGTCCCCAATAGCACTCCAGAGGGTGCGCAGGAAGCCGGAGAAGACGCCGGCGTACGCGAAGAGGTCGGGGCGGGTGATACTGAGACGACTGGCCTGCATGGAGCCCATGGACAGGCCGGCGATGGCGCGGTTGTCGCGGTCCGCCTTGGTGCGGTAGCGGTTGTCGACAAACGGGATGATGTCCTCCACGAGCTCCCTGCAGTACACCTCTGGATTCACCGACCCATTCTCGAAGATCGTTCCGCTGCCCATCACGATGATCATCTCCGTCATCTTGCCATCCGCGATGAGGTTGTCAGCGATGATGTTCACCCTTGCCGTGCTGCACTGCGCCCATTCCCTGATTGCCGTCTCCATGAAGCAGGTACAGCACGGGGTACCGGCGGGTGGCGTTGGCGGTCTTGTGGTAGGACGCTGGAAGATAGACGAAAATCTCCTCCACTGTGTCGGTGATGTAAGAGTTCACATAGTCCTGCACCACGGAGCCGCGCTCCACGTGGGGCCGCATGGCGTAGATGCAGCTCTTTGCGTCTGGTGGCGGGACATCGATGTAGTTCACCAGTACTTTGTTGGACTCGGACATGACAGGGAGGTGCGGGCTGAGCACGGCACGGCCGTCCACGAGAACCAGCACCTTGTGCAAACCAACAGGGTAGGCAGCCGAGCCACCCCAAGCACCATCTAGCTGCTTCTGCAGAGCGACGGCCGGGCGAAGTGGCTTGTGCGCTGCGTCGATGGTGACGGGGCTCGCTGGCACGACAGAGACCGTAACGGCTTTGGGGAGGTGGAAGTGGTAGTGAACGGTACCCGTGGAGTCGCCACTGTAGGTGACGCCCTCCCCGTTGTGCGAAGGAGCCACAGAGGGCAGTGGTGGGGCGGTGGTGCGGTGCGCCGTCGGCTTTGGTGACGTCCAGGAAGCCACCTGCAAGGGAACAGGGGTGAGAGCTGCGGTGGACATTGAGTCGGGAACAAATAAAAAAACCAAACGCGCTGGAGATATATAGAGGGGAGTGCTGTCAGCGGTCTTGTTTCGCAGTTCTTCAAGGACGGTTTAGGCAGTGAGAATACAAATAATGAGGAGGACTGATTGGGCACCAAAGGAGATATGAGGGATGCAGCGAAATCAGCAAGAATCACAACAACGTCGTCACCGAACGCGTAAAGCCACTGCTTGTACAAAAACAAAACTAAAGAAACAACGACACGCATGGCAACGGAAGTTCCGGCATGTGCGCAGAAACGCAGAGAAAAGGCGAAGCAAGAGCACAGATAGAGAGAAAAAAAGGACGCAGAAGAGGGGAGTTGATGTCTTTTATCTCCAGCTGCACAGAGAACGGGGAGGCCACGTAGCAGGCATTCTGTGAAGCTCCCAAGACAAGACAGTTGTTACAGAAGCACAAACAAAGTCTCAAAGCGCAGAGAACTCCTCGTTAAAAAAAAAAGGGAGTCGTTCGCGACCACGTCGCGTTGTTCTCCCTCTCTCTTGTAGATGCAGAGGAATCAAAGAGCTGCAGGCACACCACACACACGCCGCTCTTCCACCGCTACCTCTTTTGAGGTCTTCATATCTGCCCTGAAGGACACAATGGGAGGGTTAGGGAGAGACCTTTTTTTTCTCTTTCTTTTTGCGG
Organism: Crithidia bombi; assembly: GCA_900240985.1. Taxonomy (NCBI): domain Eukaryota; phylum Euglenozoa; class Kinetoplastea; order Trypanosomatida; family Trypanosomatidae; genus Crithidia; species Crithidia bombi. The sequence goes on from OESO01000078.1 coordinate 712,395, forward strand.
GTCACAAACTGCTTGGTATTTGCCCACGGGGCTCCGACAGGCACCCTCCATGTAACAAGAATTCAACACACTTAATCTATACACGCATAAATACACACTCTAACGCTTATGCTCTTCCAGCACGGAGTTCAGCACGCACACACACTAAAAACCGACAAAAGAACGACATCCATCCCTCTCTCGTCAGTTCTGCTTCGGCTTTTTGGGAATGCGGCCGGTGCGTGCTCGCAGCTCGCGCAGTTCAGGGCGATCTTTGTACAGCACCTCCGCCGTGTGGCTCTGCAACTCCTGTTTCAGCAGGCGCACTTCGCGGCGGATCACCGGCGCACCAAAGGCCCACAGGCACACCACACTCAGCAAGAAACTAACAAGTGTGACCCACACCGGCCAGCGATCTGGCTCGTTGCCGTTGAGGAGGAGCGCCTCATAGAAGTTAGGGAAGAAGGCGACCAGCGCGCCAAACATGCCGGCTTCGATAGGATGGCCCGCGAAGAGAACGTAGCACCACATGCACACCATGCCCGCGTACTCGGCGGCGAAAACGAAAGCTGTCGGCGTCATTGTCCATTGCAGCAGTGGTGGGTACAGTGCGGTCATGTTCTGGGGGAGACCCCAGATGGGATGTGGGGTGATCGGCTTCTCTGCCACGGGCAATGTGTGAAGCATGGAAAGGTCTGCTAGGGCAGAGACATTCGCCTGCTGCACAGCACGGTAGTGCAGCTGAGACACCTCACGCAGCACGTTGCACAGGGTTTGCAGCGCCAGTAGCACCATCCATGCTGCCATACACACGGAAAACGACAGCGGGGTGGTGTTGGCAATGATGAGGCTGGCGCTGGTACGGCGATGGTTCACTTCCACGGTTTTGCCGAGGCGAGAGAAGTGCTTGGTGCGGGCAAGGAGAGCCACAACGAGGATCAGCACCGCAGTGATCAGAGGGATACTGGCGAAGAGGGCGACGGCGTCGGTCGCGGCTGCAGCGTACGTGTCATGAAGATACGACAGCGGCGGAACCACCGTACTGGAGCTGAGCGAGGTGGCCTGCTTCGCCTGTCGGAGGCGCAGTTGCTGCTCGATGTCGAGGTGCTGCATGGCCAGGTGATTAGCTAAAAATGCGTGCTTACTGTAAAAGTTCAGGAGTGGGGTGCGGAGGGAGGAAGATGAACGTGATGCTGTTTTTTCGTGTTTTCCTGCCTCGTTTTTTGGGTTCCGGGTTTTTGTGTGGGGGAAAAGTGCTCCCAACAGGGGTCGAACCTGTGACCTTGGGCTTATTAGACCCACGCTCTAACCGACTGAGCTATGAGAGCTTCGGGGCATAACAGGGATGGGGAGGAAGGCTTGTTTCCCATTTAAGAGGGTAGCACTGCCTCGTGGCCGCTTCACCACCTCCGGATGCATTCGTTTTGACTTTCCCTGCACCCGCCCACCTTTGGCGGAAAAACAAGAAAGCAAAGCTCAAAAAACAACTAGACTACTCTTTCCCTACCCACTAGAGAAGCAACGCAGGTAGTTGAATGCCCATGAACACGTGCGCAGGCAGCGTCCGCGTACGACCGGCACCGGCATCTGCGGCCGTTGTCTGGGGTGACAGGGGGACGCTACCAAAAAGGAAATCGGTGAACTCGTCGAGTCGCACCAGCCAGCACTGTGGCGGCTGGGGTGTGAAGTCGCTCTCACTCTCCACACCCGCCGCCTCCGCACGCGAACGTTTGAACTGTAGCGGAAGCAGCGAGGAGGACAGAGTGCCCGCACGGTTGCTGGTGGACCCCATCGTTGATGCTGACGTGGCGGAGTCGCTTGTCGATTCGGCCCACTCACAGGCGGGGTCGCTGCCGTACAGGCAAAGTTTTCGGTAGTCGTCCCAGCCAATGCGGAGCGCCTCCTTTTGAAAGTCGACGTGACCGATGAGGCGAATCATCACCAAGGCGGCGGCACGCATGTACTTGTGCACATCCTGCTCCAGCATCACTCGCACAACTGCAGGGGGTGGGCAGATCTGAAGGAGCCGCGCCACAAGACAGATGAAGTAGTCCGGCGAGTGCAGCGGGCCGGCGAGGCCACCCAAGGAGCGCAAGCTGCACAGCTCCTCTAGGACCCACAGCAGGGGCTTATTGGTGCATCGCGTCATGGTGTGTGAGTTGAGGATGCGGTGACGGGTGGGCGGGTCGAGGGCCGCGATGGCGGCCCGGCCTTTCAAATTCCATGACATTTTCACTTTCTGGAAGGGAGAAAGGAGGCACCAACGCCTCTTATTTTGCTCCTTCCTCGCCTACGATCCTACCCTCACAAAGGGACAAGGGGAGACAGTTGGGGGTACACGCACCAGCGAGAAAAGGCATCGAAGACACCAGAAGACAAAAAAGGGATAGAAAGGAGAAACGTTAATTGGTGAGCAATGAAGGGAGTGCGAAGCGCGCTACCCTCCCCCCCCCCATACACACACACGTGCAGAAGGAAACACTGTCAGATTTCAATGAGGGAGTTTGTGTGGCCCTGAAGCACAAGAGGTGCTCGAAGAGCTGCAGTACTGTGCTGTTGTTGGAGGTGAAGGGAAAGTAGGGGGCAGAGGGAGGCGACGTGGACGGGCAACTCCACTCGTGCCTCCTCTGTGGTTTTGGCGACGGTAATGAATGAGGCACGGAACAGAGAGAAAACTCAAAAACAACATAACTAAGCAAAACTCAGCACAGCAACCCAACCGCACAGACAACGGTTGGCGAAAACACATGTACAGTCGTATAGCCCATGATTACGTAGTGCACACCCACAAACCCACCGCTGTGGCCCCCCCGCCTTGTCTTCCCCTACCCACTTCAACGACTCATTTGTGTTGCATCCTGCGCAGCGGAAGAGAGAGAGAGGGGAAGCGGAAGGCGGGCCAGAAAAAAAAAGACCGCACGCCATCACGGTCTCACTCGCTGGTGTAGAGTGGCCGCACGAACATCCACACGAAAGTGGGGATCTGCGCCGCTGCGCAGGCGTACGTGAACACGCGTGACCGCGGTGGTACCCGGCTGTCGTCGCGCACGTGGCGAAGACTGATCACGCGAAGCGTGAAGAAGCTGTGCGCCAGCAGCCCGTACAGCATCACGAGACCACTGTACAAGCGACCCGGTGGGAGAGCCTGGGCAATAAGTACCCCAATGCAGAGGAGGACGTACTTGTATCCACACAACGATGCGATCTCACACAGAGGCGAGTTTGGCACGACGCGGAGGGCGTAGGCGAGACCTTTGATCACCAAGAGCTCCAAAATAAACCAGATGCCAATCACCCACGCCGTGGACACGAGCGACTCCGCCGTGATCTCGCGCTGCGAGGAGTTCGCGCCGTCGATGAAGGCGGCAAGAACGATGTACGTAATGACGCTCATCAGCGGAATGTAGAGGTCGAAGGCGAATACGTCATTCACAGGGAGGGTTGGCGCTGACGAGCTGCTGCCGTCGGACAGCGGGGGTGGACCAAACCGCGTTGCCGGGGAACCGGCGGGGTACGCCGTCGAGGGCGTACCGGGTAGGCCGCCGAAGACCTGCTCCGAGTTCTCCCCACTGTTCACACCCCCACCGAACTCGCCCTCGCCGCCCGTGGCCGGCTTGCGCACAAACTTCGTCAGAAAGGGCACCGTCAGGATGACCAGCTTGCGCTTCACGTACGTGTTGTCGACGGCGAAGTAGTTGCGGAATGCGCGGATGAACGGCATGTAGTGCGCCAGCCCTACCTCGCCTTGTTGGAGGTGGTGCTGCAGAAGGTTCTGACCGTAACTCAAGCCCATTTGAAGCATCATCGCGTTGGGGTCGCTGCGGTCCAGGAAGGCGTTTCCACCCGCACCGATGGGGGAGGTGAAGTTGATGCTAGGCGATTGCGGGGTGAAGGACATGGTGGGCGGGCTCGTGGGTTTCGTTGCTGTTTTCTTCTTTTCTATTCTGGTGATCAGCCTGAGGCGGGAGAGAAGGAAAAGAAAGGGAGGGCGCTGATGTTGCAGAAGACACGGCGCGGATCGGTGCACGAAAACAGCAGAAAAAGCTGCCAAACCCATCACGGAGGAGACAAACAAACAAACAAAACAAGAGTGCGTAAGAGGGAGAAACGTTTGGCACTACAAGCGCTTCATTGCGAGGTTTACGGGCAGTGCAGCGCAACGACGTCATACAAAAGCTGCTGCGGCGCACTGTACGAAGTATGAAGGGGAAGCTCCTCTTCGTTGAAAGTGCATGTTTGTGTATGTGTGTCTATTTCTCATGGAAAAAGGGTATATACGCTCAGCGTTAGTGCCAGAAAGTATGCGATCAGAGAGCTCGATTAGTCCTTTTTGTTGGGGGGGGGGGGAGGGATATATACCCAAAAGTTACGTTTATATGGTCGGCATTACGTTGCCGCGGCGACATAGAGAACAAAATTAAACAAAAACAGAATGAGAAGTGACGCGTGTTGGGCGGCGGCTCACTTCTTCTTGTTGACGGAGCAGAGGAACTTGAAGCGATCGAAGCACTCCTTTGCAGTCTTCCCCTCCACCATCTTTGCAATCTTCTGAAACTTGTCCTTCTCCTTGTAATCCTTGAGATCACGAAGTCCTTGCTCCAGCTGCTTCTGCTGCTTCAGCGACCACTCCTCCACCGCTGGTGCGGTTCCCGCTAAGGCGGCGGGAGTGCCGCCACCCGCGGCGGACGCGTGTGAGACGGAGGCCGCTGCTGCCGCCGCCGTCGGGTTGCCTGAACCCGCGTTGTGCAGCGCCGCTGTCAGCTCACTCACCTTGGCCATGGCCTGCTCCTCCGTGAACTTGTGCCTCAGCACGTCGCAGATCTTGATCCAGCGGTCGACGGAGCCGGGCGGGTACTTCGCCGTGGCTTTCTGGAGGCGACTGAGGTCTTCGTCGGTCCACTCAGGGCCCGCCACCACAGGGGAGGCCAGTGCTACCTCCTTCTTTACTGCTGCTGCTGCGCCGTCGTTGCCCTCCTTCGCCTTCTTGACCGCCTCACCATAACGGTTCACACCGCAGTGCTGCTCCATCTTTTTAATAAGGGCGTTGAAACGCAGCACCGCCTCGACCTCCGCCGCACCTTCGAACTCCCTCGTTTGCGGATCGTCGCTGCGGGGGCGGCGTTCCGGACTGGAGGCCAAGACGACGTCCCGCAGCTTCTGCGCAGCGGCCGCTGACGTCATCTTCGAGAAGATCCACTGCACATTGGGCCGACGCACGCGGTCAGCCAAAAGCTTGTTGGTAGAAATGTCCTCCAGCAGTTCGTGTTCCATCAGGAAGCCCAGGACAGCCATCTGCGCCTCGCGCATCGCCTGCTTCTCTTCCTGCAGCGCGCGAACTTCCGCCTCCTCCTTCTCTCGCTGTTTGCGCGTCTCCTCCGCACGTCGGCGCTCTTCCTCGGCAGCCAACTGCAGCCGGAAAGCCTCACGCTCCCTCACCTCCTTCTGCCGCTTCTCCTCCTCCTCCTCGCGGCGACGACGCAGGCGCGGGTCGTTGCGACGGGCACGGTCGACCAGCGTGCGAATACGCTTCTGCTCTTCCTTGTGGTAGTGGTTCAGCTGACGCTGGTTTTCGCGTTGGTAGTAGCGCTTCTCTTCGCGGCACATGCCCTCGTCGATCTCTTCCAGGTCGGCGAGGTGGGAGAAGTCGCGCCAGCTCTGGAAACTCGTCCAGCGGTCGTAGAAGCGAAGCACCTCGGCGTGGGGGGTCTTGTCATTACCCAGCGACGGCATACCCGGCACGCTGCTCCACTTCTTATTCCGCTCGAACACCGGGCCAAAGGAGCTGTAAAACGCACTCGCCTCCACTGTCTCGCCGGGGATGGTGTCATCGAAGGGGCGAGAGGAGTCATACGTCTGTCGCGTGTCGGGGTCCCCTAAAATGTCAAAGGCACGCTGCACCTGCTTAAAGAGCTCATCGGAGTGGTTCTGCTGCTTGTCGGGGTGGGTCTCGAGACAACGGCGGCGATAGGCAGCTTTGATTTGCTCCTCGGTCGCACCGTCCTGCTGCTCCAGCTTCAACACATCATACCAATCCACCAGCATATCGTCATCCGTCAGCTTCACGAATTTCTTCTTGCGGGAGGAGGACTGGTAACGGCCACCGTCCCCAGCCCCGTCCTCACCGTCGTCAGCACCGTTTCCACTGGCGTTGTCGCCGCCTGCTGCACCGCCCTCCGCTTCCTCGGCTGCCCATTGCTTAGCCACGCTGGGGTCGGCATGTGCGTGTTGCACGCGCATGTCCTCTTGGCGGAGCTGCGTGGCGAGCGCGACCGCGCGACAAAAGGCGTCACCATGTGGGATGATGCGGTACGCCGCGATGCACGGTTGGAGCTGCGGCGGGTCATCCAGCTCGAACTCGAGGACGGTGTCTCCGGGGTAGAGGACGGGAAGCGTGAGGGAGAGCAGCTGCATTGTAACTGGGTGGAGGTGTGTGTGTGGTGGGGGGGGGGGTGAAGGTGGGGTTATGTAATGGTTACAGATGGAGAGAAGATCTTTGATGCGTTGTAGAGTGATGTGGAAGCAACAGTGCCAGCATGTGCTCCTTTTTATGGTGCCGTAGTGCGCGATGCTGGACCCATGTGAGTTGAGGACGGAAAGAGAGCCCAGCAGGCAGAGAGGATGAAGTAGAGAGAGGGAGAGAAAAGAAGAAAAAAAAACAGCAGAGTTTAATTGCAGAATGTGCTTTTTCTCAAAAATAAAACGTGATGCATCATCAGCACCAATCTGCGCAACGAGGCGCGTGCAGCTGTGTCGCTGACAAGTAATCCAAAAAGACTGTCACCTCTGATATCGCACACCCATATAGTGCACAGCTGACGAGTGGGTGGCATGCGAGCAGTGCAGGAAGAAAAGCATACCTCTCCTATCCGAAGGACAGCGTGAAGGCGTGTTCCGCAGGGTCACCTCTCTGTGCAAGGTGCGTGAAGTCCCCCCCAAAATGATACCCAACATCCCGTCACCAATGCCTCATGAGGCTGTTCGTTGTCTCGATTACTAAAAAAAGCACCTCTGCTTTCGCTCACAGAAGCACCGGAGTGACGCCGCAGAGTTACGACACACACACACACACACACACACACAACACACACACACAACAGACAACAGACAACAGACAACAACACACCCAGTACACACACGGACTGAATCCCAACAATTATGTACAGCTTGAGCGAAGAGAAACAGGAAAGCGTTTAGAACAGAACAACAACAACAAAAAACTGAGAGTATTCGCATCGGAACAGATCAATCAAACAAACGAGGGCCAAGGGAAATACACACACACACAAACACACACGCACACGCACTCACTCACGCATCGTACGCCTGAAAGTGCCGTGGAGGTTTGCGTGTAAGGTGGGGGATGAGTGAAGAGCAAACAAGAGAGAGAACAACAAAGAGCGGACAACGATTAAAAGCGCTTTTTGTTTGTTTCTGAAACAATGGAGGTCAAATACGGCGGGGCGGAGAGAGAGGAAAGTGGAGCTTCAAACACATAGAGCTGAACAAATAAGAAACCCAAAAGCAAACCAACAAGGGAAAGAGCTGCATGGCACTATCATCGGCATTCAAAAAACACCCGAACACAAGCACGCAGAATAAACACTAAAAGGAAGCAGAGCCAAACTTATGCGGCGCGCACGATCTATTCGCAAAGAAGCAAAACAGAGGAAGGTCATGGGCATCTCAACGGGAGTTTCAAGAGCACCACGTAAAGGAGGTGATGTCACGTACTGTGAGCATCAAAACAAGGGCGTCCAAAGAGTTCCGCACAGCTCGCCTGCCCAGCGCTACTTACAAAAATAACAAAAAGAGGTAGAAAAAGAAAACCAAGAACAAACAAGACAGGCTCGCACACACCACACAAGCTTCGCCGTCCTCTACTCATGCTTGCCGCTAGGTTCGCATAGAGGGGGGGGGGGTTAAATGTGGAGCGACAACCACCGTGACTTTACCAACAAAGACGTCGCACTCACCCCTTCTCACTCTCTTACGTACACACACACGCACACACACTCGTGTGTGCACGTGCCTTCCACATGAATCCATAAATGCAAAAAACACCCAGCACCAACCCGGCAAAACAAGGCAAAGTGTGTTGTTACTTTGGAAAACAAAACAAACTAAAGAAAAATCAAGTTTTGATGCTTTTCGTTCAGTTCTTCATGCATTGCAAAGAAAGTGGGAAGAGAAAGGGGGGAAGGGGAGGGGAAAACAAGGCGGAGGTTCTTTTTGTTTGTTTGTTTCCTGAAGATTCGATAAAAAGAAAAACGAATGCGCAGATAAGTCTGTGCACGTTACTTGGTTAAGGTGTTCATATATATATATATATATATGTACATATATATAGTCAAATAAACAGGCTCGGGCAAGCGCAGTGGTGGAAAGCAAAAAAGAGGGTGGGGGGAGAAAAACTATAAAAGAAATGTGAGTGGAGAACGAGTGGAGTGCGTTTAGAAAACGAGGGAGAAAAGCAAAGCCGTTTGCCATATCCAAAGTCAACAAGAGGAGAGAGAGAAAAGAACAACAACAACAGAAAGTTAAAGGTATCCCCACAAGAGACACAAAGAGGCGTACATTTCCGTTTTGGTGGTAGGAGTTTATCCAACCCAGCAAGCAGGAAAAAAAGTAGCAATAATTGTCGTGGTAAAAAAGAAAAAAAAACAGAAGCAATAAGCACGGTAATAGAGAAAGGAGACGGTGACGACATACAAGGAAGGGCAGAGTACATAGATGCTTCATCTGCTTGTGTGTGGTGCGTGTGTGTGTGTGTGTGTGTGTGTGTGTGTGTGTGCAAACAATGCCTATGCGAAGTGTGCGCGAAGGGCTGGAAAGGAAAGAGGGGGGGGGGAAGAGAGAGGTATGGGAAACAGCAATAACAGCAGCCGCGGCAACGGAAGCTAAAACAACGAACCCGAAAGATAAAAAGAAAATAACACCAGCAGCAAAGGAATTAACCAACAAACAGCACACAAAAATAAAGTACAGCAGAGAGCACGGCATACGACAAACGATGCGTTTTTGTCTTCTGAAAAAAAAAAAAGACACGACAAAAGACGAAGAAGAAGAAGAAAAAACAGCTGTTCCTCATTTCTCAGCTGCGTGGAGACGTAAACTTGGAAACACAGAAGGGCACAACCAAAGGCAGATGCACGTTGGCAGCCGTGCACCAAAAAGCAAAAGCCTCCCTTCCCTCCCCATTAAACTCCACAAAAGAAAAGTCAGGCCAATGAAAAACAAACACACACACACACACACACACACGCGCAGACACGAGAAAGAAGGCAAACCGCCGCTGATCTGAGAATGAGGGTCTGCGAAAGCAACAACAGCAACAACAGAGCGCAAAGCGCAGCGTCGTGTTACCACAGCGGACCCCAACCGAAGTACAGTGTCGTGTAGTTGTCCACACGTGTCGCCTCATCAATCAAAAAGCTCACCTGTTCTTCCGACGTCATAGCTAATGACTGCTTCCGCGTCGCCTGGTCGTCGAAGGCGGTCGACATATACAGAAGGTCCGGCCGACGGCAGCTGTCCTGGGTGGTGTTAAAGATGTTCACCTCACTGCGGTTCACCGCCATCTCCATCCCGCGAAGCTTGTTGCGAATGCGCTCCGCCACATCCTGCGGTGAGCGACTCTTCTCCATCACGTTCTTCATCTTACCCTTGAACTGCACAATGGGGTCGTAGACGAAGGCGGAGAGCAGGGCCATGATGCTATCACGGTTCTTGTGCAGCGTCGTCTGCGTCCGCGTCGCCGAGGCACGGAAGATGCCATCTACGCCAAACACCTCCATCGCATTCGTGAGCATGCGTGTGAGGCGGAAGGGAATCGTCTCGGGCAGCACGTGCCGCAGACGACCCACGTCGAAGCTGTCACCAAAGTCGATGTGCACCACCTTGCCGGTGGACATCGAAATGAGGATGTTGCCGAGGTGCCGGTCACCGAGGCCCATGATGTAGCCCACCATGGACATGGTCGCCAGCGACACGGTGAAGGCGGTGCGGCGGTCCAGCCACTGCTCGGCGGCGTTGGCGCGGTGCCACATCGCGCGCGACACGTCCACGGCCTCGCAGTGCTCGCTGTTCATCACGTAGTCCAGCACCTCTGTACGTTGGATGATGCTGAGCTTATCCCAGTTGCCGAAAGACTCCACGTAAGCGCGTAGCGCGCTGGACTCCTGGTGGGTGCGCACTTTGGAGATGTTGGCGCGGTAGTTGCAGATAGTGTTGTTGATGGTGTTCGCATTCTCCACCCAGCCCAGTAAGCCCACGTTGGAGCTGATCGGGATGACAGGGAAGCGGTGGATGTACGCGCTTGTCGGAATGCGCGTGTGACTCAGCAGCACGTTCACCATGCCGAAGAGCTGCATGACACGCTCATCCATGCGGATGTCCTCGTTGCCCTTCAGGCAGTACGTGTAGAGACAGCCATCTGAGCCGTTGAGCTGGATGCGGCGCGGCCGCTTCTTCGAAGGAATGACATCGAGTTTCGAGCTGAAGGACGCGATGGTGGGGTAGTTGTCGCGATTGCGAATGTCGTACTCGCCAAAGACGGCGACGGACAGGTTGCGCAGATGCAGAAGCGGCTCCATCGCTTTCTGCGGCTCGCGACCCAGCTTCTCCGCGACGTGCTTCGAGATCTCTTCCACCAGCTGACTCACAACACCAGCGGCCTTCTCGCGCTGCCCGTTGCGGTCATCTGTCATCACCATCTGCACGAACTGACCGATGTCGCCGACCGTGAAGAGCAGGTGCCGGCGATTGGCGTGGAAGATCTCCATTGTGTTTTGAAGACGGCGGTAGACCTCCTCCGGGTCCTCCTCGTACTCCGCGTTGGGGTTCCAGGCGGCGGCGACCTGGCTGAGGTTCTCACGAATCTTTTCGATCGGAATCGCGGAGACGTCCACCAAGAGCTTCGCCACCGCCTCTGCCTCGTGGAAGATGCGCTTGGGGCAGTGCTGGATGATGCTTTGCACGATCTCCTGCTTGCGCGTTATCGGATTCCGGCTCGTCATCGTCGTGGGGCTGTTCGTACGCGAGGCGTTGCTCACGTTAAACGATGAGATGTCCGGCAAGCTCGCGGTGTGAGACACGGTGCTCTCGTTCGTCGCCAACGAGCTGCCGCTGCTGCCGTTCGAGTCAGACATCATCACCACTAGTAGCGGGAACACCACGGCCTGCGGGTGCACCTCGCACAGGGAGCGCAGAATCATGCAGATCACCTCACGGATGTCGTGATCGTCGTTGCCGAGGTGGCCGATGAGCTGCGGAATGGTCTGCACCCAGTGGTCGATCGGGATGCGCGAGATGCTGTCTGCCACCGTCTCCTTCAGCAGTCCCACGCCGTTGTGAATCACCCACAACTGCAGAAGACGCATCACGGCCGGGAGAGCTTCCGAGGAGTCCTTGCATCTGCAGATGGCCCCGACGAAGCCTTGGTGGGCGGCTTCCACGAAGTTGCGCTGGTCTTCAGGGGAGAGGTTGTGATCGCGCTGCTGAATGCGGTAGTTCATCAGGCCCCAGCTGTGCCACGCTTCGTAGCTGGACGGCATGGCACGGATGGCCTTGTGGAAGTGACCGAGCTCCTCTTCTCGAAAGCCGCGACGCCAGAAGGAGTCGGCGTGCTGGTCCTGCTTCCACATGCCGAGACGCAGCTGCGCGTTGCCGTAGCAGGTGGCGTAGTTCTCCTGCAGGTCTTTGCCGCAGTCTCGCAGGAAGAGCTCCATCGCCTCCACCGCCTCCTGCCGCTTGCCGCGGCTCCAGAGGTGGGTGATGAAGCCCACCGCAACGTTGGGATTGCTGTCCACCGGCGTCAGCGAAACAGGCGAGATGACGTCGACTGCCGCCAACCCACCGTTGTCGAAGGACACGGGTGAGGAGGCACACGGTGTTGTGACGTGGCTGCTGCAGCCGCTGAAGGAGCCGTGACGCAGCCAGCTCATGGCCCACTCCGTCAGCTCCGGGTAGCTGGCCTGGCGCGTCTCGCAGAAGTGCAAGATCATGTCCGCCATCTCGTTGGTGGAGAGGACGAGGGAGTGCAGCATCAGCGACCGCAGGCTGGGCTGCAGGGAGTCGGGCTTGAGGCAGCGGAAGCGGTTGTTCCACCGCTCGTACATCTGCTGACGCCCCTTCGAGGAACGGCAGTGGCAGAAGTCGATCATCTCCTCCATCTCGGTGAAGTGTTGCAACATCGTCATGTTTTCGTAGGCGTGAGTGTAGCTTAGCGGGAGCAGCGTGCGCAGACTCTCATCAATGACGAGCTTCGACTGCGTGATCATGTGACGTAGGCTCTCGTAGGCGCTGCTGCTGTGCTCCGTGATCGCGTTCTTCAACGCGACACCGTTTAGGAAGAAGAGGCGCAGAGCGGTGGTGTGCCGCTCCGACACGGAAAGCCGCTCCGCGAGGTACTGCACATCATCCCAGCGTCCGAGCAGCCACGCCGCCGTGGCACCACAGCGCGCCACCGTCGACGAAACGTATGCCTCGCGGTGGGAGCTGACCTGCATGGCGATGTCGTACGCCCGATTCCATTCACCGCAGAGGGTGAGGGTGCGGACGTAGCCTTCGAGGATGTGCGGTGGCACGGACATGTCGCGCAGCGTCTGGGCTGTGATGGACTTTGCGTACGTGCGCTGCGCCTTGCTCCACCAGCACAGCAGCTCGTAGCCAAAACCGGCCTGGTCCTCGCCACCCTCGTAGCGAATCGCACGGAAGAGGCCGACGACCGAGTCCTGCATCTCGCGCTGGCTGTAGAGCCACGCCAGCGGCCACACAGTCTTGTGAATCACATCGCGCGGCATTTTCGTGTAGCGGTACACGTTGAGCATGGCGAGTAGGCGGTTCTCCAGGTAGCTCAGGGCCTTGTCGTACATGCGGGTGTGCTCCGCGGCGCGGACAATGTCCTCCGTGGAGAAGAGCATGTTTGGCTGGGCGGGGATGTGCGACCCAGTCGGCAGCAGGTCAGGCTCGTGGCTCTCTGCGCTGTACTCGTTGCTGCTGCTACTGCTGCTGCCGTGGCTCAGCGTGTAGGCGTGGTTCGACACCGGCTTGCGCGACACAGAGGAGACGAGGGGGCGGTAGCTGCCGGCGGACTGCAGCCCTGGCACACCGGATGTGTCTTCCTGCGGGAGGTCGGGACGGGTCGGCGAGCCCACGTCCATCTTGTCCTCGCTGTTTGCGTCGTCCAGCGTGTCAACCGGCGAGCTGTTCTCAGAGTCGAGCACCTCGTCATCCACGCCTTCCTCGTCTCCTGATGCGGCTGCCGCTGCTGGCGCCGTCTGCCATTCCACCGGCTGTGCCTGTGCATTGTTGTTGTTGCTGCTGCCACCTGTGCTGTTGAAGGCGTAGACGCCTAGGTTGCTTTGAGTCTGCTTGCTGTTGTTGCGGTTGCTGTCGCTGCACTTCTTCGCGGTGCTGAGGCTGGCTGGGTTGGGTACTGTCTGTGTCGGCGAGGCCGTCATGCCACCACGCTGCGCCGCCCCCTGTCGTCCGCGGATCCGTGCAGAGAAGATGTGGTTCATAGGGGCGTCCACCGTGGACGGGTAGAGGTGGGTCTGTAGGTTGGTCGTCAGAGCCAGGTTGCGGCCGCGAAGTGAGAGGACGTTGCTGCTGCTTGTGGTGCTACGAACCAGCAGTGAGTCCGGCTCGGACGGGTGCCCCACACGGCGGTGATCAGAGCGGTGCATGGTGCGCACCACCTCCAACACCTCCGGCTTCACGTTGGGCTCGTTGTGATCGAGGTAGTCCGCGAGGCCGAGGCACTTGCTCGACAGCTCGTGATCGGAGCAGTTCAGCACGATCGTGAGCATCTCGTTCAGCTTCTTGATTTGGTCAGCGGTCAGGGATTCGTAGAGGCACTTAAAGGACGGCAGGAAGAGCTCGCGACGCAGCGGCTCATGTTTGTCGAGCAGGTCCACCATCATGCGGAACGCCGGGTGTGGGGAGACGAGGATGATGGACTTTTGGAACTCCGCAAACCACTCCCGCAATTTGCTTTCCTTAAGGCGGAGACCAAGCTCTACGTGCTTCATAAAGAGCGACACCTCCTGCCCGGCCGCTGCGGCGCTGGGGGGTTGGTCGGGATTGAGGCTGAGGGAGACTTCCTCTTCCGCGTCGGGGAATGTTTCTGGCATGGCGCGGCGCAGGTACGAACCACCACCGGCTGCACCCGTCGGCGAGCCCACCCCCAACACACCGGGGCTGCGCGAGCCGCCGGAGTTGGTCAGGCTCGGCATGCCGAGTGGGCTGGCCCCGACGCTGCCGTGACCAGAGAGCGGGCCCAGCAGGGAGGAGCTGGGGTTGGCGCCGGTCAGGTTGACCATACTGCCCGCCTGCAACCCTTTCGAGGAGTAGAGAGGGGAGCTCGCGGCGCCGCTGATGCGCTCCTCGCCTTCGCCGATGCGGTCGCGCAGCTGCTTGATAGTGCCTCGTCCGCTGGGGTGAAGCGCTGCGAGCACCTTCAGCGACTCACGCACCCCTGGGGTGGAGAGTCGTGGGCCAAGGTCCTCGTTCAGCTCGCAGTGGCGTGTCAGGGTGCGAATGCCGTGGAGGAGGGAGGAGAAGAACTGCACTGCCTTGAGCTCACAGACAATGTGCACCGCGGCACAGAGGGACTGGCTGCGGACGTCGACAAGCTGGTCGGACTGCTGAATGAACTGGAGCAGCATGGGGAACACGATCGGGATGCAGTGCGGCGGGATGTAGCTCGCGTTCAAGACAATCTCGACGACACGCAGACAAAACTCGCGTGACTCGGTGTGGTCCTGGAACGCCACATCTACCAGGCGCGGGTACAGCCACGCCCAGGATTCGGACTGCTCCTTCCCGGACAGCTTTCCGGGCTTCAGCGCACTCACCACCTCCAGCACACCACGGAACAGCGGGCGGTCGGCCGGGGTCCACAGCTGCTCCAGCAGCACCACGATCTCCGGCAGCATGAGCCGTGCAATGCGTTCGTGGCGCATGGCTGTGATGGCGGCCAACACGTGGAGCGCCTCCACCCGCAGGGCTGGGCTGTCGGTAATCCGCTTCGTAATCTGCAAGACAGCACGGACGGCATGCACCCCACCAACGATGTCCTTCTTGTCTTGCGTCGAGCGAATAAACTGCAGGAGGGTGCGCAGCGCCTGCGAGCAGACGGCGTCGGACAGAGAGGCGTCGAGCATGCGACTGAGGGTGCGGTAGACGATGACGGTGTAGTCGTACGTGAGCTCGAGGTCTGCCTCGTCCTGGATGGCAACCTCTTCCTTCTTCTTGACGGTGACGGCGCTGGACTGCAGCGACGGGTCAACGGCGCCAAGCTGGCCAAAGAGGGTAAGCATGCTGAGCGACTCCGGCACGGTGCAGGAGCTGCCGGTGTACACGTGCACCAGAGCTCCAATCAGCTCCTGTTTCTGCCGCACGTCGGTCGCCGAGGCGGGGATGCACATCTCGTTCATGTACACCAGCACGTTGATCGCGGCGTGGCTTAGCGCTGGGGAGGGGGACTGCTTCAAAATGTCAACAATCGGGTCGTAAAGCTCCAGCACGTCGTCCTGGTACTGAAAAACGGCCTTTTCCTCCTTCGACAGGGCTTGCAGGATCGTCTCCATCGTTTTGAGAAGGGACAGCAGCACCACGTCCGGAACAGTGGATTCGAGAATGCGTTTGCGAAAAGCGTAGAAAATGCGGCCGAGGTGGTTGTTCAGCGGGCGGATGCACAGACGAGTGAAGGTCTGCAGATCTGCCATGCTACGCAGCAGCATGTTCACGTCATTTGTGAACTCCAGCACCACCACACAGGACTCTACGGTAACGTAGAGGCTCTGCTGCACCGCCACCACCGACGGAGAGGGCTTCGAGTCCTGTGTGATGGCCACCAGCAGTTCCACCGTCTTCTCCCGCACCTGGGCTGTGCTGTTCAGGAAGCTCAGCAGCGACGACAGGATGCGCTGCTCTGAGAGAAAAATGCGGAGGTTTGTGGCGTTGGCGAGGAGGGTGATCTCGTACAGTCGACAACGCCGGTCCACCTCCAGCATGACGTTCTTCATATACGCCTCCAAGATCTCCGTCACGCGTGTGGAGTAGGTGGAGGTTTTATGCTCTTTGGCGTAGGCGATCCACTGCCGCAGACTGGAGATGACGGTCTCGCTGCTCTGCTTCCGCACCTGCGGGTCCTCGTGGCGCTGAAAGCCAATGACGCAGGTTTTCAAGTCGTCGAGGTGCTGTACGGAGGTGACGGGGCGTGCTGAAAAAACTTTCAGTGCAACAGTGAGGTCGTTCTTCAGCACGGCAGGGGCGACGGCAGGTGATGTACTGATAGATTGAGCCAAAGGTGCGCTTGCCGCCGGGCTGAAGGCGGCGCTGATCGAGGTAGACAGCGGCGAGTAGCGCATGCCAGCAGCACTGCCGAAGTGCTGCTCCTGCGTGCTGGCGCTGCCTGCCACCATGTAAGTGCTGTCCACGCCGAGGAACCCACTTGGCCCGTGCGACTGCGCGACACCACCGAGGCGGCTTGTGCTGCTTGCGCCGCTGGCGAGCGGGGTGGAGGGGCCCATGTTGGGAGAACTGCCCTCGCGGCGGTGCACGCCGGCCACGCTGGTGCTGTCTGAGGAACGGAAGTACTGCGACAAGCGACCCATGGTGCCCATGGAATTGCTGTTCGAGCCGGGCCGGGCCGCGACGGTGCTGGGCTCTGACCCTACCAGTGGGTGCTGCTGGACACGCGATGGCGGCGCAGCGCCGAGGGGAGACGAGTTACCGTAGTTGTATCCCGTCGTCGCACCATCGCCGTCGCGGCCGTGCGCAGGAAGGCTCTGTGTGCTGCCGGTGACCTGAGCGGGAGCATTGGTCGCCGGCACACCGCCAGCCGGTTCCTTTAGCGCACTGTCGACCAGCTTGTCCAGCGCGGTCTGCACCTCTGCTTTGAGGGGTGGGCGGGAGGTCTGGATGATGCGGAGCGAGTCCACGAGGGATTGTGTGAGCACGGCATGGGTGAGGTACGGCAGGCACCGCTGGACGATGCTGTCGATGGTGAGGCTGAGATGACCACTCGTGGTGTTGACGTTGAAGACGGGCGCCGACGAGGAGGCTGGGGTGGTGATGCAGGAGCTCATGTGGGGGGACTGAAGGGCCGTTGCTGTCGACACCACCGTCGCACTGTTGCGG
Organism: Crithidia bombi; assembly: GCA_900240985.1. Lineage (NCBI taxonomy): Eukaryota > Euglenozoa > Kinetoplastea > Trypanosomatida > Trypanosomatidae > Crithidia > Crithidia bombi. The sequence goes on from OESO01000078.1 coordinate 729,519, forward strand.
TCCTCGTCGTCGCCGCCGTCGTTGCCACTTTCGCCTTCCTCCACCCGAGCGTTGTGTTTTCCATCGCTGGAGGATCGCCCGTTGCACGTCGAGGCGGGGGTGCTGCTGGTACCACCTCTGGTAGAATTTGTCTCGCTTACATCGGCGGTGGCGTGGTACATCATCCCAGCGACGTCGGCGTTCGACAGGGACAGTGACAGCTCACGCGAGGGCCCCGTGGTGGTGGGGCTGACGACGGTACTCATCATGTTGACCAAGGAGTCAGATGGTTTCACTTGTGCGGAGTGGGTGGACATTGCAGCGGAGCGGTGGGTGGAGCGGCGGCTCATTGTGGCGGGGTTGGGGAGCGCCACGGCACCGCCGATGCCGGCGCTGGACGCGGACGAGGCACAGATGGCGGCCATAATCGACCAACACGCCTCTTGCGTCTCCGGGCGAGAGATGTAGCGGTGCAGGATGGACTCGAGGTTCGTGCGATTCGTTGGGTCGAAGACGCGGTAGCCGACACTCAGCACAAAGGACGCGACGTTTTGCAGTTCGTGCGCCTTGAAGCGCTCGTCACGCACGTTCTTCACGGGCTCCATCACAATGGCGCAGTAGGTGGACCGACGCGGTGCGGAGGCGATGTCGACCGGGGCAATGATCGGCACCAAGTCGCAGACTGCCCCTCGCACCAGGGCAGACTTGGAAATGCGCTGCTGCTCCGTGACCAGCACGCACAGCTGCGGCAGAACTTGCTTGTCAATAGAGGAGAGACCGCGACTGCTGAGCAGCGCGTGCAGTGCCTTCAGGGCAGAGACAATGTGGCTCTCGTTGTGCTGACTCGCGTTGAGGGCCCGCAGACATTCCTCGCAGAGTCGACGGTTCTCGAGGACCAGCTCGTTGGGCCGCATGCTGGAGGTGTTGTGAAAGATGGCGACCATGCACTCATAGGCGGCCTTGCGAAGCAGCTCATCCGGACTACCAGCGAGGGTCATGCCCAGCTGGATCGCCTGGGCACGAGCAGAGCCGGACAGGTAGCGCGGGCTGACCTCTGCTGTCGCAGCGCAGCCCAGCATGACAGAAAGGAACTGCGCAGGAAACGCTGCCTTTGACTGCTGCACGCGTCCGTGAAGCTGCAGCAGCGCCTGCTCACAATTTTCTCGCAGCTCCTTCGGTACAAACGACTTGAGCGGGGGGTCAGGGCCGGGGTAATGCGCGTCCGCCTCCAACAGAATCTTGTACACGCGCTGGGCTTCACGAGCTGCCCTCTCGTTGCCGGACTGCCGCAGGATGGAGAGGCTGCGACAGAGCCGCGTGAATTTGGACTGCGGGTTTGTGTAGGCGATGGGGATGAGCGCCTCGATAAAGCTCACCGCCAACAGCAGTGACTTCTCGTTCGTGGTGCGGTACAACTCGGTCAGTACGTCGCGGATGCGCTGCTCCAGGAAGGTGTCGCGCGATAGCGGGTCGAAGTTGGCCAGCGCTCGGGTCTCGATGGCGTCGATGACATCCCGCAGCACCGCCGAGGCGTGTGGGGAGTCCACTGAGCACTCCAGTTCACGCAGCAGCTGGTTCACCTCCTCGTCGTTGGCGTCTGCCGTGATGTTGCCCGACACAGTCGCGGTAGGCCCAGTCGGCGAGCCCACCGCACCAGCACCGATGCCGTAGGCTACTGCTGCGCCGACGTCCGTGAAGTTGGTGCGTGTGCCGCTAAAAAAAACCCCAGCTGCAGTGGAGCTGGTGTGCGCGGCGGCGGAGTTGGCCCCGCTGATCGCCGGCGCTTCTCGGCCGACGGCGGGCGGATTAATTTCGATGACATTGCGGCCTGTGCCCGCACCGGGCATGGCACTCGGGCCTGCGTTTGCAGGGGGATGCGTCGGACGCTGCTGCTGCTGCTGGGCTTGCTGGCCTTGCTTCTGCTGCTGCTGTTGTTGTGTTTGCTGGGCAGCCGGGCTCTGCGGCGCCGCTGTTGCGTTTGCGAAGTGAGCTGGGTAGAAAATGTTGCTGGTGGAAGGGTTCACGTGCACCGCAGGCACACCAGTGGATGGCACGACGACGGTGGCGGCGCCGGGGTTGGCCCCGGTCGTCATCATCGGGTGACCGCGACTGTTGAAGTGGGAGGCGGGTCCCCCTTGCCCTGGGGGCTGCTGCGCATTTTGTTGGCCGGCCGGGAGACCACGCCCGGGTGCTGTCCAATGAGGTTGCTGCATGCGCTAAGAAGGGAGGGGAGGGAGGGAGGGGAGGGGGGAAATGAAGTCGTTCCTAACGTGTGTTTTGTTTAACTATCAAACCAAAAAGAAAAGAAAAAAAAAGGGGCAGCAGTCGGGGAAGACTCGCAGCACCTCTGCAAACGGTGAAGCGCGAGTGTGAGAGTGAGAGTGAATGAGTGAATGAGTGAATGAGTGAGAGTGTGTGTGTGTTCATGGCGTGTGTGGTCAAGAGAAGCAAAAGAGCGGGAAGACACACGCACACACACACACACACACACACAAAAGCAAAACGAAAAGACCCGTGAGAGAAGCAGTGGGAAAGCAGGAGTAGAGGGAGTAGAGTGAAAAGGAGAGACCAGGCAGTGGAAGGTACTGCTACAAAAAAAAAAAAAGGACCAGCAGCGTGCGTCGTGAGCGTCAAGGCTACGTGGACAACGTAGCTGAGGCTCCCACGGAAAACCAGCGGCACCGAAAACGGCAACAGTAACAGTAACATAGACGAAAAGAAACAATAACTCAACGTGCTTTCTCATTCATTTTTTATTGCGCGTAGTGCAGTGGGTTGTGAGGACGGCGTGACTGTACGCTGCGCTGCTGGTGCGTCTTCCTCGCGTAGCTGATGCTGCACACTGTTGCACCGATGCAGAGAGTGCGTTTTTCGCTTCACTCGTTTTTTTTACTGGTGGAGTGCTTTGAAGTCTAGTAGAGAATCACAGAAGGGAGAGAGAGGAAGAGGAAAACAAAGGCAAGCTCTAAACAGGTCAACCCCCATGAAACAACGGCAAAACAACAACAACATCATCAATGACGGTGCAAAAAGGAGAGAGAGGGCAGTGAAGATGTGCTTCCGGGCATGAAACGCCCTGCCCACCCATTAGCCCATCCAGACCAACAGCAACAGAAAAGAGGGGGAGATGCAGCGTTCATCGTTACATCACCGGAAGCTCGATCGGTCCTCCAGGGAACACACTCTTCCGTACAGGGCAAACGTACAAAGTATAAAGACAGCCAAGGCGTTACAAAAAAAAAAAAAATGTGTCACTTCTAAACCCACACCCAGCCCAATGCACAAATACACCGTAAAACACATCAAATACAGAAACAAAGCACATAACAGAACGGAGAGGTGACAATGAAGCACTGTGTCATGGGCGTTTCGAAATGTCAAAGAAAGTAATCATAACAGTAGAGGAGAAAAAGCACCAACAAAAACAACAAAAACAGGAAAAAAGGAGTTCTTGTCTGATCCACCACAAATATGTAACTATCGAGAACTATAGTGTATAGAAGGTAGGAGAAATGAGAAAGGGAGGAGCACAGAAGAAAAGAGAAACTCCTTCCTCCCTCACGTTGCCTCTCGCCGCTAGTAGAACCTTGAACTGCCTCATACAACAGCGCGAGGTCATCGCCTGCATCATCTAAGGTGAGATCATAGAGGTCCGAATCAGTAGCTTTATAAAAAGCGGCTGTACTTGAGAAGGAGATTCGGCGAGCACAATCCACTAAACAAATCAAACGCACACTCAAACAAACTGAAAACAAGAGAAGCTTTTTTTTTTTTGCCCTATACATCGGTGTGGCGACGAGCAGCGCGGCACAATCGGCGCTCTTTTTCTCTTACTTCCTTCTTCGCTTCGTTTCATCGACAATTCGCAACAGTACATACAAAGTTTTTTTAAAAATAAAAAGGCAGCAACAACACAACCAGCAAAAATACACACCAGCAAAACGAAGAGAGAGAAAAAAAGAACAGATGAGACGGACACTTCGCACGCACACACGACACACTGGGGAGGAAACAGGGAGTGCCTCTCTTCCTCCTGAACGCAGAAGCGTAACAAACGGAGCACCGCCGACAACATCTTCTCTCTTATTTTCAAACAACAACAAACACAAAACAGTTTTCTAGAGGGTCTACATCGTGCACTTTCCTCTTTGGCCTTCTAAGGGAGAACACGTGAAAAAGAGAGAGGGAAAGAAAGAGCACTCCAAAAAGCAACGTCTGCTGGTAGCTGCAAAACATGCACACATCAGGGTAAAAAAGACAGCGGTGATACAGTCACAATCACGAACGCTCCGCCCTCCCTGTGTTAATCGACGTCGTCCCACACGTTCGGCGCACCGCCCTTCTTCTTCCCACGCGGCGACGTCTGATTGAGCGGGGTTGCCTCAATGGAAATAACATTCTTACTCGGCGTCGCAGCCACGCTGCATTCCTGCACGATGCTCACCGGCTTCATCTTTTTTTCCAAGGCACGTAAGTGGCGGTGGCGCCGAGGGGGCCGGGCGTCGTCCGTTGTGTCGTCTACCGCGACGGTTTCCGCGGCTGCATCGTTGCCGTCTTCGCTGCGGCGGCTGCGGATGTGCAACGCCCGTTTCTTTCCATGCTTCTTGGTCGGTGTCGGTACGTCGCTGGCAGCATCAGCAGCAGCTGTTGCAGCAGCCACAGCACTTGATGACGGCGTTTGTGTGTGGCGACGCTTACCGCCATCCGGCACCGGCATAGGGACCGCGCCCGAGTTGCTCCCCTCCTCATCCGTAATGGCGGCTGGGGAGGAGCTTTCAGACAGGGGTGCCGTGGCTGCTACCGCCTTCTTCTGCGGTGGTTTCTTTTCCTGGTCTTTTGCGGAGCTCATGTCGGTAGGCGGCTTTGCTGACGGGTCTGCTCCCCCCGCCTCTGTCGTGTCGTCCAGCTTTTTTTCTTCCTCCTTCCTCTTCGCAGAGGTGTTATCAGGGTGGTGCTCCGCCGTCGTTTTGACGGGCGACGTCGCGCCGTACTTCGCAGGTGCTTCTCCGTCCTTCTTGGCCTTCTCCGCCTCTGCCCTTTCATCGTCCGCCCTCACCTCGTCAGCTCTCGTTTCCGTCTTGTCACCCTTCTTGTCGCTGACCGCGCCCTTTGTGCCCTTCTTGCCTCCGCAGGCGCATAAACTGCTGAAGATGCCGCCCTTCGTCCTCCCCGCGTCTTTCTTGGCCTTCTTTTCCTTTTGTTCCTTCTTCTTGGCCTCCTTCTCCGCATTCTTTGTCTCCTTGGACTTGGTCTTCGCCCCTTTCTTGGCTCCCTCGCCGTCCTTGTTATCGTCGCTCTTTTTTTTGCAAGAGAACTTGCTCATGAAGCCGGACATGAGGCCCCTCTTCTTTCCCTTGCCGTCTTTTGACGCGGCGCCGGCCTTGTTGTCATGCTCGGCCTTTGTTTTGGCCTCGTCGCTTTCGCCCTCCACCTTCACGTTCGCCTCGGGCTTCGCGGCCTCGCCCTTATCCTTTTCTTCCGCCTCTGCATCGTTCGCCTTCAGCGGCGGTGGCGTTTTGATGGGTTCCTCCGCCACCACCACCTCGGCCGCGTCCTGCGAACCCGCCCGAGGGCTCTTCGCTGTCGTCTTGGCCTTCTTCGCCTCGCCGGCCTCGTCGTCTGCTACCGGTTTCTTCTTCAATTTGTCTTTGGCTGCAGGTGCTGCCTCAGCCTCCGAGAGGTCCGACTCCGTTTCCTCCGCCGGCACCTCCTCGCTGAAGGTGCTGCTGCCGCTCTCCGGTGTGGGTGGCGCTGCCGCTGCCTTGCCTTTCTTATTCTGCTTCATTGCTTTGGCCTCCGCACGGCGCTGACGACGACGCGAGACGCTGCCAGATGGGGCGGTAAACTCATCATCGTTGTCAAAGCTGCTGCTGCTGCTACTCGATTCTGCCGACTCCACCGACGACGTGGCGAGGTCCGCCGTCCTGCCCGTCGCCGCACCAGCCGCCGCGGCCGTCACGGGCTCGTGTGGCACCTCATCCCCGCTGCTCAGCGAGTCGCTGTCATCGTCGCTGCCCTCCACGACGCCGTCCAGGTCGTTGCTGCGACCGTAGTGTGCCTTTTCCTTGTCTCCCTTTGAACCCTTTGGCTGCTGCGGCTTCTTCTTGTGCTGCGTCTTGTCCTTCTTGGATTTGAAGGTGCCCTCGGTGAAGGGCTCACCGCGCTGGTGCGGCTTCGTGCCGTCCTTCGACGTCGCGGCGACCGCAGCACACGGCTGCGCTGCCTCCCCCTCCTCTTCACCTCCACTGGTCGCGTCGCGGTGCCTCGACGACCGCTTCGATGAGCGGTGATGGTTGTGGTGGTGGCGACGTGCCACACGCTCTGGGGTGGCCTCACGGACGGGTACGAGAGCCATCGCAGCGGCTGCCTCTTCCTCCGGTTCTTCGGACCGGGGCGGCGTCTGCGAAGATTTCGCAGGTTTGTGTGTTCTCTTCTCTTCCTCCTCCTTTGCCTCAGCGCGGCGGTGACGGCGACGCGAGTGGCTTCGCTGGCGCTCCTTCCTTTTCACGGCGTCCGCATTGTACGGGCTGTCAGAACGAATGGACTCAGTTAAATCCTTGTAGTCGTTCTTAGGGTTGGCCCCAGCCTTCGGGGTGCCATACAGAATGTCGTGCAGCGTGTTACCGTGGCCATCGCCGTCGATGATATCGATGCGCGGCTCCTCCTCGTCTTCTTCGTCCTCCTCGACTTCCTCTTCGTAGAATTCCTCGTAGTACTCGTATTCGCCGCCTTCTTCGTCTTTGTCGTCTTCCTCATCCTCGTCCTCCTCGTCCTCCTCATCGCTGTAGCTGTAGCTGTAGCTGTAACTGTAGCTGCCGGTGGAGTAGCTTCCCTCCTCTTCCTCCGTGTAGCTGCCTTCGTCTGCGTCCTCCTCGTCTGTGTAGTCCTCCGCATCTTCACCCTCGTCCGCGTCGGCCAGCGGACGCAGGCGGCGGGAGCGGCGGGGTAGGTCCGCCTCGTCCTCCGGCACGCTCCAGTGGCGACGACGCTTGGAGTGTGGCACCTCGCCCTGCTGCTGCGCATCCACCTCTGCATCTTCGTCACTCACAGGGATCGTCACGATACGACGCTGCTCGCCGGCGGGCGGCTGGGTGACAACCATCACCGTTCCCGCCGACGCTGCTGCTACTGCATTCGTGGTGGCGGGGCCGCTGCGTGGACCCGGACGGCCGAAGAACTCCGCCTCTGGTGCTTCCCGCCCTCCGTAGGCCGCTTGTGGTCGGGTCTGCGGTGCTGCGACGTTGTTGTTGTAGCCAGGGTGGGTGCGTGTTGCGTTGCCTGTTATGGGTGCGGCGTAGCCGGCGTTGAAAGACGGTGCGTTGACCCCGGCTCCCTGCGAAATCGCGTAGCTGTCGGAGAAAGGGTACAGGGTGCTATTGTTGGCCGTCTGCGGTGCTGAGGGAAGCGGGGATCCCTGCTGGTAGGGGGAGGAGGTCGTAGTGGAGGGGCGGGTGTGGCCGGTGGCGGAGCGGCCAGGGCCACCGGGTCCACCAACAAAGTTGCTGCGCGGGGGTGAGGTGATGGTGTTGTCCGAGTAATTGAGCTGCTGCGACATCGTGGCTGCAGGTACGGCCGAGGCGACAATCTGCGACACATCCTCCGGGAAGGCGCTGCTCGTGTTGGGGGAGTGTTGTTGCTGCTGCTGGGGCTGGGTGGGGGCGTTGGTGGGCGGCGCCGGGTCCACGAAGGCAGACGGCGGCTCTTGGTAGGAGCAGGTAAGGCGCAGCGCGTCATCGACAGAGTTGGACTGCTCACGCGCCTTCGACGCAGCTGCCGCGCCATTGGGTGAGGAGTGGTGTGACGGCTGTGCCGCGTCGTGTGTGGGAGACCCTTCCTGCGAGGAGGCCGAAGTAACTGACGAGGCGGTGGTGGTGGCGGTGGAGTGGGAGTCGGTGCTCACGCTGGTGCTGTCATTATCGTTCGCATGAGGCTCCCCATCTTCGGGCTCGTACGGGTTCGTCGTTTCCTCCTCATCACTCGCATGCAGCGCTTCGCGCTCGTCAGACGGCTGCTCGCCGTGCTTGACATCGTCATTAGCGCCAGCGCTGACGTTGGCGGCGTCGGTGTCCGCGTACGCGTGGGAGGCGTTGGCCTCGCTCTGCATAAAAGTGCTGCTCTCCGTTGTGGTGTCCATCGCTTAGCTGCCCGTATGTACTGGGCTGTTGGTGTCTTTTCAGAAACCTCTTTCCTACACCAGTGGGTGTGCAACAGGCACTTCTACGTGAATCAGCGAGGCGGCAGGAACAAACACGGACAGACCGCAGGGCCAAAGTACAAGAGAGGCAGCGGGGAATTAATCACTACCACCGCAGCTGTGTAACGGTATCTTTCTGGAGAGAAAACCAAATGACAGCAACAACTACTTCAACGGTCCAAACTCACACACACACACACACGCAGAAAATGAGAGGGGAAAAGAGAAGAAAATGAGACAATCACGAAAGCAGACTCATCCACTTCGCACTTCCACCACGCCGACCAAAACTCTAGAAAAAAAAATAAAGGTGTACGTGGAGAAGATGGGCGCGTGGATATGTGCCCCTCGGTGTTGGAGAGGGTAAAGAGAAAGAGACTGTCACGGGGGGCTGTCAAGGAATGCACACAGGCGAGCGAATTAGCTGGCGAAGAACCGGAAGAGGGACTTACACACACAAGCGTACAAACACACGAAGGAGTTGTTAAGGAAAAAGAGCGATAGAAGAAGATCCCCGAGAAGGATATATAGTGGGGTGTTGCAGTTCGTGCGTTCCGTTTAAGTGTGAGCACCCAGATGATTTCTTCTCTTCCCTTGTTGATGGGGATGTGCTGTGAGGTGGAGGGGCACAAGTAAAGCGTTTGCTGGGTTACACGGAGGAAGGAAGGTGGAGGGGGTTTTAGTGGGTGGGAACACAGCACATAATAATAATAATAATATGTTACGACACGATGAGTTGCAAAGCGAAAGTGTGGGGGACGTAGCGAGGGAGAAAGAGAGAAGGAGGGGGCAATAACACGACACATACGCACAGGCACAGAAAGGAGCTACAAAAAAAAACGTTTGAAGGCAAAGGATGGGGGAGAGACAGGAAGCCTTCCTCTCACTCTCTCTTTTTTCTTGTGCACACGCTCGCTGTCTAGCAGTCTCTTCTTGATCTTCCCTCAGCGCATTAACCGGGAATAACCTCCCATGTTCTGTTCCTTTCGTTCACGTTCTTTTTTTTTTAGCTTTCTTTGAAGTGCATTCACACGCGTGTCGCAGCGCTTTTCTCCGGCACGTTTTCAGAGAGTAGGGGAGGGAGGGGGGGGGGGGAAGAGGGAAGGGCATCAGAGCAAAGCAGGCAAAACACGAGAGCAATCCAACACAAGAAGAGAGAGAGCAGGGAGACGACCGCCACGGGTTCATTGCGGAACCCCTCGCTGTGTTTGTCTTTAGCTCCGATAAAACAATGGCCGACAGTTTTGTGTGTTTTTATTTGTGTGCTTGTCAACCTCTGCTTACCTTGGCGACGTCTGAAGCGCGTGCGACTTGTCCGGTACTGCTGCTGTTGCCGACTCCTTCCGCCGTTGCGTGCGGTACTTTACCATAGCACACACACGCTCCGTCACTTCCCAGAGAATACCTGGCGTGAAGCAGCTGTTCTGCGTTGCAGCTGTCTTCTGCTGACCATCTGAATTAGCGCTCTCCTGCTGGCGGACGCGTACCGTGAGCGTCCATTCTTTGCCTACCGGCATCTCACGCGCAGTACCGGTGGTACCTTCGACAAAATGGGTCGACGGTCCGCGCTGCATGCGCTGCTGCAGCTGCGGATGCCCGTGAGGTCGAGCACGTGACGAGGTACTTGCGGTGGTCGTTATTGAGACTTCACTCGGCAGCGGGCGTGGGGACGGGGTCTGGGAAAGAGCGTGCTGTATGATGGGTGTGAATGAGGCATGCGCAGCCGTCACCGCGTGATGGCCAGTGCTGTCGTCATCACTGCTCACTGGCCGTGCATCGGCTGTTGCCGGCGCTGCCGCCGCCGACTCGACGGGGGGTGAAGAGGCCGACGAGACTGTCACTGCAGATTCTGACGACGACGACGCAGAGGACGCAGAGGAGGAGCTGAGGAACATGTTTCGCTTTCGATCCCTTAGAGAGTCCGTGGGGCAGACGTGGTATTGTTTCTTCGCCTCTGTCCCCGCGACACCAGTCCCTGTGTCTTCGTCTTCGTCTTCCTCCTCTTCTTCGTCGTCCTGCAGCACAAACTGGGCCGCAAAGGAGAGCTCCACCCCGCACAGCTCCCACAGTGTGTAGGCCAGTGCTACAAGGTACACGTAATCGGCCTGCGACATTGGATTCACGCTCGAGGACGCCTGAGCGGCTGTCACTGATGCTACTGCTGCTGCCCAGTCGGCTTTTTCTTCTGGGCTGAAGAACACAGCATTTGTGAACTTCTTCCAGATGTAGACACCGACTTCCACTCCGGAAGAGGTTGGGGAAGGGGTAGAGGGAGATGTCTGAGTCCGGCTCTGCGCAGGCTGACGTACTGGTGCGCTGAGAGCACCTTGCAGACAGCCCAGCACCCATCGCACAAGCGGGGACGACAAAGAGGGATCGGGCCCGCGGTGGCGCTGATGGCCGTCCGCAGAGGTCGCGTCATGTAACGATGCTGCCGTTGTGATCCGCCCACTCCAGTATCGGTGCAGTCGCGTCTGCAGGAGGTTCTCAGACACACTATCCGTGAGGTGCTCGTTGCACCACTGTAGAACTTCGACGGGAATCTGATCCAGCTGCACCTCCACCGCAGCGCTGTCTGCCCTGTCTACCTTGGCACCCACAACTACTGCTGTTTCCGCTGTTTTCCCGTGAAGGGGCGACGACTGTGGTGGCACGCCGCACGACCTTGGCGCGGCCTGCAGAAACGCAGGCAAGTCAGTCGAAGACAGCAGATAGCATGCCCCGCAGGAGCTTAGGGCGTACTCTAGCCTCAGTGAAAGCACGTCCACCGGATAGGCAAGCGCATTTGTAAAGGTCTGCACACGCACCGACGGGTAGGTGTGCAGCAGCTGGCGCGCCGCATAGCCTAAACTCATCACCACACCCAACAGGCGGTCCGGTTTTGCGTGCTGTGATGCCCCGTGGCGACCCACGTGATGCAAAGAAACGGGATAAGATGGGGTGACACGGCCGCCCAGCAGATAGGAAGCTATCAGCAGCAGCGCAAACGGATGTCCCGTGTGCTTTGCTGTGCGTGTAGAGAAGCCATTGGATGCCGACGGCACATGAGAGGCTGGATCAGAGGCGACCAAGAGCAGCCACCGCAACATCGCTTCACGCTGCGCTGGTGAGGCTCGCTGCTTCTGCTGCTGCATGGCTGCGGCTGCGCTGCCCTTCATGCCTGTGCTGTCTGCCGTTTCCCCCTCTGTGCTCTGTAAGTCCGCCTCTCCGCACAAAAGCAGATGCAGCTCATGTAACGCTGCCATGATATTGCCCAGGTCGGAATCTCGATCGCCTGCCGTGGCGTCATCAGCCCACAGAGCCGTGTGGAAGCAACGCGCGAGGGAGGTGGCACACTGCAGCACAGCGTCGAAGTGAGCGCCACGCGCGTCTTGTCCGTTTGCAAAGGAAAACGACGTGTCCATGATATCTGTGCACGTCAGCATAGAGCACCGCCGCAGCGCGACCTCGTAGTCACGCAGCGTTTCCTTTCCTTCCGGCTTCCAGCCAAGATGCACCGGCACGTCACGCTTCACATCACCGTCTGCACCGGCTGCGTTGTCCTTGTCGTGCTGCTCGTTCAGCTGGATGCGATCGAGGTCCAGCAGGCTCCACACCATCCGCACATCCGCCACGGCAACCGCCGTCGCCTTTTCCTGCAAGAGGGGTCCCACCCACCGGTACACAAGGCTCCAGCAATAGCGTAAAACACGGTCGTCGTGGGCGCTGTGAGCCATCACAACTTCACACAAATTGGGGTGGGCTGCAAAGCACGACAGCAGGCGCAGACGCAGCGAGGATACCATCGCCGCGGCCGCGTGCATGGCGTGCGCGAAGGTGTGCGCCGCTGCGTAAGGCTCGAGAGCAGCCGCAATGGCAGAAAGAGGAGGGCGTCGCGGCCGACTGGATGGGCTGGCAGCGACGCCGTTGTTGCTGACGCTGCTGACACGACGGCAGTGGCTGATGCCGCTCATTTTCCCGCCGCTCTGCCCTGTTCGTGTTGTGGGTTGCTGATGCGTGGCACCGCTGTCTAACGGCTCATGCAGGCAGCCTGTGTAGCTACCCAGCGTGGTTGTCTGGGTGCGCGACAGCAGATGACAGTGGGGGACGCTGTGCATCATATTGAGATGCGCTATGCCACACCACGAATGCTGTGGACACCACGGGTAACTCAGTGACGCAAGTTCTCCCGCATGTGCCGCCACCGTGGATCCCTGCAGATGTGCAAGGATTTCTTTGATGTTCCTGTGCGACACATCACACCCCGTTGCATTTCTCTCACTCCCACTGCTAGCCAATGATGCTCTTCGCCGTTCATCGATTTGGACGCCATCTGTTGATGTGCTTCCGGATGTTCTCATTACTGCTGCTGCTTCTGCTGCGGTGTCGAATCCGTAGATGCAGGCGAAGCACGCTTGAAAGACACGAAGGGCAGACACACACTCGGGCGACTCGACAAGGCGGTCCATCACGTGCTGTGCGTGCTGCCACACAGCATCACCCAAATCGCGCGACAAGCTTGCTGAGGAGAAGGGGGAGGCAGCGCTGGTGGCCTCGTGCGGCTCCGTGAACAAAAGCGGGTCGTCCGGCGGAGCAACACGCGCGTCCATGACGGTAAAGAGAGGTTCCCACATGCCGCTCAGCGCCGCTGGGGACTGCCGTAGCGTGGCGGAAGGGAAGGTGCCCCCACCACGCCCACCAACATCAATACGGTCCTCCTCAATCCACCGAGCCCCCAGGAGCGTGAAGAACGAGGAGGCGGCGGAAGCCGGACTGCGGCCGGTGGTGGAGGGGGGTAACACCACCACGTTGGCTGCTGCACCGCTGCTGCTGCTGTTGCTGTTGTTAGGATCCCCACGCGGCCAGGAGCCGCACACTACCACCTCCGTCGCATCGCTGCCCTGTAGGCCGTGGTACGTGCCCGGGCCACGACGCTCGCCGCGCACGTGCTGGCCAAGGAAGAGGGTTCGCCACGGGTACTGCGGTGGCCCTGCGCCGGCGGTGGCGGAGGGCAGCGCCAACGGTGCCGAGGCGGGATCTGTGACACGCTCCAGCTCCACGCCGAAGCCGTGGGGAAGCCCGTCCTTCCACTCTCCGCAGTACTGCGTGGTGAGCGAAGGGGCGAGTGGAGGGCTGAACCGTGGTGGATGCGTGCACGGCGTGGTCTGTTGCAGACGGGCACTCTCCGGCACCCAAAGCAGCGGGTGGAAGACGTCACACGCAGTGGACTGTGTGGTGATGGGCGACCGCGCCGGCGCGTCTTCCTCGCCGCTGCCACAGTAGTGGGCTTCCCCAAACCCATCTGGGAGCAGCACTACGTGGTCCACCCACGAAAGTCCACTAAAGGCGTTGGCATCCCCGAGAAACCCTGCAGCGGCAACACCGGCTGGCTCCAACGCCGATGACGACGCCAAGGAGGGCGGGGGAACATAAAGTCGCGCATAGCGCGCACCGTGCACGTCCATCACCGTAGGGGGCCGTGGTGGTGGTGACAAGACAGAAGTACTGGCATTCGAGTCCTCCAGCCTTGACAGGAGTCGCTTGCGTGCCGGGGCCGTCAGTGCGAGCGAGCCCATGTACATTTGGCCCGTTCGAATGGACCAGACAGTCGATGCGTCTCGGATGGCAGCGGGGCCTGTTGACGCAATGGGTTTTGCTTCCAAACGAGGGCTGGGGCAAGGGCACACGTGTGCGTGGATGCGACGCAGCGTCGGTGGCGCGATTGCAGAGGCAGCGGCGGACGAAGGAAGTGACGCGGCGAGGGCAGGCGGCGGGACGCACAAACACGGCACATCGTGCACCCACGTGCACTCCAAAACGAAGCGGCCGTATGCGGTTAACCGTCCACGCCCGTGTCGCTGTCCTTGCTCAAACGTTCCTTCGTACACCACCAACGACAGCAACAGCAGCCGAGATGCCGCGGGCGGTTCGGTGGAGGTGGGCGTGGCCGCCGGCTGGGCTCCGTCCTCTAGCTCTGACAAGGGAGGGCAGAACTCCACAGGGATCAGATGTGGCTGCAGAAATGGTGAGGACGGGGCTGGTGCAGGGCTGTAGTCGGGCGTCGCCATGGCGTACAGCACGTACGTCATAACGCCTTCTCCGTGTGGGACCGTGAGGGCGATATTCTCTGCCTCCTTCGCAGCCGGGCTTTGCCGCCCCGGAGAATCAGCCGGCGCAATCGTAGAAGGCGCGAAGGGGTGTAAGAAAGAGCGCATAAGACGCGCACCGACAGACTTCTCCCCTTCGGTGCCGGTGTGTGCTGGAGCCGCTACTGCAGCCCTCGTCTGCGATCCAGAGGCGGCGCCGCTGTTGCTACCGACAGCATCAGACGCTGAGGAGGAGGTGGTGAAGGAGGGGAGAGCTACGAGAGCCTCTCCAGTGTAGCGGCACTGCTGGCGAACGTACATCAGCTTCTTCCAGTCCACTCCGCTGCTGAAGCGTTCTCTCAACGTGGTGGCAACAGGCACGGAGGTCAGCAAGTTTCCCTGCACTGCGTCTGTCAGTTCCTCTGTCACACCGGACGTGTCTGAGCGGCCGCCGTCGAGGGTGTTGCGAAAGGTGAGATAGAAAGATGAGTTTGCGAAGAAGAGCAGCGAGGCCCCGGAGGAAGCGAGAAACTGCTGAGCAGCGGAGAAGGGCGCGCCAATCTTGTAGGGGCGGGAGGCTGCGGTGCTGCTCGACGCTGTCGCAGCCGCAGAAGCGGCAGGGAAGGCGAGTGACTCTGCAGGACCAGCAGAAGATTGTGTAAGGGGAGCCGTGGATGCGTCAGACGGCGCTGCTGACGTCGCTGTTGGCTCCGTCGCACCCGTCATCCGCGAGGCAGAGGAGACGAGTGGAGGCCCCGGTGCACGCCTGCAGGGCAGACGCGCGTAGCGGACGTGTTGAAGGGTGACGGGGATCGTCAACCCGCCGGAGGAGGTTGCGGCGGCTGCGGTGCTGCCATTTTCGCCGTGCTGCGCTGACACAGCGAAGGAAGCTGAGGCGAGCATGTCTCGCCTTCGTGCAAGAAGAAGAGTAGGAAAAAGAGGGAGAGCAAATAATAGCATAAAACACACACAAACAGCGAAGAAAAGGACAGGAGGAGCACAATAACGTGCTTCTGTGCGCTGCGAAATAACAGCAACAGCGAATAAAGAAAGAAAAAACCCTTGCGTGCTACTCTCGAGTCTGCACAATGCGGGGGAGGGGCAGGAAGAAGCGGGGGCTGAGGATGGTGCTGCGTGGCCCACTTCCTGCACCTGTTCTCACTCCACACAAAATCCGTGGTTGGAGCGTGCAACGGCGGCCACTACACACGCCGGCGTGTGTTTTACCAGATAGATCGAAAAAGAGGAGCAACAACGGAGAAAGAGAGGAGGACAGAGTGAGGACATGACAGGCGGCAGCAAGGGGGGGGGGGTGCTGCGTGGCGAGTCCAGAAGGGAGGGCTATTTTTCAAAACCTTGGTATTACAAAAAAAAAGTGAAGAACAGCCCCTCCACCTTTGGCGCCAGGAACACCATCTTCCCTTTTGCTCTTTTCAACGAAGTGAGACGTGAGTGTGCGTGAGAGGCGTGGAGGGCAGGGGCGGGAGAAAGGACAGAGTCACAAACACCAAGACCACCCATCCGTACCCGGCCCTTTGTTCGTGAAGCACTTCATGCACGTCGTACAAAAATCAAAAGAGGTTAAAAAAGCTGCGACCTACATGCGACCGAGGGGGCCACAACCGAAGAAAAATCATCAAGTGGAGGCAAAGAAAAAAAGAAAAGAGGACAAGGAGGAGGAGGTAACACCAACCGGCGCGCGTCCAGCAATTCCATCTGGGATATCCCCCTTCTCACCTGACTTGGCTGCCTTGCTTCGTCTCTTCAATCTATCCTGTATTTCGTGTACGCTTTTCTATGCGTGTGTGTATGGGTGCCTATCTGTAGAGAGAGTCTCACGTTCCACCACTGCCGGTGGATGTGGCGGGGGTGCGGAGGGTCGTCAGCAGGCAGCCATAACCTAGCATGTCTTCCAAGGCCCCTGGCGACCGCCCAGCCACGCTGTCACGCACCGCACCAGCTTTTCGCGTGCGCCGCCACCAGCGACGAAAGACCGCACATCGCTCATCCTGCGTCGCGTGCACGCTGGACGGCAACTCGCGGCCGACATCGCAGTAGTCGCCGTCCTCCTCGACTATCTCGCGGCCGCCATGTCGGTTCACAAAGCGCAGCGGCGTGTCGTGCCCGAGGAGCGCCGGTGACGGGTCGGGAACGTCCGGCACACGCCACTGCGTCGACGGCGATGCGGAGGTGGCCACGGCGTCGTAGTAGGCCTGAGCGGTGCTGTAGGGGAGGAGTAAGTCGACTGGCCGGAGGCGGGAGCTGCTGCCTGCCTGCTTGCGTAGTTCGGGCAAGCTGGGTGGCCATTCATAGCGAGAGGGAAGATCAAAGACCGCACCGGCAGTGGGGGCGGCGGCTGCAGGCGATGACGAGCCTGCCGTAGATGTGGGCCCACCTAGAAAATCAAACAAGGTTTGCTGGCCACCGGCACGCGCAGACGCGGAAGGGGGGACGTGTGTGGCGGTGGGAGGCAATGTCGCTGCAGCCGTGCCTTTCGCTCCACCGAAGAGGGCCCTCCACGCGGGATTCAGGCCGCCCCCGGGAGAACGACTGCCGCTGCCACTGCTGCTGCTGCCGCCTCCACTCGCGCTTGACGAGGGATGGACATCAACAACTACTGTGGAAGAGGGGAATGCGGTTGCGGAGCCCACAGACGCCGTTGCTGCCGACGACACGCGACTACCGCTTCGCCCGCCCTTCGTTGCATCTGTCGCTTTCTGCAACAATGGAGGACGTCCACCACGCCGCGGACCGGCCCCAGGCTGCGACGGTGGCGCTGTCTTTACTCCATGTGCTGGCGTTCGATAGTCGATATTTCGCGTCGGGTGATCCTGCATGTTGAGCTCGCCCACGATGTCGGCCACGTAGTCGACGTGGTCGTCCAACAGCCAGTACTCGTAGCGGCTGCTGTGTAGTTCGTTGTGGTTGAGGAGTGTCATATACTGACCCAGCGTACGGTCCCACGCACTCGCAGCGAAGCTCGTGTGCTGTTGAAACTCGCGCTCGAGAAGCCGCTCTGCCAGCCGGTCATCACACATGCCGGCTTTAGACCACTGCGGCGCTACCCCTATCCCCGTTGCATCGCTGTTTTTGTCTGGCTTGACCGTGTCGGGGGCGGGTGTGGCACCAGGTCGCTGCGGCAACGTAAGCAACAGCATTTGAAGCCGATTCAGCCAGTAGCGGACGTCGGTCGTGCTTCTGCTTGCCGCATCATAGTGGACATTCGCGACCAACACAGGGCTGTCGTGCGACTTACTCTCTCGCGCGTGCAGCCCTGCGCTCCCCGTTGCTTGTCCTTCCGCAGAAGTGCCGAAGAGTGCTTGGCAGAGGTGCCCGGCCAGCTCGAAAAAGAGCTCCGGGTCACGCAGGGTCAGTGAGCCGGTCAGGCGGTCCATGCCATGTTGCCACGAGGGCAACGGCGACGGCGTCAACGGCAGCTGCGAACCTGCTGCAGCGTTGGTGAAGGCGGCATCGTGGCTCAGCGAGGACTGCCATTGAAATAGGTTGAGCTCTACCGCCCCCACGGCAAGCAGCTGTGCGAAGAGTGCGGTGGGTGGCAACGCATCTACTACGGTAAAGGGGGTCTGCGAGCCAAAGAAGTTCGCCACAAGAGACGCGTTGAGCAGCATGTGTGTGTATCGCGCCGTGGGCGAGCTGGCCGAGGCGGCAACCGAACCGTTGATGCCGCTGTTGGTACCTCCGCCACCGAGACCTGAGGGAGAGGGGGAGCCGGTCCCCGCGGTGCCGCTCGCATTTACCCCAATCCCTGTTAATCCTGCAGAGGCACTCGCACTGGTGCCCGGTGCAGAGCAGAAGGATGTGATGGCCGAGGCGGTGTTGTGTGTGCTCTGCACCGGTGAGTTGCCGCCTGAGTAGCCGCTGGCGCCGTCGGGGCCGGAACCCGCACCAGCGCTGCCCGGCACGATGTCATTCACGACGGCGCCGCTCCCGCGATCCCCCAAGACCGGCGACGCGTGTAGGGCGCAATACGACGCCTCCAGACAGTCCATCGCCGTGTTCAAGCCGGCCTCCTCACATAGCCGCCAGTAGGTGGGTTGCAAGGGCGGCACCGATGCCGTGTTCGCGCCGCCCCTCCACGCTAGCCCTGGAGCGGGGAAAGAGAGGGTGGTGGTGTCGTATCGCTGCGCGGGCGATGCATCGGCGGACACCGTCACGACAATCGGCACCTTGCTGCGGTGGGCGAGATCGCGAATGGCGGCGTAAAACGGTCGCGCCGACTCATCGCCAAGGAGGATGTCCGCGTCTTCGAAGAGGAGAAGGGTGCGCACACCGACTGCTGGTGCCGCAGGTGTCTGTGTTGGCCCCGGCGAGGCGGGGGAGGAGACGGATGGCAGGAGCGATTTCTGACCCACGCCATCGTCCTCTGTCACCTCATATACGTTCATCGCCGTTGCTGGCCGTTGCTGCTTCGCTGGCTGATTGCCATCAGCACCCGTTTTGCCGCCGCTGCCCTTCGCGAAGAAGCTGGCCACCGCCTGCGCTGAGATGCCGTTGGCTTTGCGGGCCTCCCTCCGCTTCTGCTCCGCCTCCCGCTCGGCCTCCGCCGCCTGTGCCTTTGCCTTCTCCATCATCGCCGCATGCTGCTGCTTGAGTTTCGTGAGCTCCTCCTCTACGTTGAAGCCGGAGGAGGTGGAGCGCAGGCCACTCAGGCGGTAGCTGCGTGTCAGCTCCGCCAGCAGGTGCTCCACCGTCTTTGGACACCGCCGCACCGCCGCATT
The DNA here is from genome assembly GCA_900240985.1 of Crithidia bombi. Lineage (NCBI taxonomy): Eukaryota > Euglenozoa > Kinetoplastea > Trypanosomatida > Trypanosomatidae > Crithidia > Crithidia bombi. The sequence continues at coordinate 748,496 of OESO01000078.1, forward strand.
CATCTCCACTACGCGAAAGCCCAGAAGCTGCGCCGCGACGTACACGGCGGCGGTCTTACCAGCCCCAGTCGGCCCCGACACCACGGCGATATTCGTGACTTCATCGGTGTCCGCTGCCTCATCGCCGTCGCTGTCACTGCTGGTGCGGGAGGACGCATCCGAAGCTCTTACGTCGGCTCGCTTGCCTCGCACGTTTCCCTTCCCGTTCCGTGGCGCAGCTTTTGCTGCCTTCGCTGTTGTTCGTGTTGTTGCTGTCTCTGCAACGTTGCCGTCATCGTCGCCGTCACTGATGTAGACGGGAGGGGATTCATCCTCGCTGCCGCTGCTATTGCTGCTGCTGCTGCTGACGCTACGCCCGCGTCTGCGCTTCCGTCTCGCACGACACTCCTCGTTGCTACGACTCTTACCGCTCGAACGCGAGGTGCCTTCCGTGCTTGGCGCTGTGGTGATGGGGAAGAGCATTGCCTCCAGCATTGCCGCTGCTGACCTGCCGGCGGCTCGTTCCCCGTCTGCGTCGTCGCGGTGAAAGTACCCTTTGCGCTTCGCCCGCCGACGTTGCTGCGCTGCGAGCTGCGCCTGCTTCTCCCGCTCCTTTTGCGCGAGTCGCGCACTGCGCAGGCGGTTGCCGTAGGCGTCCTCGTAGTACACATCACGTGCGGCAGAGCCAAGAGCGGTGCGCTGCGCCTCCTCCTGCATTTCCTTGAAGAACGGGAGAGCAGCGCAGACACGGGAAACGCCGCTGCCGTTCGGGCCGTCTTCATGACCGCATCCTGCAGCTGAAGTCGCACCCGCAGTCGTGGTGGCGCAACGAGACCCGGTGAAGGCCTGGGCAGCCGTGGCGAGAGGCGTGATGCCTGTCTTCACGGCGTGGCGCCACGCATGGCAGTACAGCTGGTAGGCGTACATAGCGGGGCGGACCGGCAGCAGCTGCTGCTGCGGTGGTGCAGCACCCAACACCGCATCGCTGGCGATGGTGACAGAAGGGGGGGAAGAAGCTGCAGAGGCGCGAGACTGCGGCTGCTGGACTACGGCTTGCTCTTCCTCTTCGTCATTCATGCGTGCGGGTGACTGTGGGAAGGCGGGTGGCACAGACAGCGACGCCACTCCTGTCGTTGTTGTTGCTTCAATTGTTACCTTTGATGGGGAGGCAACGCGTGGCACACCGACAATTGTCCTCCCTGTCGCACCACCGCTGCCCCTCTCCTCTGTGTCCACCACCACTACCGCTTCCTCCTTTTGCTTAATGGATGATGATGCAACGGCAGCGCCAAAAAACTTGAGGAAGGCAGAGCGCTTTTCTTGTCTTGACTGATCTTCAGACATCTGTTGTGCGCGCTGGACCCGCCTGTGCACCTCTTCCACGGTTGAACGCTTCGTTGCGTGATGGCCGTCCGGCGTGGAGGGTGGTGCGGAAGCAAGAGCGCCGGTAGGTATGGCAGAACGGTCGCTCGCACCGCCGGCGTTCAGGGCAGTACGGCTGTACGTCTCCGCAGGTGACTCCGGTTTCACCCGCTTGCGCTGCTGCTTTACCGTCGGTCTCGCCGGCGGCAGCGGCGGTGGCTGGGGCGCGCAGGGTGAGAGACTGCCGGCGAAGGCAGGGCCGCTGTTCCGCCAAGTTCGCAGCCACTTCAGCAGCCGCACTGTCTCCACAGCGAAGGACGTCGTGCGTAGGAGTGGGGCAGGGTACTTCAGATAGAGCAGCGAGCCATCCTCGCCGTACGAGGGCAGATGCACGGTAGTGTCGCTGGCAAACTGGGATGCGGGAAGAGTTGGGCTGACTTGGGTTGTCACACTTCCCATTGGCGAGGGAGGGGTTTCATGGTTGCCGCCTGTGCTGTCGCTGCTGGGCCGTGCGTCGCCGTTACCCACCGAGTGGGCGGCATCTGCTGCAGCGTTCAACGAACGTTTACCGGGACGTTTAAGACCCACCAGGAGAGCGGCGTAGCGCACAATGTCTTCCGTCAAGACCGGCAGCTCGTACAGACGGCGAGCGTGTGTCGCCTGATCCTCCGCGTGTTGCACCGCCTGCTGCTTCAGCTGCGCCTCCCTGTGGTGTTTCAGCAACGTGTCCACCAACACGTTGGGCGTGCGGCGAAGCTTGTACAGCCGCGACGGATCTACTACCTGCATAATGTGACGGGGAGGTGTTGTGATCATCTTACTTTCTGGACTGGATGATGTGTCGCAGATGACTCCGGCACCAACACCTCTGCTAGCGTCAGTGCCATTGCTTGCGGTGTCTTCGCCGTCCACAGCGAACAAGATATCTGCGGTGACACACTGCTCTCTGCCCTTCTTGCTGGTCCGCTTCGTATGCGGAGGTGACGTGGACTGCGACATCGGCGGATGCTGCCCCGGGCTGGGAGCTTGCGTCGTCGTCTCTGCGTGCTCGGCAAGATGGGAGAGGGAGGGGGGCGTAGAGTTGCTGGGCTGGTGCAGCGATGGTTTCGCGTTTTGGTGGGCGGAGAGGAGACGCCCACGCGCGGGGTGAAGGGCCTGTCCAACTCCTTCATCCGGACCGCAGCAGGCTGGTTTCGACACTGTTGCTTCGCTTCTGCTGCCGTCTCGCTTCAGCGTCGTCAGCATCCGAATCAGCTGCGCACGCGGACGGTTTACCGCATCGCGTCGCCACCGCCGCACCGCATCCTCGCAGGCGTAGGCACGGCACAGCGCCTCGCGAAAGCATGCGTGGGCGCCGCCCGAGGCCCAATCTCCTTCACGGGAGGGTAAAGCAGCACTGACAGGTGGCGCGGTTGGCGGTGGCCCCACCCCTCGTGGATGTGTCCCGGACCACGAGTCGCCGGCGATGGACTGCGAGACGGTCGAGGAGGGTGGGGCGCGGTACAGAGAGGTGAGATGAGGCTCGAGAAGATGCTCCTGCACCACCGCTCCTTGCGCGTGCCCTTGCGGAGGCACTGCGGTAAGAGTTTCGGCGTCGCTGTCGTACGTCGTTGCACTGCTCGAGCGACTGACTGCGTTCGCACCGGTGCTTTCTTTGTCATGCCCCCTTCTCGCCGGGTCTGCGAGGAAGCTGTTGCGGAACCGAGCTACAGTCGTGCCGCCCTCTCCTTCGGCTGTCTCATCGTCGTCGTTGCTGAAGTGGTCTGCGTAGTGCGCCATGGCGGCCTGCACGCCGTAGGTGAAAACATCTGACAGGCGTGACACACCCAGGATGGACGCCGAGGCAGGGGAGCTCGCGTGTGCCATCGCAAACGCCATGCCGTGTGGCGTGGCAGAGGGACGTTGCTGCTCCAGCTGTGGTAAAGCGTCAGCATCGACGCGGTGGCTTTCATCATCCGAGGAGACACACGTCACTACCACACTCCCCGCTGCACCCGACAGCCACAGCGGAAGGGAGGCGGACCTGCTCGGTTGATGAGACGGTTGATTAGCCGACGCCGGGCGGAGACTTTTCGGGTGCTGTGGACATGCTTCAGCTGGCTGCGGCACCGGCGTATTGACATCCACGATGGGCGTAACCTTTGGTGCAGTGCTGACTTGAGTGGCTGCGGTAACGTCGCCATCGGTGCCATCCACAACTACGTCGACATTGCTGTCACCACCGCTGCTGTGGATGCTTTCAACTTCATCTTGGACCAGCTCCATATAAGGGGCGTTACATTCACGTGCGGCGTTCGTTGGCGTGCGGCGAGCGGCCGCCACGCTCTTCTTCGCTGCTACCCTGGGAGTTTTGCGAGATGCGGAGGCCGATGCGCGGGTGGACGTTGGCCGCGACTTAGCCGGGTGCCCAACCATGACCCCAATCCCCTCCGTCTCCTCCAGCAAAAAAAAAACGAGTAAGTAAGTAAATCCACAGAAAATAGTGAAGCACACAGCAGCGACGGGAGACGGCTGAAAAAGTCTGCAGGGGGTCTGAGAAAATTGTCAGCCTACAGACGCGACGGTGTTCAGAGGGGTGCACGTGGTGCCCAAGGGTTTCTATTTGAGAAGTGTCTATGTTCTATGTATGTGTATGCTGCTGCGGGGGAGGGAGAGAGGAAGAGGGATAAAGGGAGATAATCCAAAGAGGCGGGTTGATGACGATAGCGATCTTAGCAGTGTTGCGCTGATGTGATTACACGCGGGCAAAGAGTGCACAGGACCATCACCACTCCAAATGCTATTACTAATATTAGTAATAAAGTAGAGGGCTATGGTAAAGGACTTCGTGGCGTTTTCCAGGCAAACGCGAGTGAGGTGCTGCTGAAGGGGCTGCGCACACACTAGAGTAGCTGAAGCACAAATTACGATAGAAGGTAGAAGCAAAACTGATAGCAGCAAGAATGCTGGCGGAGCCGATGCTTTAGAGCGTCGAAGAAAAACAAAACAAAGAAGACAAAAGAAAGGGAGTAGAGGGGAACACACATACACTCTCATCCCCGACTGTGCCGTTCTGAAGCAGCTACAACAACAGAAAAAAACAGCAACAGCAACAGTTTACACTGCAGCGTACGCTGAGCTGATACCGCTCCTTCCTCTCCTTTTATTTCATTTCTTTCTTTCCCTCAGCTGCCCTTCCATGTCGCACTGATGGGGACTCCGCACTTCGGACACTCCTGCGAGTACTGCAGCCACTCCTCAATATGGTGGACGTGGCCGCCATGGCCGCATGAGCGCAGCCAGAAGAAGACCCCCTCCACCACTTCCTCACAGATGACACACGTCATGGCGGTGCGGTTGTGGCACCGACGGCACGCCGCGTTGTTTGCGGACGGAACCGACTTGCTGCACCCCACGGCTGTGTGGCGGTGCGCGTGTTGGCGTCCCTGCAGCACGTTGGTGCTGGCCTCCCTCACATCCACATCGTCGTCGTCGACGTCCATACCTGCACCGCCTATGTCGTCTGGGTTGTACTCGCCGTCTAGACTACACGGGCTGTGGCGAGTGCGCAGGCATGACGTGCGGCGATGTGGCAGACACGGTGCATATTGCATGGGCAATGCTGGCTGATGCTTCAGCTGCTGGAGCTGTCGCTGCTGTTGCTGTGTTTGGAGTTGTGCTGGTAACGCGGGTGGAGAGTGAGAGGGAGGGGGTGTGGGCAGCGGCAACACAGGGGTGCTGCGGGGGGAGTCACCCGCGGTGCTCGCCCAGCTACTCCTCCCTTCATCGCGGCGTAACGCAGCAGCAGCTGGACCATCCACCTCTGTCGTCGACGCCGCACCATCGCCGTCCAGCGTGCCGTGTTCCGAGGACAGGGTGACGTCTGAGTTCATCGATGAGGCGTAGTGATCCCTCGCATGCACCACTGCTGCGTCGTATCTGCCGTCGGCGTGCGCATCTGAGGACGACGTGGGCGACTCCACGGAGGGGGTGCAGATGCTGGACGAATCATCGTTGCTGTCAGCCGTGTAGTGCATGGCACGTTGACGCTGCTTCTGCTGCCTTCTCCTCTGCAGCCTGCGTGTTTCGTTTCCGTCATCGCGGTGGCGGCGGCGACGCCGGTGTGTCCATTCACACCACATCAGCTTTTCATCAGCGCAGGAGCAGCTGTCACCACCACCACCCTCGCCGACGTAGTCATCGCTGTCGCTATCACTTTCCTCCTCCTCGCTGGTGCTGCTGTGAGGGCACCGGCAGACCACCCGCTCGTACAGCCGCACCGCCGCCGGCACCGTCTCCTGCTGCGTGCGGCTCCACAGCTCTGCCTTGGAGCAGTTGCCACAGTACACGTATGTCATCTGCTTTTCATATGCGATGTCGGCCGCCCGTGGCTGGACTGGGTTGGTTGGTTCACGGAAGATTTCGGGTATGATGAGAAGCAGCTCGTTGAGGGGGACGTAGAGCTGTCGGGCGTACAGGTCCGCCGTATACGTCTCCAACCACTGTAGTGCACGCAGCTTCCATTCCTCCGGCGAGCAGCAGCCGGCCGACGCGCATAGGTCCTCTGCTGTCTGCGCATGGATGCGGACCCCCAGCAAGCCCTCCAAGTCCACCAAGACGAGGCGGTGTTCATTCTGGTGTGCGGGGTCCTTCGACGTGGCGTGGCGTTCGCTCGACTGCTTCGCGTTGCTGGCAGCCTTCACGTCCATGCGCAGCACGGCAGGGGTGGGAGACGCCGTGGAGGAGCGTTGGCTGCAAGCCACGACTGCGAGGTTTGCCGCACTCGCGTGGGTGCTGCCGGGGTCAGCCATCGCAGGCGTTGCTGGTGTGTTGTTCAGCCGACGCGAGCTGCTGTTCTGGCTGCGCGGTGGAAGACTCTGGTACGATGCGGAGGTGCGCAGATAGCTGCCGAGGCTGCCGCCACTGGCAGGTGACGGAAAGCCTCCTCCGCACCCACCGCCGCTGCGGCTGCCCCCCGTCCCGGCAACACCCAGGGGTCCACGCTCAACCGGCTCTCCACCGTGGTACATCTCCGTCGTCGCCGCAGCACCGCCTCCCCCACTGGTGTTGGCGGGGCTGGTGGAAGGCGCCTGGCGGTCGGGCACCACCGGCATCAGCGGACACAGCTGAAAGAAGCGGCGGAGCCGGTGCAGCTGCTCCACCCGCGCTGACGACTTCGTGCGTGTGTTGTCGCCACTGGCCGACGCGCACGGCCCACCTTTGCTCTCCGCGTTGCCGGCGTTTCTCTCCGAGACGTCTGCGGAGCCGCACGGTGGGACGAGGGCGTAGTGCACGCCGGGGTTCAGCCCAGCCGTTGCGGCCGCCTCGTCGCGTGGATCGCCATCGACGGAGGTCATGGTTGACACGCGCGACATCCCGTGCCGTCGATCACCCGGTGCCGTACCAGTGACCCAAGCTTCGTGGGATCCCGTCGTGTTATGGTGGTCTGCCATCGTCGCGAAGGGTGGCTGCGCGTATTTGCCTCGATCGTCGCTGCTGTCGACGCCGCTGTACTTCGTACAGTACGACAGCTTCACGGCTGCCCGGTAGGCCGCCTCCGCCACCTCGCTGTGCAGACGCCACCACACACAGCAGAGGATGTACAACACCAGGCAGTACTGCACGTCCCCCATCAAAGAGGCGTACTCGAGCTGCTGCATCGTGATGGATAGAATAAAGGAGATGTGATGAGAGCGCCAGGCGTGGGCGGCGGCGCGCCACCACTGCGCTCGTGGGTCGGTCGTGATCAGTGACCCATCGACGTTCTCGACCTTCGCAAACAGGCCGCTCGACTCCCCGCCCTCGGTCTCCTTATCCGGCCTCTGGAGACTTGTCTCCCTTGTCCCACCGTTGTGGTCCCCGCTGTTCGGACCCGCAGCACCTGTTACTCCATCTCGGCCGCCACGCTGTTGTTGCTGCTGCTGTTGACGCTGCTTTGCCACCCGCTCACAAATACGCGCGTTCTCCTCCATCATGGAAGCCACTTTATCGTCGACGTCTTCGTGAGACGGCGTCGGCGCGCCGCTTCCCCAGTCCAGCAGCCGCCTGACTCCATGGCGTTTCTGCAGCGCTTTGCCGTTCGCCACGTCACCGCTGCGGCTGCGGAGCTGCGTAGTGGGGAAAACGGGGCTATTGGGTGTGATGGGGCTACATCGGCTGCTGGAGACCCGGTAACGGTAGTGGCGATGAAGCTGACTGATAGTCTTGCCGCCACCGCTGCTGTTGCTGCGTGGGTGCCGCTGCTGCTGCTGCTGTGCGTCGTCAGCGTCCGCCTCGCTGCTTTTCACACGCTGTTTCTGCGTCCCCTCGTGCGCAAACGCGGCCGCCTCCGCGGCGAGGGCAGCCTCGGCAGCGGCCTCGGCGTCGACACGGTCGTGACGCAGCGCCTTCATGGTGAGGGCGAGCTCATAGCCCATGTCCCACTCCAGCGCAAAGCGCACAAAGGCGAACTCTTCCCGCTGTCGCTCCGGGTAGGACCACCCACAGACCACGTCGCTCAGTACAAAACTCTCCACCACTGCCGTCACGTCGCGCTGACGATCGAGGTACGCGCGGGCGGTGATCGCGTTTGTCGTCATCATGGGTCTGTGATTTCCTGCCGCTGCAGAGGTGTGCATCGCTGTCGAGGGTGTTCGCTGGCCTTCCACTGCCGTTGTTCCTGCGGTCGAGGCTACGGTGGTGGCAGGCTTGGCATCCGCTGCAGACACGCCGCATTCTGGTGCACTCAGCGGAAGTTGCAGCGGAGACGTAGTGATGGGCAGGGTTTTTGGCGCCCCCACACCCGTGCTGCCGTTACTCGGTTGCAGGAGAGGCGAAAGCAGAAGGGCTGGCTTGCGGGTGCCGCGCTCAGCCGACAGAGCCACCTTCGCGTCTTGCGCCATGGCACTGTGGATGGCTGCGGCGCTATCCATTCCACCGCCGCTACCTGCGCCGCTGCTGCCTCTACCTTCGTGTGAGGGTGCGGGGGAGGAGCAGCGAGGAGCCTCTCCCATGTATCCTGGCGCACTGCTGCTGCTGCTGCCACCGTTGCCACAATGATGGACCCACACGTCGACGTGCTCCTTCAGCAAAGGGAAAACTCGCGTAAAGACAACACCGCTGCGACGGCTCTTGTAGATGCCCCCACCTCGCATAGAGGAGGAGGACGTGGGTGCGGCGACGACGGAGTGTCTCTGACTTGCGTCGCCGGCACTGCCGGCTGCGCGGTGCAGCATGCTGGGTTGCGTCGATTGATTGTTGTTTAGGGCGCCGACGTCAGCGGTGGGTGCGGTGAGCAGCGGTGAAGAGGAGGAGCTCGCACTCGTGCCGGGGCGTGGACCCGTGCTGCCTGCTCGCTGAAAGGAGGCCTGATGGGAGCCAGAGGACTTCGACCGGGAAAGAAAGGCAGAGGTCGCCCCTCCGCCGCCCTCGCCGTTCGCAGCGGCTCCATCGGGGGCTTGCAGGGGTGATCCGGCGGCAGCGCTGGACTGCTGCTGTGGGCTGCCGGTGCTGCTTTCGCTGTTCTCCACCGGACTCACGCTGATCGGGGAGGTGGGCTGCTGCGGGTGTCGTCGACGCACCGACAGCGCTGTGGTGGGCGAAGGGTGGGTGACGACGTCGACGTTGTCACCTGCGCTGCCCTCTGCGGCGGCCTCTTCGAACTCCTGCGTGGCAGTGCCGCTGACTGCACGCGGAGGGGCGGTGGAGTGCGCGAGGGACACGGCACGCGACTCGCTTACTGAGGAGCGGTACTGCTGAACACGTTGATGACGTGCGAAGCCCAGAAGGCGTTTAATCCATGCCGACGCTCCGCCGCCAGAGGCGTGTGGGGAGCCGCCGTCTGCACGTGGCGCTATCACTGCTACTGCATTCACGGCGTCCATGTCGTCCTCGCAGCCGGAGATCATCCCTTCCAAGGTTTCATCCGCGTCGCCAGCGGGCTCGACGCTGCTCGAGCTGCCTCCCCTGGCACCACCCCCGTTCCCGTTCACGGTGGAGCGGGCCTTCATTCCTGCTATTGCGCCGTCGTCGCCCTCGTCGAGGCCAGTGGGGCTCGCGCAGGAGCCTCGCTGACTTGCCGCCTGCAGGAGCAGCGCACCGTTCACGTCGTCGAGGCTCCACGCCTGTGTTGGGGCGGGTAGAAAAACAGGAGACGTGGCGGAGGGGGGCGAAAGTGGCGCCCGACCCGCCGTGCCGTGTATTGCCGCTGCCGCAGTTGTGGTGGCGGTGGCGCTGCAGCTGCCGGTTCCGCTGCCTCGATCGCAGGCCCCGGCCGCGTTGACTGGCTGCGTGGCTCGTCCGGTGAACGAGGACACGGAGGAGGTGGCGGAGTAGCGTCTGGCCAGGACGCTGCGTCGAGGACTGGGCGGTGTGGAGTCGGAGCCCTGGGAGGAAGTGCCGCGGCCGTGTAAGGCGTTCGTCTGCGTGCAGGGCGAGTGTGGGCGGCGGGAGCGCAACTCCTGCAGCGCGGCCAGCCCGCTTAAGATGCCCGGGCTGCCGGCGCCGCCACTAGGTGGCTGGCAGCGCATGTTCGACCACTGCCTCCGCAGCACTGCTTCTCGTGAGACCTGTATGGCCAGGCGGCGCAGCAGCTGCCCAAACTCGCGACGTATCATGGCGTTGTAAAGGTGACGGATAGTGGCGTTGGAGTTGCGTATGACGAAGCTGCGACCGAAGAGGTCTGACACAACGGACGAGGCCGGCAGGACGATGTAGGTGGCGAAAACGTCGGCGTAGGGGTCGCGCGGGTAGGCCGGCATCATCGCCAGACACGCCTTCTCTTCCGCCCGCACCTTACTTTCAATACTCTCGCTTCGCACTGGGTGCTGTGCGGCGTGGTCAGACGGCGTGGACGAGGACGGTCGGTGCATGTGCGAAGCGCCGGAGCCTCGGCGCGGCCGCAGCGACTGCTCGTAGGCCTCCCCGGTCGACAGCATCGCCTCCAGAGGGCTGTTCAGGAATCCGGTGCAGATCACCTCCCCGCTCTTGAACACTGACACGAGGGTGAGCTCGTTCACCCAGATAAAGTCGTTCGCCTCGTTGCTGGTGCTGCTGTCGACGCGTGCGCCGAGATACTTGACGGCGCACACAGGAAAGAAGCCGTTGGCTGCGTCCCACACACTCAGGTCGGAGTCAGTCGTCACCGCCGCTGTAGCAAACCACAGTTGCGAGTGCAGGATGTCCACCCAATGGGTGCTGTCACCTGCCTCGGCGCCGTCAACGTCATTGAATAAGGTAGTCGCTGCCTGCCGCGCTGCCCAGAGATCCTCAGCTGATGGCCTGAACACCATGTAGTGGTGACGCTTCGGCTCTGTGAGGCGCCCCAGCGACGGCGGCCGCCACCGCATCCGGCTCACACATGCGTAGTTGTCGATGGGCGGGAGGTAGGTCTGCTCTGCGAGGTAGGGGTACCCACTGGCGGGGACACTGCCCTCCCCCCCCCCACCGTTACCCATGCTCTCCTGCAGCGCGGTGGCGCTCATCACCGTTGGTGACCCGCGCACCCCGCCGGCACTGGGCGGCATCGCGCCGGCAGGGTGCGGTGCGGGATCGGGGGCGGAGAGAGGAGCGTCTGGATCGGACAGGGCACCCTCTGCCGTTGTTGTAGGGGCCAGCGTGGGTGTCGCGTCGCCTGACATCACACACAGAAAAGAGATGCGCGTATCGGGCTTCGTCTTCTCCTTACGGAAACACACGGCGAGGAGGTCGGAGAAGAGGGGGTGGAAGGCGGCGGACAGCCCCGGGCCGCTCATGTCGAACACCCGCGTCGCCTCCACCTGACGACGGTCGTAGAGCAGCACCTGACCCATGTTGCCGGACTCCGTCACGACGATGATGATGTGCTGATTGGACGGTGAGAAGGCGATGTCGCGCACCACCGACCGCGTGTTGTGCGCTGGTGGACGCAGGACGAGCTGCGGGGCGTAGACGCACGTCCCCTCCGTCGGCACCTGCCACAGCTCGAAGTGCGTGGTAGGCGAGCTAAGGGCTAGCGTATATGACTGATGCGGATCCCACACGATCTTCTCCACCCGCATGTACGTGATGTCGATGTTCAGCTCAATCAGTTCCTTCGCCACAGGGCCCTTGCGCTCACGGACGACGCAGGGCAGGTTGTTCATCGCCAGCCCAGGGCCGGAGTGACTGCCTGCGCTATTGGGAGTCGGTATACTTGTCTCGTGCGGTGTCCCACCATGCGAGTTGGGCACCCCGCTGAACGACGCCCCTCCAGCGAGGGAGGTAGACATCGGCGTGTGGATGCCCGAGCGTTCTCCCAGGCTCGTCGTGGACGTCGCCGGGGTCATGCCGGCGAGTCCGCCATCGAGATTTGCGACAACGGCCATGGCCGTCGATCCGCCGCCGGCTGCCATTGTCGCATTCAGCGTCTTGCCCTTGTACTGCGAGCGTGTCCACTGCTGGGGCAGGTAGGTGCCGTCCGCTTTGAACTGCAGCGCGTCAAGAAAGATCGTGACGGTGCGTCCGGGCTGAATGAAGGCGAGGGAGGCCTCCTCCGTGCTTGGGTACCAGGTGACACTCTCCACCTTAATGAGCCCACCAAAGACACCGGTGTTGCGCATGAGGAAGGGGGCGGTGCCCATGGGCGGGGGCGGCGCAGGCAGCGATGCGGGCGACGGGGAGGCGTGCGGCCGCTCCCCATCCAGCGAGCTCTGGGGATGCTCCGCCGCAGAGTGTTGTTGCTGTGCTTGCTGCTGTGTGCGCTTGAAGCGTGCCGTGGCCGCTACGTCGTGGCCCACCATCGGTATCACCTCTACCACGTGAATCTGCCGCGTGCTGCCGATGGCGAGAGCGCGGAAGCCGGCGTGGTAGTCGAGGCAACTCAGTCCCTCGCTCAGCCGCAGGTGGTTCGACAAGCCAGAGAGCGGCATGTTGCTCGGCAGGGTGCTCACGGATGGCAGCGCGCTGGAGGGGGATCCGGTGGTGGGTGTGAAACTTGCGTGGTCCGCCGTGCTGCGGGGCTGCGGGAGGATGGAACTCTGCATGGCGTTTCCGCGTGGCGATGACGGCCTGTTGGACTGCCATGTGAGAGACATGTTCGGGCTGCGGCCAAAGGGGGCAGGGCTGCTTTTGCGCAGTCCGGCTCCTGGCCCCCCACCCCCACTACCACCATGGAGGTGTTGTGAGCCGAGCGTGGAAAGCGAGGTGCTTGCATTGTTGGTCGACGTCGTTGTGCCGAGCTCAGCACCCTTCGTCCCTCTTCCTCCTCCCCCGCTTTTGTTGCCCGCCGGTGACCCGCTACCTCCCGCACCACCTTGCAGGCCAGACGGCCGGCGGAACAGCGTGGTTGTCGGTCTGCTTCGCTTCGCAGAGAGACTCGATGATCCGGCCTCCGCCACACTGTTGATGTCGACCACAGCAGGAGAGGCACCAGCAAGTCCAGGAGGGATTGTCTCGCCTTCTATTGTGGGGAGTGGTGTTGGGTTTTGGCTGATGGGCCGCGCCGTGACGTCCGGCGGCGGTCGACGCGTGCCTTTGCGAAGCGAGGCGGACATCGCGGAGGCGGCGCAAGCTCGATATCACGGCGAAAAGATCTTTCAAAACCAAATAGCAACAACAAAAGAAAGCACCAACAACAGTAATTGCGTCGAAACACACACTAACGCAGCAAACACACTAGTACAGACGTCGTAATCAGCAAGAGGTACGTGTCGCATGAACAAACAAAACAAACAAACAGAAAACAGCAGCAAGGAAAAGAGAAGTGCTGCTGTGAGAGCGGGATTTGAAGACACCCAGACAGCTTCTTCACAAACAAACAAACACAGACATACACACACACGTACACACGGTGGCGAGGAAAAAAAAAAAAACATGATGGTGTGACACAAGCCCGACAATGACGACGCGGGGGAGAGGAGAGAAGAGGACGAGAAGATAAGCAGCGCGGAGATGCACCAGAGTAGTTTAAACATGAAGAGAAGCAGCAGCTGGAAACTCCTTGCGTAGTGGTACAGACAAAGCGGATCAGCGGGTCTTTTTTTGTTTTTGTTTTTTTCTCGGTCGCCTCCTTTTCTTTCTTTCATATTCCATACCGCTGTGCATCTTTCTCCGAAGTTGAACGTGTCCCGCATGCGTGAAGAAAGAGATCGAGGCAGCAGTGGGCAGGAAAACAACAACAACAACATTGTAAGAAGAGTAAGTGACCCTTTTTTTTTCAGCACCGTTAAATCCTATGTGAAGTATGACCTTTGCTCTTTTTTTTTTTAGTTGCGATGGGGTGGCTGCAATGCTTGTCATCGATTAACGCGCGCGCGCACACACACACACACTACACAAATGAAAGGAAAACAGAGGCGGAAAACAAGGGGGACGAGGGAATGGTACATGACAGGATTGCACAACGTCCGTAAAGACTCGTCGTACCGCCTCACTTCTTTTTCGTGCTCACTTTCTTCCTGAGCGACTTCGTGACAACGTGCCGCACCGGCTTCTTGAACAAACGCATACCTTTTGGACGTGCGGCAGGCGAAGAAACTGAAGGACAAGGAGGAGGCCGCTTTCTAGCTGCCGCCGGCGTCACATGCCTCTTCCCTACGACCGTCTTTGTTCCATTGACGTGCTTCGTCTTGCTCAGCGCCGCTGCGGCGGCTCGTATTCGCGCTGCAGCGATGTGACGGATCGGCCGTGGCCGCTGCCGCTGCGCAGAGGGGCGTTTTACCTTCGCAGTAGGTTTGCATTTTTGTGCAGACGAGGAGGAGGCGGACGAAGCCGCACTCGCCGTTGCCTTGCGTGTGGTAGGTTTCTTTAACAGCGTACCCGTACGCCTGCTGCGTTGCTCCCCTTTCGGTGCCAAACGAGCACCAGGCCGTGCACGAGCTAGGTGGTGTGTCACGACTTTGCGCGAAGGAAGTGTTGTTGTCGTCGTCTTCGTAGTCGCTTTCCTATCAGCAGCACGAGTCACACGTGGGGAGGGATGCTTTAATTGCTGGGTTTTGCTGTTCTTTGCTGCTCCCTTCCTTTCAGCAGCTGCGGATGGCGTCGCGGTCACAGCCGCACGAGCCGCCGTCTTGACTACCGACCGCGCGACACATGCAGCGGCTGTTGCCTGCGCTGCGGCTTCTTTTGCCGCCGCCTCTGCCGCTGCCGCTGCCTTCTCGCTGGGGGTGAGCAGCAGCGGGTCCGTGGAGCCGAGAAAGTCGGTGGGGTTTACGTAGCGACTGCGCACCGGTGGGTCTTGCGGTACCACAAAAGAGACAGAGATGCGCTTCAGCGATACACCGTGCGTCGCGCCACTCTCTGCTGCAACAGCTGAGCTTGCTGATGGAGTCGTTGTTGGACGTGGGGCGGATCGCTGCGTACGGCTGTTGCGGCGCTGCCGTGAGGTGGACGGAGGGGCGGGGGTCTTCAACCGCGTTACTGGTCGTGCAGCGCTGCTGCGGTGGGCGGTGGTGGTGGCAGCAGATGCAGCGGCACCCACGCGTCGTGCCGGCTTCACGGCAAGAGTAAAGAGGCAGCGACGGAGCATCGCTGTCTGACGTGAGCTAACAGCGGAATAAGGACAAGGAAAAGTAGTTTTCAATGACTCGTACTCTCCACTAAAAACGAAAAATACAAATAAAACGAAGTCCGCAACGCGACACTCCGATGATGAATCACGACGGCGACAATAGACGCGATAGGGAATCACGCTTCTTCTTGTCTTGTTTTTATCAGGAGAAAGCAAAGGACTTTACTCGCGTCGAATGTCGCAGTCAGCACCACCACCACAGCACTTTACAGGAGAAAAACACCAATAACAGAAAAAGGGTCTAGCTCTAACGGAAACAGCAGCAGGAAAAACAGAATTACTGTGAAGTCTAAAAGAAAAGCCGCTAAAAACAATGACAATTAGTTCAACAAACACAAAAAGAGAAAAGGAAGGAGCGAGTACATCAGCTCACACCTCTACCCAGCGTTGGACTTTCGGATTAGGGGGCGGCGAGGTGAACTCCACAACCTCCACCCACAACAAGCAAATGCAGGAAACTGCCTAGGTGCAAAAACGATGGAGGGAGTGGGGGAAGCGGGAAGGTGGGCAGGAAACAAAGCAACGGAAGGAGAGAAGGAGTAGTCCTTTTCGATAAAAAAACACAAGAAAAAAACAACCACACACACAAACGCAAAGAAATGCCCTCACGGAGAGTAGACAACGCTGCCCGTGTGGAGGATGGTGGGGACTGCACTACAAGAGTGCGTTGAAGAGACGACTTCAAAAGAAAGAGAGAGAGCAACAGAGGAAGAGAGGATGGAGGTGGAGAGCAGCGAGAGAGAGAGAGAAATGAGCATGAGAACACATATACTCGCATTCACACACAATCACAGACAGGACACCACCAACACGAGGACCGAAGCGTTAAATAGATCAGCGAAAAGGCGTGGACCGTTTCTTTTTCTACGGAGCCGGAGGCGTGGCTCCATCCCGTAAAGCTACAGAGCTTCGAAAGAGCGACGTAAGCGCGTCCACCAGGCTGCTTATTTAGCCGCGCTCGGTACGCCACTGTCAAGTGAAGTGTGTTTCCCTCGCATACAGAGACGCAGAGAGAGACAGAGGAAGGGAAAGAGGAAGAGGATTGCCACACTAGTCACCTCCGTTGTTGGCTTCTGCGAGTGTCTCCCTCATCCTTACTCCTCGTCGCTGCCTTTTCTTTCTTCCTTTCTTTCTTTCGCTTTCTCAAGCACAACGATGAACGGAGTCTCTGTTGCAGTGGTTAGTCACAAAGCGCAGACCTGACAACAAAAACCCGGAAAATAAAAGTCGAAACAAAAGCCAGGTAAAGAGGATGCGCTAGACGAAAGAAGACAAAAAGAGAGCACAAAAAGAGGTGAACGCTTTCAAGGAAGAAGAAGCAACAACAGCAACAGCCTACATAAAGAGAAGACTCACACACACACAGGTGAATGTCCAACGATCCTCACAACGAGTACCCCAGAACTATGAACATGACGACGCTCCAGTGAGCACCTTTTCTTTTTTCTTAATGAGTCTTAAGACAACAGGTGTGGGAAGGGGCTGGGGAAGGAAAGAAGAGAGATTAAAGCAGATCAGAAACATCAAAGTAAGATAACCACCACAACTACCACATCAAGAAAGGCCATGTAGCATACATCCACCGCTGCCTGTGCGGTCAAAGGGGAAAGACTATCGTAGGCCTGTAAGCAATGCAATAGCAAAACAAAACAAAAAAACACAAAGTTGAGAGACACATCTGACAGGAAAACAAGCAACCACATTGGGCAAATCACTTGTGTTTCGGCCAGCGAGCGATCCCACAAAGGAGATGGCTTGAGGTGGCAAAAAAAAAAAAGAAGAGGACCTCCGTTGTAACTGAGAGCTGTGCACCATAGAAACACACAACACAAAACACAAAAGAAAAGAGGGAAAAAGGATGACAGCAATACGCTGAGCCTGCTAGCACAGCACAACGCTTTGCCCGATGTTACGCATTTTCTAGAGTTGTGTACATGGGGAGAGGGAGGTATATATTTGACTTTTCTGTCCTCTTCTGTCCTGCAGCGATTTCTCCAGCTACACACACACACTCACACACACACACGCACACGAAAACAAAACGGAGAGCAGCACTTCAGCGGTACTGGTATGCACATAACTCATGTTTAGCGCTTATTTGTAGTAGCTGATTGACGTGGACGAAAAAAAAAAGGGTGCATTTCGCTGTTTTCCTTCCGCGTTTCTCTCTTCCCCCTGACTTTTATGATCGCCACACCGATAATACTTGAAGCAATAGAGATAAATAGAAAGAGTGTAGTCGTGCACGTGGATACTATGGGGATAAAGGATCCAACGAAGCGCCGGGCTCATTCACACAAAACACACAAGCTCCACACACATACATGCGGTTGTTGTCAATGAGCGAGCTGGGTTGCGAGAGTGCGTGCCCGAGAGTGCAGCAAGAGTCAGCAAAACAACCGAACAAACAAGCAAAAGGAGAAAAAGGAAGCGCAGGAGAACAGAAAGCAGCATAAATCACACACACAAAACATGAAAGAGAAAAGATGATTAGCAAGGAGCGGTGTGAATGGACTTCATCAAGGCTATTTATAATAAACAAACAAAGAGGGAAAACACACGAACAGAAAAAATGACAACAATAGTAATGATAGCATTGTGAGATAAGCACTTCTTCACATGCAGCTGCTTCATAAAAAGAAGATAGGCTTACCGGCAACCACTAAAACACAAACGTACACTCTCATCTCACTTAGCTAACATACATCAAACAAGGCCACGTGCTTCTGTTGAGGTGGTTAAATAATACACCCACACACATTCTCACCTCCACATACTCGGAAGGAGGCGGAAAAAAAATATGGCAGTGTGCAGCATCAAAGGGAAGGATATGGTCACCTCGGATACACATAATAATAACAGCTTCGAGTACGCCAAGGTGAAGGAGGACAACAACGCTGTGTGTAGAGAGAAAGGGATAAAAAAAGGAGAACGACTATGTGCTTTGCTCTGAGTGCAGAAGACAGAAACAAACAAACACTCAAATTGTAGATCTGGAGAACACATGCAACGATGAGGAGGGGAGGGGGGGGGGTAGAGAGAGAGAGCTTTTTTTCTGTTGTTCTTTTTTGTGTGGGTTAAAGAGTTGCACATATGCCAAGAACAACGACATCAGCAACAACAATAATAATAAAGAAGCAAACAAAGCAACAAGGCGAAAAGAAATGCACAGGCACAAAAGATGGACGACTTCTGTGGAATATCGTAAGGCAGGAAAATGAACCTTTGCAATGCGGTCATAGGCGACAGGTACGGTCCAGAAAAAAAAACGAGAGAGTATTAAACGCAATGGCAACATCACAGGTGAAGGAACCATCATATAATAAGAACAGGAGAAAACGCTTCCTTCACGCACGTACACATAAACGCACGTGCATGAAACACTGAAGATGAAGAGAAAAGAGAAAAAAAAAGCAGCACCAACAAAAATAATACCAAGGCAGATAAAAAAAGTTATTACTGTAAATCAATAATCAACGAAAGCGCGCTCAAAGTAGCGCACAGAAGAGCCATCACCAACCTACAAGCGACTCTGCAACAGAGTTCTTGGAAAAGCCAGGAAGATGAGAAAAACACAGAGATAAAAGGAGGAAGCGAAAAAAAAAACAAAATCAGCAACAACAACAAAAGCAACCATCACAGCAGCCGCATCCTCAAAAAGTATCATGTGTTTGTGTTAAAGAGAGAGAGAGCAAAAAAAGCCCAAGCAAAACCCAGATGTCAAAAGCCTCGTGTGCGAAAGTGGAAGGGAATGATAATAAGAATAGCAAAGAACGAGGAGACGTCTGAAGCGAAGGACTCAGAAGAGAAATCACACAAACACCATCAGAGTAATGACAACAAGAACAACAGCAGCAAAACACAGCAAGCTAAAAAAGGCACTCTCTTGCAATTTGAAAAGAAGAAGAAAACGCGTTAGAATGCAGAGGCGTTTCATCGCTGACTCAAAGTCTCGCTCTGCTACAGACGAGGAGGGAGGGGAAAAGAGCAGCATCTCTCTTCCCGATGAGGCGAAAAACGCAGGTACGTACACACACATACACAGCAGCAAAAAAAGACCATAATAATAAGTAAATCAAAAAGAGGTTATTCACACGATACATAGAATACATAGATAGGTACCTATTCCTCTGGGGGATAGGCCAAAAAGAGCGGCCGGAGGGTTCAGGACGTAGTGTCCGCTGTAAATAACGGCCACCCCCCTTCCTTTCTTCATGAACCGCGTGACGGGTGAGCCAGACGCCAAAAGCGCGCATGCCCAGAGAGAAACATAAAGGAGAGGAAAGAGAGGGAGTGGTCAACGCAAGCATGTAGACCGGGACGGGCACGAAACGTCTCCTTCCCTTCCACACACACAAGAGGAGAGACGCATAAGCAATCCGTTTACGCGCTCCACAGCGACCCCGCCTAGAACATGATGTAGCCCAAATCTGCCAATGAACTATCCGTCACAGACAGCCGCTTCGCACCGCCACGGGTTGCTGGGGCGGTCGGCGAGGAGTTACGGTGTGCGGCACCGGCAGATTGCGGTGGCGTCGCTGACACCTTATCATAGTTCCCGCCCACATCCTCGTCATCCGATAGGCTGCGTCCACTGTAGGCGTAGAAGTCGTAGGTCTCAGCCATCCACGCATCACGGGTGTCGACGTCGTCGTCTACGGTGGTGTTCGACGTCGTGTTCGCGGTTGCAATCACCGGTGCTGCCAGTGCAGGAACTGGCTGGGTCGGCGCGGGTGCGGTGGTCGCCTTTCCTTTTTCAGATTCTGCGGGTGGGGGGGAGGAGGAGGAGGCCGGTGGCGTCGGTGCATCACCGGACTCGCGCTCTGGTGCAGTGACGGTGCTGCCGTTGGCACCGCCGGGGACGCGTGTGGATATTTTCCGTGTGGTGGAGAGTCGCATGGCGGAAGTGCCGTTGCTGCCGTCGCCGCGGTGCGACGAGCCCTCACTCACGGTATCAATGTTGGTTTCCACAGAAGCCGTCGGTGCCAGGCGGTGGGCGGCACTGCCGCCCTCGCATGTTCTGTTCAGCGTTGCAGCTGCGGTGGTGGTGGTAGGCGGCGTCGAGCTCGGAGTTGAACTCGATCGCTTGCCTGGCGTCAAGGTCACCTTACCAGATCGCACGTGTGGAAGTGACTGATGTTGCTGTTGCTGCTGCCCCCCGCGTGTCGACTCCCTGCGCTGCGTTGCATTCGCCAAGCCCGTTGAGTTGTTGCTGGCGAGGCCGAGGGGGTTGGAGCCCAGGTGCTGCTGGTTTGATGAGACAGAGTGCCGCGCGAGCCCCTTTGGCGCTGTGGGCATCGACTCGCCGCCATTCACACCGCTGCTGCCGCTGCCGCCCGGCTGCTGACTGTCCGACGCGCTAGCTTTGTCGACCGGCAGGCTCGCGGCAGAGCCTTTGCGCGTCCGCTGACTCAGCGAGGGACACTTGCCTGCTCCGGATGCCTGAGGCCTGGACGTGGCAGAGGTGCCACTGCTGCCTCGATGTGCTTCCACTGTGTTGCCCAGCGCCGGCTGCGGGGACGACGGCGTCTTCGATGCCGCGGCTGACGCAGCGCCAGTCGCAGCTGATACAGGTGGCCTGCCCGCGCTGGATCCTGGGTTCTCCTTCCCGGTTGCAGCCCTCGACTGCCGCCGGTCGTCTACGGAGTGAGAAGGGCGGGTCGGTCCCACCACGGCAGGAAATACACGCTTCTCGTTTGCGCGTGCTGTTGGGAGCTTCGCATCCAGCTTGTCAGCTCGACCCGCCGCTGTCCCTGGAGTGGCGCTGTCGTTCTCATTCTTTTGTTGCTGCTGCTGAACGTTGGGCAGCGTGGGTATCGTGGAGGCCGTTGTTACGGTGGTCTGAGGGGCTGCTGCGAGATTGGTGGTGCTGCTGCTGCCCGATGCAGCCGCTGCAGGCTTTGTCGTGATCTTGGGAGGGACTCGCTTGTTCAGCCCCACACGCTGCAGCCGCTCTGACGGGCTCTCTGAACCGTCCGTCTCGGTCGGCTTGTGCTCCTTCGCGGCGGTGTCACTTGCATCCTTTTGAGTGGTGTGAGCCTGCGGTCCCCGTTGCTGTTGCTGGTGTTGGGGGGTGGTCGGCTTACTCGTGGCATTCGGCGAGCCATCCTCGTGAGTGGTGGAGACACTATAGCTTCTGCCCTGTGGATGCGGCTGAGCCGAGCTGCTCCGCGACGCTGCTGTCGAGATTCCGCTCGGGCCGTTGTTGTTGTTGCGCTCTATCAGACTCATGTCTGACATCATGTAGGCCCGGTCGTCCATCATGCTCGTGTTCGGGTGGGAGGGACGAGGCTTGTGCGAGGGCATGTCGCTGCTACCACTGTTGCTGAAGGAGCCCATGCCGTAACCACCCACGCTCTTCCGTGCTTCGCCAGGTGCGTAGGCGGTGTTTCCCGCTCGCGATGGCAGCGTGCTGTTCGTCAACTCCCCCACAGGCACCGGAAAGTCGCAACGGCTGTCCCCCTCCGTGGTTGATACACCGGGAGGGCAGGGCATGGAGCGAAACGCACTGTACTCCAGCGTGCTTCGCCCCGGGTTGCTTGCGTGGTCGGGGGTGCGCCGCATAGTGCTGTAGTCCGCCTCCTCGTCTGACTCACTGCTGTCCTCCTCGTCGCTCTCGTCGTCGCTGCCGGAGGTGCTGCTGCTGCTCTCGTCCTCCTCATCGCTGTCGCTGCTGTAGGCGTCCCTGCTGTCGCGGTCGGCGTCATCGTCATCCTCGCCGAGGCCCGTAGGACGGCGGCCGCCAAAGTACGAGTACCGCCCCTGATCCTGCCGTCGTCCGTTGGTGGGCAATCCTGCCGATGCACCCTCCTTGTTTTGTTCAGCAAGCGGCTTCGCCACCTCAGAGCTCTCCAGTGCCGACTCCGACGTGCTGAAGCGGTTGCGGGAATTGTCACCGACGCTGTGGCCCGGGCTGTCCGCCGCGGCCGTTGTGCTCTCAGGGCGCCCGTCGCTCTGCGCGAATGCGTCGGGTACGAGGCTGCGCCGTGGCTGACCACCCCGCATCACACTCTCCGCATTGCCGTCCACGGCGCTCGACTTTCGCCTTAGCTCGTCGTGGTGGAGGGGAGGGAGGTGGCTTGGCAGCGAGTTTTCACGCACTCCAGGGCTGCTTCCGTTGATCCTCGCGGCGGCAGCCGTGATGGGCATCGGGGCCGCATTCGTCGGCGCGGCGCTGCTGCTGTTGTTGTTCCGGCCGTGCACCGCGCCTCCACCCTTGTCCATCGTGGGACGTCGTGGGGGTGGGACGCGAGGGGCCGCCTGCTCCTTGGTGGAGGGCGGAGCTGCGTTGGGGGCGGCGTTGGAGAGGAAGAGACTGTTCGCGAACCCAGCGGAATCCCCCAGTGTGCTGCCGCGGCGCTTGTCGTTGTCCGGCGTCGCCTCAGCCCCGCTCTTCAGCGAGTGGCGGCGGTGCGATTTGCTTTTGTGGCTCTTCCGCCGTCCGTCCTCTTTGACATCCCCCTGCGAGGAGCGGTGTTGCTTGCCATGTCGCGTCACCTTCTCCGCCTCCACGCCGTCCTGCCCCGCTTTCTTCGATGGCGACGACGACTGCCGCTGCGGGCGGTTGTGCGGATCCTCGTCGGAGACGGCGGCTGGGACGAGGCCCGATGCGGTGCTGATGGTAGGCGGGGTCGGTGTGAAGGGGGCCTCCAGGTCCCCACCGTAGTCCTCGCCCCCGACCACGCCTCCCGCAGCGCGGCCGTCGTGCTCCTCGAAGGCGGCTGGGAGGTCGTCGCCATCGCTCACGACACCCGACGTGGTGCCGGTGCGCTGCAGCTCCTCCATCACATTTGCGTGCTCGTCCTCCTTTTCGAGGTCGATTCCTTTCGGGCTGACGATGCGCTGCATATCTTCCTTCACGTGAGACCACCAGTCGTCCTTGCACGGCGTGCGACCGGGTCGCGACTCTGCCCAGCCAGGACGCTGCGGCTGCAAGTTGTTGTTGTCATTCCTCTGCCGACTGATGGGGACGTTGAACGGGCCTCCGTACTGCTGCGGGTGCTGCTGCATAGCGTAGGCCATGTGAGGTGGACAGGGCAGACCCATGTAGTTTGGATAGCCCATTCCCTGCATGTTCGAATTGAGGTCCATGACGGGGTGCATGCCGTTGTTATTCCACTGGCCACAGGAACGCTGCTGCTGATAAAACTGCTGGTGCTGGCGGTAGGCGGCCATCATGTTGGCATCTCCCCGAGGCCCGTACGGGCTTGGTGCAAAGGGATACATGGTCGGCTGTTTCTATAAAGAGAGAGCGAAAAAAGGAAACACTCAGGAAAGAAAAGACGGAGAAAAAAAGAAGGTACAGAGCGTTGCTCAACAAGAAGGTGTGTCAGGCGTGATCGCACCGAGGCGCCCTCTCTTCAATCCTTCAGTCGATCCTCTTCCCTTGAAGACGGAGATGCGTGCGATGGCCGCACAAGGATGCCCGCGTGCGTGCTCTGCGCACCAGCAGCAAAATGGCACCACCCGCAGAGAACAGCTAACGACCACGGTGACCAAACACCACAAAGTCAAGCAGAGAGGAGCAGTACGTAACGACACGCACACGCACACACACAGAGAGAAAGGGTGGGTGAGGGCGGTTGCTGACGTGTGCGCACGAGAGGAGGTCTCGCGGAACGCGGGGAGGGAGGGAGGAGATAAAGGCGGGAAGGAAAGGAGTAGTGCCCACCGCCTCTACCACAACGCAGGTGAAGAAAAGAAAAGATGAATAAGAAGAGAGGCGTACACAGCTGAGGAGGCACGGTGTACATACAGTAGTAGCGGACGGCGTGGTGAGAAGAGGACAGAGCAAAAAAAAAAAAACAAACAAGCAAAAAAAAGGACTTGAAGATGTGCCCTGACTGTTTTCTATTTAACAACGTATCTGCACACCCACAAACACGCATACATGCACGCACTCACTGTTGTTGGTGACAGAGAGAGAGAGAAGAAGAGGAAAAGGAGGGAAGAAGCAATTGAAGGTGTGTACATTTGTGCATACGTGTGTCAAATGATGAAGAAGAAAGCACGCAAAGAGTGTCAGAGAGAGAGAGAGAGAGAGAGGAGAGACGGTATTGAGCAAGACAGAAATCGCATGAAATATACATACACATTCGCTCGCCAGTGGCTGGCCAACAACAAAGGAGAATGAGCTGGCTTTCTAGAAGTCATTCGATCACCACGCCTTTCTCTTCCTAATTTCTTCAGTTTAAAGCACAGCGAAGAAAGCTGTTGGAGTGCAGCGGATATAGAAGACCCATTCCGGCTTCAGCGTCGCTCCTGCGCTTTCTTTGTGTGTCACACAGATGGCGGGAGGGGGGTGGGAGCCCGCGTGAAGAAGCCACAGCGCCACCAAGTCCCCGCTTATGGAGCTCTTTTTTTTTAAATTGGGTCCTCTGCATTGATACAGTTAAAGGTCGGTAGAGAAGAAACAAACAAAAGTAGTAGTAGTAAAGAAAAAGCTGAAAGGCACAAGAAGAACACATTCGTGCGAAATTACGAAGATAAAACCACCACCACCACCACCACCACCACCAAGCACACACACATTCAAGCAAACCCACTCGCACATGCACAACCCAAATACGCACCAAGAGCAAGGAGAACATATACACATGTCCATGCATGAAGCACAAGGACGGCATCACGTTCAGGGTGATCTACTACACGCGGCGACTAAGCGGTGGTGAAACACCAGCATGCAGAGGGGGACTTGGGGGCTGAAAGACTACCCTCATGCACCCATGAGATCATGATACGTACAACACTCTCCGCGCTTGCCTCTATCTCCTTTCGTGTGTGTGCCAGGTAGCAACAAGCTGCTCAGGACCACACGCGTCGCTCTCCGAGAGCACACACACACACACACATCCACAGCAACGTGTTGTGAAAAGAAAAAAAAACGAAAAGGAAAGAGAAGGGGAGGAGAGATGAGGGGTACCCCGATATAACAGCAAGCAAAACAGGAGAAAAGAAAAAGAAGAAACAAAGAAATTAGCCTCGAAAGATCCAGAAGGGGGGGGGAGGTGTATGATATATCAAGTGCAAACTCCTCTTATACATAAAGAGACCCACTGCCTGGCGTTTTTTTTCTTTATAATAATCATATTGCCTTTTCTCGATACACGCCTTCTTTTGGGTTCTCCTTTCCCCTCTCCCCGTACTCACGTGGCCGTAGCAAAGGAAGCAGCAGCAATAACACCCCAGAAAAAACCAGAAACATAAACAAGGAATCCACTTCTCCTAGTTTTGCTGGAGGGGTTTGGTGTGTGTGTGTGTGGTGGGGGATGGGGTCGTGCTTGGTAGCGGAAAGGGAGTGAAAGAAAGAGAAAAGACGACGGATGAAGGGAGGGGGTAAAGACAAAAAGACAAAAAGACAAAAAAAGAGAATCTCACTTATTCTACAGGGTAGGTAGAACATCCTTGGAATGGTGCCCTCCGCACTGTCAGCAATATATATGTGTCTTGTTTTCCGTTTCGTTTTCCACATTTTTTCGGTTTTAGGCTTTGTGAATTGGCAATTAGAGAGATGCTCAAGAGGCGAGAAAAAAGTAAGTAAATTATTGTAACTCACGTGCTGATCACACACACGCGAAAAAAAAAAGACAGTAGTTGAGCCACAGCCACGCTCATAGCAGCAACAACGCCAACAACAGCAAAACAACAACAACAGACGAGCAATAAAAAAAGGGTGACCGAAAAAAGAGGTGCATCCGATCGTGGAAGGAGCAGGGGGGGGGGGGACAGAAAAAAAAAGAGGAAGAGAGGAAAGCAACCTTCGAGGTAAGTAGAATGAGCGGCCGGACGACAGCAACGGCAGCTCCTGACGTCCTCGCCCATCACCGCCCCTCTATCCCAGTGGTCATACACACTTCTCATCAGAAGATATACCTGCATAAAGAAGAGCAGAAAAAAAGAGAAGACAGGTGGGAAAGAGAGGACAACACCAAACACCGACAACGGCGAAGGAAATAAACGAAAACACAATGGAATAAGTGAATGCGGAAGAGCAATATCAAAGAGAGAGAGAGAGAGAGAGTGCATTTGTACGTGAGAGAGAACGGGAGTGAGAGGTCGAACCTGAAGTTTGGAAAACAAAAGAAAAACAAAAAGCTGATGTGAAGGGACGTGGCACAGTTCTCCCATAGAAAGAACAGGTAAAGAAGAGCAGCAGAAGTAAAAACAAAACAGAACAAGTACAAAAGAAAAGAAATCAGCGAACAGAAAAAAAAGAAAGCTAAGATAGAATGAGGTTATCGTTTTCATTCACACACACACACAACAAAAAAAAAAAGAGACATGCGAAACAAAAAAAGAAGGGGAAAGACCCCCTCCCCTTCTCCTGTTCGACCGCTCCGCCTACATTTTCACCAGGCAACACGAAGAGTTCACGGGGACAGAGAGACAGAGAGGGAGGGATGGTGGTGGTGGTGATTGTGTGTGTATAAGAGGAGGAAACATAATACTGCAAAGCTCAAGTGAGCAGAAGGGCGATGGTAAGCACTTAAATATTCGGAATAGGGGGGGGGAGGGGGAGAACGAAACCATCAAATCGACGATGTCACAGGATGAAGACGAAAAACTAAAATACCAACATGGTGGAGCTGCCTCAAAACATCATCCTCACATCGTACAGGAAACAAACAAAACAAAAACAGGAGAAAAGCAACAATAGAGCCAGGTGCACACTTGTGCCAGAGAATTGTGGAAGAAGGAGGGGGGGGGGGAATAGGAGCGACGATCACAAGAGTAATAAAGATAATAAGAGCAAGAGTAGCAAAACAACAACACTACACACACACACACACACGCACATCAGAATTCACGTAGCGAATCCGAGGGAAAGGATCGACCAACGGAGAAGGGAACATCGACCTTTACGTGGCTTAGTGCCACACTGAAGCAATAGAGAAAAAAAAGAGAATAAAAAAAAGCACCTAAGAAAACCGCAAAACGTAAACACAAAACAATAGCATCACCGTAGCAGCACAGCATAAGTAACTTGGACTGCAAGGACGTACGTATACACGCAGTGAAGGGACTTATATAGAAAATGAGAGTCTTTTCTTTAAATTGCTGATGGATCACGCCGTGGCAGTAGAACGTTGCTGTTGGGCAGATCTGATCGCAGAGGGGAGTGCAGCAACGAAGAGAAATAAACAAATAAACAACAACAAAAAACGATAACAGCAGACAAAACTTGATAGGCAAACCAACACAGAAGTACAGAAAAACAAAGACAGAGTAGCGAAAAGAAGAGCCTCTTACATCGTCGAGCAGAGAGTGTAGCACGGAGGATGACGCGCACGTGAATACACATCCACTGCAATCAAATGCCCCCTCCCCCGCCACCGCTGCTGCTGGTGCTACTGTCACCGCCCACTTTTTTCTCTTTGCATAGTCCTTCTTTTCTTTTTCGTCCCGCTTCTTGGATGCAGCTTCTAGTGGTGGCGAGGATGCACTGTTAGTAGGGACGCACTCACCCGGCCACCGCGTACGCACTCCGGGGCAACGCGGGCTATTAAGCTGCGGCGCAGCACCGGCATTGGCACATCCCGCCACTCCGGCGAGGGCTGCGACGGGTCGTCGGGGGAGTCGTTGCGCGGCGTCTGGAGGACAGAGATGTCGTCGCTGGGCAGCAGCGCCAGCTGCAGTGCAGCGATGGGCGGCAGGGCAGGGCTGCAGGCCGCGGCGTGGTCCCCGCGCTCTGCTTCGCTCTCCTGCGCGGTCTTTAACGGAGGTCCGTTGAGCGCCGTTTCCCTGATGGGGCTCTGTGGTCGCCGCGGCTCGGGGTCGCACGACCGACGCTCACGCACCATCGGAATCGAGCTCATACACAGGTTATGTGAGGTGGGCAGGTCAGTCGGTGACGGTAGACGCACCTGCGGAGGCTTGATGGTAGCCGTGGCGGGTGCTATGATGGGTGACACCTTCAACTCGGTCGTCGCTGGCAGCGGACGCTGCTGCTCCGCAGTCTGTGGCGTCTTCAGCTCTGTGCAGCTCGGCGACGACGGGAGCTGTTGCGGTGGCGTTACGAGCCGCGATCGTGGTATGAACTTCTTGCTGGGCATAGGTGCGGTGTCCGTTACCACCGGCACGACTGCCTTGTCTGAGGAGGGGATGCGAGGTGGGCGTGCGTAGGCAGCAGTGGGTGGGACGGAAACTGGTGTGATGTGCGATGGGTAACGCTTAAAGCTGGGGTTGGCGGTGCGAAGGAGAGCCGCGGACAACGGCGCGTCGAAGGGTGACATGTCAGCGGTGGGGGTTTCGACAGCTGCGGTCGCAGCAGCCTCGACAGGGGCGGTGATTCGATCCGCTGCTGCTGCTGCTGCTGCCACAGAGGAGTGGGATCTCGAGGCCGGTATCGACGACGGTGGCAGCGCCGGACACGGTGAAACCAGGTGCCCACACGCACTTGCATTGGCTGACATGGTGGACACCTTCACGCCCCGCGTTGCCGCAGTCGCCGGGATTGCGCTTGGCACGGCAACGAGCATCTCCACAAAGGAAGCCGACAACAGCTCATACTCTCGCCCAATGTCCCTCGTCAGGTCACGTAGGTTCACCGGCTTATCTGCTTCCACATTGCCATCCACTGGCTTCTGCAGCTGCTGTTGCTGCGGGTGGGGCATCTCAGTCTTTTCCTTCTTCGGCGCTGCCACCGCTGACACGCAGCGTGAGAACTTTGTTCGTAGTGCGACTTCACGTTGCGGGGCCGACGGCGCAGGGAAGAATGCACGCTGCATCGACTCAGGGATGCCGCGGTCACGTAGCGCGTCCGGCTGCCGTGCCACTAGTTCATTTGGGCTTGGAATCACCACCGTGGGCACCGTCGAGAAGCTCTCCAGGCAGAACCGACGACTGCTGGCGATGCGGCTGTTGAGCGCTTGGCCTGCCATAACAGTCGTCGTCGCACGCTGCGTGCAGCTGTCGTGGCTGTCGTTGCCGGTGCGCGCAGTGACATCAGCAGTAAGGCGAGCTATCCCCGCTGTGATGGGTGGGGCACCACTGTGAGGGGCCTCGCAGAAGTAGGCCTCAAAGACAGCCTGCCGCACGCCCGGGTGCATCGTACGCACACTTGTCAGCGACTCAAGGGTGGAGATGCGCAGTACTGATACGCTCACCATCATAGCCTTCATGCCACGCAGTGCCGCTGAGGTGAGGTACGATGACGGAACTTTCAGGCGGTGCTGGGCAGCAACGTGGCGCAGGGCTCCCGGCTGTCGGCGGCGTCGCAGCAGCAACCGGTTGGAGGCAATAACAGTCGGCACGATGACTTCCTCTTCCCATGCCTCGTTATTATCATCGCTTCCACCTGCCTCTGACGGCAGACAGGTCGCGACAGCTGGCGCGCGAACCTCGATGGTGGGTATGGAGGAGCGGACTTTGCGGACGGGCAGCGAGGACGGCTGCGTGGTGGCAGGGAGGGGGGCGTGGCGCCGGTTGTGCACCAGCGAGAGCGGCGTCATGTACTCCGCGACGGGCGACGACGAACGCCGGTGTGCGACATCAACACCATCGCCGGTGGGGCAGCGAACGACATCGTGACAGGCGGCGTTCGCTAGTGGGTGCGGTCGCACCGCCGGGCACGTAGCGGGGCGAGCCGGCGTGGCAGGACAGCGTTGATGACGCAGTGGACAGTGAGGCAGCGCGACCAGGTGCTCCTCCACATCTTCCCCTTCCTTGTTCTTTGTGGAGTGGAGTGGAGGAGGTGGAGGTGGTAGAGTGGTCTTCGTCGGTGGTAGCGCCTTGTCCGAGGAGTAGAGAACCGGCTGGAAGTAGTAGTGGTTACCGCGGCCGTCGGCTTCCAACGACGCCAATGGAGAGAAGGGTCTGTATGACTGGTGTGCGATGTAGATGGGCTGTGGCAAGGCCTTGATACGCCAGCGCAGTGCGGTGGATGCCAGCTCCGTGGATGGTGCCGCCAGCGAAGCGCTGCTCTGCAGGTTGTCTACGGAATCCTCGCTGTCCGGCGGCAAGGCTGACAGGGAGGACTTCGTAGGCGTGGCCGCGTTCTCCTCCAGCACGTTCTCCACCGGCAACTTAATGCTGGACACGGTGGAGTCCTTTTCGCTGCCGCGGTAGGTCGCCGTGTCTCCGCTAATGCTCTTCTTGCTGCTTGTGTCATCATTCGTCAGCGTGGCGGCGAGCTTCGCTGCCGTCCTTGTCGTTGCTGTCGCCCCACCACCAACACCACTGCCGCCCTCACCGCCGTAGCAGCCTAGATCCATGTTGGTCTGATATGGGGGCGCCACGAACTCATACAGAACGCCAGCTTGGGTGGAGTTGCGGTTCAAGTCGGACTGCGTACGCGAGACGACCGCCGGCGTGCCTGCGTCGTCCGGGTAGAGGCCAATTTCGCGTTCCGTCGTCCCCATGCTTTGCAAGCGGGAGAGAGGAGGGCTGAAGTGGCCGTCATCGTCTGCGCGAGTGGGCAGGACGACCTTGTCGCCGTACGCCCTCGGTGGAACGACGGAATTGTGCTGGCGGGGCCCGTGATGGGCGAGATCGGAGTCGCTGGCGGTGAGCCAGGTGAGAGTGCTGGAGAGGCTGTACAAGGACATGGGTGACCGGATCCAAAAAGAAAATAAAAGACGAAGGCGAAGGAGAAAGAGAGAAAGCAAGAAAACAGGCCGAACAAAACCAGGGAACCACCACAGCAGCGCAAAACAGCAGCAACAAAACGTTATGTGGCAAGGGCAGTGCGGAGAGTCAGCGCGACGAAGGACAAAGGATGTCCCCGCAGTGTGACCAGCGAGCAGGAGAATAATAGTAGTAATGTAGATTAGTCGTAAACCGAAGCCGCCGTGATCACCGGAAAAAGGAAAAAGAAAGAGGGGGAGGGGAGGCCTAGTGTGTACACAAAGAAGGGAGAGTGAGAAAAAGAAAAAGAAGAGTAGAACTTACCAAATAATAATAATAGTGAGGAGGAGCCGTCTGATATATAAAAAAAAAAGAAAAACAGATAAACAAATATATATATATGTACTTTCTTTGCTTTGTGTGCTTATTGCTTTTTCTTTTCCCCTTTTTTGTGGTCCTTGTGGAAGGGGTTTGCAACGATAAAGATGCAAAAGAAGGGCAGGGAAGAAGAGGAGAGAAACACAGAACCAACCAACAAAATAAGCGAACAACAACAGCATTAACAACTGAGCAATTTAAGAGCGGTACAGGTTTGGCGATGTGTAGTCTTTACATACGCAGACCTACACTGAGACAACGGCCCGGAAAAAGGGAAATGAACTAAGAAGGAGCCAGACAGGTGGATAAAAAAAAAAAAAACAGATACGGAAAAAAAAGGAGCAGTCTGCTGATCAGTACTCTCGATGACGCAAAGCCTCTACGGTTATTAGTACAAAAAAACGACGCGTGCGGCGGCAGCGGCCAGGGTAGCGAAAAAAAAAAAAACAGAAACACGAAAGAAAATAGAAAACACACACACAATGGATGTGAAGCGCCAGGTGATAGTAATACCACTGATAATAAAAGGGAAGAGAGCGTGTATTTATCTTTGCTCAATATATATATGTGCGTGTAGAAAGATGAGAGTTGGCGAGAAAATAAGGCTTCACTGACCAAGGCGGGTGCCGTTTGGAATACAGGTGGCTGTGAAAGCCAGAAGTACCAGAAAACAGCGGCAAAAAAAACGAATAAAAAACCAGCTAACAGATGAGAGAAAACAAATCTGAAATTATGGGAAAAAGCAAAGACGTGTAAATAAGCTTCGTCAGCGGGCCACCTTCTGGAACGACCACTACCGCACACACACACACACACACAAAAGAAGAGGGGCGAGCGGAAAACAAAACAAAAACAAATCCGTGCTGACGAGGGTCAACGGAGAGACTTCAGACCACCTTTAGGTGCTGTGTACCTCTCGCGTACCCCTTTTTCACGGATACACCTTGAAAGATGAGAAAGAAAAAAAAGCAAAAGGTCGGACAAACAAACAAAAAAGACAAAGACAAACAGAAGCCACAATTACAAAAAGTAAGGAGAGAGAAGAATGGGAAGGGGCCAACTGAAGCGAAGTCGGTGTCGTATTGCCGCTGTGGTGAACAGGCGGCACGCTTCACTAGGAAGATCACGCACGGAGGTGGGGAGGCGAGGATCGATCGCGGAGAACAGAAAGAACCACGAACTGTAGTGATGAGAAGTAGAAAAGGCTTAAACAATATATATAAGATGTGTATTTATATCTGTTTCGATAGAAAGAGAGGTAGTACAGAAAAAAAGATGAACCAAGAAAGACCCCAACATACACACACACACAAACAAACAAAAAAACAAAAAAAGAGCAGTTAAAGGAAAGAAAAAGAAGACAAACCATATAACGATGGAGTGAAGGGGGTGAAGCACAGTGAGGAAAAAAAACAGCAAAAAGAAAACAGAGAAAAATGTAAGCACTAATAGGAGAAAACAAGAGTCGTATAAGCAGCTTAGTAGCTCCCCCCGAAACAAAACCCAGAAATTTTGAAAAAAGAGAGGTAAGAGGTGTTTGTAGAAACAAGAGGTTTAACAAACAACAACAGCAGCAAAAGCAGAAGAAAAAGGAGAAAAGAAATGTGTGTCAGATGCGGGTGCAAATAATGAAAAAAAAAAAAAGAAATGCACCGCTCCTTTCTAAAATGGTTTACTGCACTTTTCTGTTGTCTTTTCCTTTTAGTTGTTCCGTTCGCTTCTGAGATCGCACTCCGGAGCGGGGAAAAAAAGTCAGCGGAAGAACAAACACGCAAATAATCTGAAGCACTTCTTTCCGTTAAGGGGTGGAAGTGTGTCGCGGGATAGTACGAGCAAACACCTCGACTCAAGCTTATAGGTGATGGATGGACTGGAGATTGTGTTCTCCCTCTGCGTGGTTCGTCGCTTTCACTTTGCTCCTTACTTTTGCTTCGCCCTTTTTTTGTTTTGCCACACGCAATTACACGCACGCGCACACCTTCTTACTAGAAATATATGTATACGTTTTTCTGACGCAGAGGATATCAGTGAATTGGTATTTCGTCCGTGAGAGACGTGTTGCAGGTGGTGGGGGCGAGAGGATGTTGCGCGCGTGAGGAAACCAAAGGTGCGATACACCGTTCGGCACAGCGCAAGAAAGAGAGTGAGAGATGACAACACCAGCGGCAGCAACAGCAATTGAGTAACAAGTGCGGGAACCATAAGATTCGCGCGTGGGTTAAACGATGCGAGAAAAACAAAAGTACAAGGACCCGGAGAGAGAGAGAAAAGGACGTGTTTTTGTGTTTTCATTGAGAGTTGTGGTGACGGAGCTGAAAGGGTCATCCAGAAGAGAAAATGTGGGCCGGCGACGGGAACGCAACGTGTGCAAATCGGAAGAAGATACTGAGATCCATCTGTAAACACATATACGTATGAGAAAAAGAACACGGAGTGTGTGCGTGAAAATACACTCATGCGTCCGACGAAACAGGGGCACACAGACAGTACACATCCGAAGTTGCGTGCACGACACCTTTTCTTTCTGTTCACATTCCACCTTTTTACTCGTCGTTCTTCTTGTGCGTTTTGGGTGCTCGCAATTGCATTCCATAACTCGTTACCATGGCCTGCATCACGGCAGCGGTAAAATCTCCAGCCAGAAAAAAACAGAAGAGCATAGAGGAACGTTGATGAAAGAATTTCGTTGAACTGCGCTGTCCGAGTGTTTTGCACATATAGCGACAATCACAGAGCACCACCACCTTCGCTTGCCACCGACAACTAAACGTGGGGAGCGTTGCTTTCAACGACACGCACACACACACACAAAAAAAAAAAAAGATGCTTGCGCACATAGGATAAAAGCAAACAAACGGTCACGCATACAAACACAAAGGAAGCCGTTCACAAGAAGGATCATCCAACTAGTTCTCTCCTCTCTTCAAGCACACAAACCCGTTGCAGCACAATGCTGAGCAAAACACATACGCACGCGCACACACACATGAAGCCGATGTTACCAGAAACGATGTGGGGTATGCGCGGTCCAGGTAGTGCTCACAACCAAAGAGCTGAGAGAACAGAAAGTGGGGGGGGGGGGAAGAAGGAAGGAAGGAGAGAACACAACCACAGAAAAAAAGCGCAAGCGCTGCAGAGAGAGAACAACGAAACAAAGCAAAACAACAACAACAACAGCATTCACATTTTGCCGCACAGAGACGCAGGAAATGCAAAGCAAAAAAAAAACAGCAACATCATGAAACAAAGAAGGGAAGAAGATTTGAAGGAATCTCGTTTTCTTATGAACTTGCGAGGCGTCTGACTGCATCACAAAAAGGGAAGAGGCGCTAAGAAAACAAACAAACAAAACAAAACAGAAAGTAGCAGTAGAAGGCCCTGGTTATTACATATCAGGACACGCTACGCTCATACTGAGGTGAATTAGTGGACATAGATGACAAAAAAAAAAGAAGATAGACAACAAGGAAAGTACTCAAAGAAAAGGCAGCAAGAGAAGAGGAAAGAAAATAAAAGAGCAGAGATATGAGCCGACTCCCCCCCCAAAACCGCCTTTCGTACCTCTGAGTGAGTGAGTGTGTGTTTATGCACATACGATGCTCTTTTTTTTTTCCTTCTCCGTGTGTACGCGTGTGGGTGGGAGCGGGGGGGGGGGGAGCTGAAAAGTTCCATTAATTCGTACTTTTGGTATAAGCTGTCTTCCTTGCTGTTTACGCGCGCGCGCGGTCGCAGAAATGCTGAACGCTGTCGCATACGCGATCCAGATGACTAACTTACCAACCAAAAAGCAGCTAAGAGGCAGCGCAACGTGTCAAAACAGCAACAACAACAACAACAGCATCACAGTAATAATAATAGGAGAGAGATCAAAGGTAGCAGAGAAGAGTAGCCAATCAAACACACAACAGAAAACGGAGAGGGGGACTCCACAGCCACCACCGACGGTGCGCACCGGGCACGCAACACTAACCACACATTTAGCGAAAATAGTGACCATGAAAGACAAACTATGTATACAAAGAGTCCGAAATCAGAACTATTAAACATAGGCAAAAAAAAAGGTGCTCCTTTGTCGAATCACTGTTGTTTATCTCGTCGGATTGCAGCGACTCTCGCGAAAATGTTCGATATCTCTTGAAGAGAGAGCTTACTCTGAGGACACGCCAGGGGAGAATAAACGATGACGACACACACAAGCACAAACACATAAGCACAAATACGCGAAGGAAAAATGGAAAAAGTTGAATACAAGGACCACCACAGTTATCTACAGCTGGCATTTACAGAAAAAGCAGAAAAAACGAGTACTAGAACATCGACGTCTCGCTGCGTTTCTTTGCTTTCTCTTTCATGACGATGCAACCAACAGCAGCAACGAAAACCACGGCCATATAACGAAACGTGTGCAACGCCTGCAGAGAGAGAGAGCGAAGAGCAGGAAGAGCAAACAGTAGTCAACAACGGCAAAGGAAAAAAAGTGATAATGGAATCGATTGAGGTGTGGTGGTGTGGTGTGGTGTGGGGAGAGACAAAGGCAAAGCAGCTGTTTTTTTTTTTTCGGCTCGCGCTGTAGAGGAAGGGGAGAGGAGAAGCTCCAAAACAGGGTTCAGTGCAGCACCACGCACAGCTGAAACGCAAGAGCAAAAAGAAAAAGCAAAAGAGAGAGAGAGAGAGAGATCGCACTAGAAAATGTCACGCGGGTGGTGTTCCTGGAAGGGCGTGATACGAAATAGAGTCCTACCCAACCATAACTACAACCACAGCCACAACCACATCACCAGCGGCACGGAGGGCACCCTTGTTGTCACTACGCCGAACCTGGCATTTCGTAGTTGTGATCGTTTAAGTGCGTGCTTTCACCCAGCGCAGGAGTCACACTCACGTTGGCCGATCCACGGGTCACAGGAGAAGCACTGCCGTTGTCGCGCGCGCTCTGCATCGGCGTTGCCATCTTCGGCGTGCCCGGCGGCGTCATGGGGGCGTAGTAGCCGCTGCCGAGGTGTACATTTCCCACCCCACCTTTTTGCTGCCCTGCCGTGGTGTTGTTTCCAGCTGTGTTGGTGGGGCAAGCACCGTTGCCGGTCGTCTTGACGTGCGTGATGTTCGGCGAGGGCACGTGCGAAAGCCGACGGCCATCGGCAGGTGGCTGCGGCGTCAGCGCATCCGGCCGACCTTCCACTTGGTGTGGCGGCGACACACAAGGTGTCATGCTCGACGGCCGACTGTTATACTCACCGGTGCCGGTTGAGATGCCAGCCGGCGACGCTGCAGAGGTGCGACGCCCGTTGTTGTGCAGCGGGGGAGAGATAGACGGGTTTCTGCTCGGTGGGCCGCCGTGTATCGCCGGGCTGGTGGAGGTGCCACGTGCCGGCATGCTGAAGCCCACCGGCGACTCCGTTGTGCCCCGGCTGGCGTGAACGCTAGGCGTGACGAGGTGATCACGCCGGGCATCCGCGGTGGCGCTGGCCGGTGCAGGTGACGTGGAGGGTGTTGACGTCATCGTCGGCGCGGCGGCCACCGCACTGCCGTTGCGCGTCGTGGTGTTGTTCGACGGCGAGTGCGTCATGGCCCGACTGTCGGGTGACGACGGACTGAAGGAGGCGCGCCGGCTGCCCTCGGCGTCCGCGTAGTCTGCCGGTGAGTACGATGATCGTGCGTCGCGCAGGTGGAAGGAGCCGCCGTAGATGGACATCTCACCTGCGCCGCCGTCGTCCACCGCAGAGTTGGTGCTGCCACTCTGCGCGACGCGTTGCTGCGGTCTTGTGCCGGCACGGGTGTCAGGGGAAACCTTTTTCACCTTCTTTTTATCACGCAGCGCGTTGGCGGCGGCTGCGCCGTTGCCCGAGGCGGGCCGCTCCGTCACGTGGCCCTTGTCCGCCCCTGCAGGTGTGAGGTTGTTGGGGGAGATGGTGGGTATGGCAGTGTAGTGGTTGGCGGGGCTCTTGAGAGGGACGGGCTGCGCTGATGGACTGGGCCGCTCCCCTGCGCCTCCGTTGGCCCCGTGCAGGGGTGTGTGGGCGGCGCCAGGGCGGTGGAAAGGCGTGGAAGGGGCGACCACGCCGGTACCCCCCATGCTGCTCTCGTTGTCGTCGTGGGGGAGGAAGAGGCTGCCGCCCGGACCGCACATCATCGAACTGTTCATGAAATCGTACTGGCCTTGGTCGGCAGCCACGCTGCGCCCGATAGCCGCGGTGGGCCCGGTGGAAAACGACACGTCTGCTGGAGGGCCACGGAGGTGCTGCCGCTGGCGCTGGCCGTGTGCGGGGGCTCGCGTGGTGGAGTCGTCGCGTGGGCTGCGGCCGCTGTCCGAATCGCAGTAGTCTTCCTCCTCCTCCTCCTCCTCACCGTCGCTGTTCTCGGAGTCGGAGGAGTTGTCGCTGGGCGAGTCGCTGTCGGAGTTCGTGTTCGACTCGTCCTCATCGTCCTCGTCGTCGCTGCTGCTGTTGTCGGAAGACTTGGAGGACGACGAAGAGCTCCCTTCATCCGCGTCGTTCTCGTCCTCCACCCGCTTTGACGGCGGTGATGCCTTCGTAGTGGTCTGCGCGGCACGTTCGCGTGCGGGCGGCGACGGGGCCGGTGGCATCGGCGCCATCTTGGCTGCAGCAGCAGTCTCTCCCCCACCACCTCCACCTGTCGCACCATTGCCCCCTGCTGCCGCGTCATCCGGTGGCGGACGCAGCCCCGCCAGCTCTTCCCCTGCAAAGTAAAACGAAGGTGATTCCGCCGGCTGGCTGCGGCGCTTCTCTTGCTTAATGCGCTCCTTGCGCACGCGGGCCTCACGTGCAGCCATCGTCTCTGTGTCGTACGCGGGCGGCTTCCCCCCACCGGCTGCGTCGTCGCTGCCGCTGTCCCAGTCCATGATGTTGCCTGCGCTGTCGGAGCTGCTGGAGTCGTTGTCGTCGTCCACGCTGGGTGGCAGCCGCGGCGAGTCCACAAAGCGCGCGGAGAGGAGGAGGTTGGGGTCGCACCAAGCCTTGGTGATGATGAGGATGCTGCCGTCGTCGAAGCGCGAGCTCCGGCGGGAGGTGCGGGCCTTGTAGGCCTTCTCCGCGTCACCTTCTGCGCCGTTTTCCAACTCCAGCTGCCGCCGCCTACGCGATGCCTCGATGCCAAGGGTGCCGATGGGACCGTAGAAGGAGTTGCGTTGTGGGGCGGGAGAAGGGGTGTTGTAGAACATGTCGTAGCCGCTGTGCGCCCCCGCAACGGCGCTGAGGGTGGCGGCCATCTTTCCCTCGTCCTGCTGTTGCGAATACTGCAGCGGTGATTCACCGTCACGGCCGTGCGGTGGTTGTTGGTGCAGCGTTGCTGGGGCGGCATGTACGTTGTAGTGACCCGTCGAGTAGAAGTGCGCGTACTGCTGCTGCTGTTGTTGTTGGGGCTGCGGGCGTCGAAAGGCAATGAGCGGGTTGAAGCCATGACCACCACCTCCAGGATGGGGAACCCAACGAAACTGCGGAAGGAGGGCCAACCCCGTGGGGCCGATGGAGGAGGCGGCACTGGTGGCGCTGCCGGTGCTGCTGTAGTTGCGTCGACGCATGCTGCCCGGAATGGCACGAACGAGGTTCTCCCGCAGGTTACTCTCCTCCTCGCTCATGTGCTGTTGGAGAGAGGAGTTGTGATGGCCGTCGTCGGCTTGGCCAAAACCGTAGTCGAAGCCGACATTCCTATCTAACGCGGCGGCCGCCGCCGCAGCGTCCCCGCCGTCGAGCTCCCCTTCCCCCTCCCCCGCTTCCTCCTCCTCCTCCGCGCTGTCATACACGTCATCATCCCCACCTTCGTCCTCGGAATCCTCCATGTTGCCATCACCTCTGTCATCATCGCCTTCAGCGTCGTCGCCGGAGGCTTCGTAGTCCTCAAGGCCGTCGTACGGCGCGTCTCCGTCACCGCCTGAGCTGCGACGCTTGCGGCCATGGCGGCGCCGGTGGCGTTTGTGAGAGCGGGAGCGGTGCTTACGAGACGTCCCTGCTCTTCTACCCGGCTGCGATGCATCGGTGTTGGACGGCTGCACGGGCGGCCCGCAGATCTCCGCGAGTGGGAGGTAGTTCTCTGTTGTGGCAAAGTGAGGCTTCTGCTGCTCTGCGCGGAAGTACTTGGAGCGGACCGGCACCTCACCAAGCCGTGGCACCACGTCGGGGTCGGAGCTGTGGTGGTTACCGCCTCCGCTGTTACTGCCGCTTTTACTCTGCCCAATGTGGGCGGGCTGCAGGAGCCGCTGAAAGAGCTTCGTGTCCGTCAGCTTTTGTTTCCACCGCTGCCCGTCGTCGCTACCGTTAGAGGATGACGCGCCGTGCGTGCCATCCCGCGAGCTCTTCCTCGGTGAGGAGGCTGTGCGACTGCTGTTGCCATTGCCGCCGAGTGTCTCGTCCTTCTTGCGGGAGTCCTTCTTGGACTCAACACCACCTGCAGGTCGCCGGAGCAACTCCCGCGCGCGGTTCATCACGTCGCACGTGTGTCGTCAGCTGTTCTCCTCTGTGTTGATGCCACGTGTGGTGCACACCTCTCAGCTGCTGTTTTCGTCTACAGCAGAGATGCTGATAGAAAGCAAAAAGCAAAGAGCAAACGAAGCTGCAGAGAAGAGGCAGCAGCAAATCGAAGCGGCAGATGGCGATGTGCGTGTCTTCACACTACACGCCTGCACCTACCGAAGGTGTGCAATACGTCCAAGTAAGAAGTGGGAGTGTGTGAAGAAAAACTACAAAATACACAATGGAGGTGGAGTGAGCAGTAGATCAGCAAAATCGTCCGCCGTTTCTTTTCAGCCACTAAAACGAAAACAGAAAAGAGACTACACACAGAACTGCAGTGATGGGAATGAGGGCTGCGTGCTGTTAACCACCATGAGACACAGCTGCGGTGCTGCGTGGGTTTGGGTGAGGTTAGCGCAAAACACAAACACACTTACACACAGGTGTGTGTGTGTGTTTGTGGGACAAATGGATGACAGGCGAAAATAGGCATCCACAGCAGAGAAAGAAGAGGGGAAGGCGAGGGAGAGAAGTAACACAACAACTACACTAGGAGCGCTGCAGAGAGGCAGTGACCTGATGGAGCCCATATGGAGCGAGAGAGAGTGGTTGTCTATCGAGGAAACGGACATTGAGGAAACACTTTTCCAAATGAAAGCACAGTAGTGAGAAAGGAGGTTGCTCGCGTCCCCCCCTTTTCTCTCCTAGCGAGGCAGGCTTATCTACGCTCTGCTAAAAACACCTCCACCCCCGTGATATATCTTCCCTTCGCCGTTGTGCAGAAAACAACCAGTGCGCTTTTTTTTTTTTGCAGGGCCTTCACCGCCTCTTCACTGCAGCTGCTGGCCTGTTCTTGCAACAGGGGCAACGTGGAAAGAGTAGAAAATTCGTGTACTCTTCCTCACATCACTTCGTCCTTCTCTTCGTTTAGCGTTTTTTTCAGGCGATGTCGTGCACAACAGATCACAAGGAAAAATAAGGATAGAGATTGTATATATATATATATATACATATATATATATACGTACACAAAGTCCGAGAGGCGCATACAGATGCTGCCCATCACAGCGGGGTTCACCCTCACGTCGAACCAAGAAGCGAGAAGAAGACAAACATACATTTAAAATAGGAGGAAAAACAAAGGGTAACACAACGGCAGTAACAGGACTCATACACACAACACGAACGCACTTACAAAACCACCACAACGGCGCACTGCAGAATAGGCGAGGTAACATGAGAAGCAACACAGAGAGAGGGAGAGAAAAGAAAACTAGAGCACAATAAGGAAATTAAATAATAATCGTAATCATAAAGGTGAAAACAGAGACTAAGGTGCGGTATGATAGGGCTATACATTTTCTTTAAAAGGCGACGACAACCGCCGAGAGGAAACAAGTGAACAAGCAACAATAAAAGGGTATCACACTATCACCTCGACGGCGAATGTGACGTTGAGGAACCCAAGCAAGAAACACAGCAATAACAGCAAAGAGAGGCACACAGAGGGGCGAAGAAGGCAGAAATAAGCCGGCAAAAAAAAAAGCAAGCGAAAAGAGAACTACAAAAAAAAAACACTAACACATACACCGCATCAGGCAGATATACAGATATATGGGTTGACTAACACGGGGAGGGGTCATGGAGAGAGAGAGAACGAGAGATTCCTGCGCATACACTCACCCCCTTTCTTCCCTGCATCACCCAACAACACACACCTAAAAGAGGACACATCCAGTATGCAGAGGGAGAGAAAAAAAGAAAGACATGCGAGGTGGGAAGAGTGACACGGCTGAAACGTCAATGACAACACAGAAGAAACGGAGAAGCTTATCTGATCGCTGGAACGAGGTGGCGACAAACACACACACATACACACACACTTGAGAAGCTGAATCTGAAAAGAAATCGGAAACACCAAAAAAACCCACATATACATAAACACAGTAATAGCCAGCAACAAAAGGGGGAAAAAACGATGGGGCTAGTCTGAAACAAAAGAAAAAAAAAGGATGATGCCGGCCGTTCATCAATGAAAGTGGAGTGTCACAGGTGAAGCTCGTTACATACCACAATAACGAGAAAAATCACGAAGAAAAAGAGGAGAAAACAATAGAAAAACACCAGCAACAGCAAAAGCAATACACACGTGCATGTCACTCCTGTTCTTCTTCCTGCTACTCCCCTAATACCCTCTCCTCCTCGAACCAACGGAAAGGCGTAACTGCCACCCTGTGAACGCTGCTGCACGCATGCACACAATCATCACGCGCTTTATTGAAGTCTCTCCGTGCCCTTGATCCACAGAGAATAACTCGGAGGAGGAAGAAGAGGAAAAGCAAAGAAAAAACAACAGCATCCGATCTTGAA
This sequence comes from Crithidia bombi, assembly GCA_900240985.1. Taxonomy (NCBI): domain Eukaryota; phylum Euglenozoa; class Kinetoplastea; order Trypanosomatida; family Trypanosomatidae; genus Crithidia; species Crithidia bombi. Next base: position 790,097 of record OESO01000078.1, read on the forward strand.
ACACACAAAAAGAGCTTTATGGCTGCACAGGCCGTCAATTGTATGGCGTGTGAAGAGATGGTAATAACAGGAGAAAAAAGAAGCACAAATACAAAAAAAAACAGATTCTCACTGTAAGCGTTGTCTAACCACCAACACAGAAAGCTGTCTTAAGCTCTTTAATAATAATAATAGCACTAGAGAGAAGCAAAATGGAGAAGAGGCAGAAATAAACAAACAACGGCAGGACGGCTGACTCCGCCGAAGAGCAGATCTCAAACGCCACCGCCATTGCGCACATGGCTGACGCCCCACCCCTCTTTTTTTTTTTCTTCACTGCAGCGGAAGGTACACCACATGAGCTGGGCTTCGGAAGGGAAGGAGGAAAGAAAACAGTAGCATAAACAGTAACAGCAGCAAGATAAATCGTGTGAGAGGCAGTTAAGGGAGGTGAGGCTATCCTTGGAACCAAAAAAAGGGGGCCTTCATAATTTTCTGTTTTGAGGAGGGGAGAATGGGGTGGGGTGGGGGGAAGAGGGAGCGCCGAAGAGAGGGAGGTGAAAGAAAAAAAAAAGAGGAAGGAACACTAAACCGGAAAAGAAAGGGAGTTTTCGAGGTCAAAATCCATCGCGATGAGAAGTAGGGAGGCGACTCACTTGCTGCCACGGGAAAGACGCGTTGACAACAATAAGAAAAACAGCGACGACCTCCCTCCCTCCAAGGGGTGGGGGTGGGGGGTGGGGGCAGATATCAACGGAGAACTCTGAGAAAGGAGGGAGAAAAAAAAGAAAAAATCGGCGACAACAATGATGACAGTACGAGCGCAGCAGGGGGTGAGGATAACACACACACATACAGACATACACATTCATGATTGCCCATTGCGCACATGTCGCAGATGTGCTGTTTTATACACATCCATTCGAGATGTAGCGCCGGGACTCAGCTGTTCTTTTTGTCTTCTGCTGCGGTGATCACGGTAGTGATCCAACAACAGCAGAGGTTTCGTCTTTGCTGTTTCCTATTCACTGCTCTACGAACGAGAAAGTTGAAGAGGGGAAACGCAGGTGGAGGCTTGATCAACAGCAACGACAAAACAGCCCCAGATACACTCACGTGCGTGTCTGTGCTCATGCAAGCGACACTGTGCGGCTAGAGGTGCTTTCTTTTTCGAGTACTCTGCCCACTGCAAAAAAAAAAAAAGCGGAGACAACAACAAAACAAGGATGCGTCATGTACATGTGTATGGGTGCTAGTTTGTCTCCTCTGATAAGGTGGAGTAGAGTCAGAAAGGGTTGGGCGCATTTTACTCTGCGAGTGAAGTCCAATCACAAACAAACAAACTAACAAGAAAGAGAGAGCGTGTGGCGTCCAAAAAGAGAAAACCCACATTCACAGAAAACACACAGAATGTTATTTGCACGCCAATATGAACATACTTAGAGAGAAAAAAAAGAGCAATAGAACACAAAGAAACAGCGAAGTTAAGATATGCGGCACAGACAGTGAACACAGACACAGACGTGAATCCGAAGCCTTTTTCGCTGCGGTGATACACACACATAATATTCATAACAATAAACCGATACTATCATCACATAATAGGAGTGACAAAAAAAAGACAAGCAAACAAAGAGAAAGAAAAATGTGTTGCAACAACCAGCTTCGAGGGATGACTGTGCAGTGATATGCGTTGCTTAGGAAGTAGTCCATTCTTGTTGTTTCCACCTCTTTCCCTCATCCCCTTTTATTTTTGTGCCACAAGTCAGCACTCCATGAACTGCGCACCTCACGAAGACAGGTGTCCGCCTCCGAACAACAACAAGAAACACAAATAGGTCAAAGAGTGCACGCAGTTCTGACCACAGCGACCCCGTCTCCCTACGGTCCTTTTTTTTTCTCCTTCAATAGCAGAGACACCAAAAGGTGCGCCTTGCAGCCCTTTCCAAACGGCCATCGAATTTAGCTCGAGTTAACGCTGTTGATTAGAAAACAGAAAACAGAAAAACCACAATTATGCAGACATGCACGGCTTTTTACACATCAAGGAGAGCAAGAGAGGGGGGGGGGCGGGGAGCTACAGACACACACACACACATACGTGCGCACATAAAGAAGAGGAATGGAGTAAAACACCTGTGCAGAAGTCACCAATATCCATTCCGGCGCTCCCGCATCGCCATCATCTTCCTCTGCAAAAGAGTGAGAACATCTGAATTTCGCTCTCGGATGCGTTACAAGCACACACACACACACAAAAAGAAAAGAGCAGGACGCCTTGTCCAAAGGAAACCATAAAACAGACAGAGCAAGAAAGAAGAAGAGAGATTATGAAGGAATCCAAAAAACAAACAGACAAAGAAGAAGCTGAGAAGAAAAAAAAAAGAGAAATCAGGCTTCGATGATGGTACAAAGTGAAAGAAACACATGAAAACGGGGAAACAACTGGCAAAGGAGGCGTTAAAAGATAAAAGCAAAAAAGCGCTGCGGAAGCTTCTGGGGCGTGTGTGTGCGTGTGTGTATAGGGGGGAGGGGAGGGGGCGTAGAAAACAAAAACAAATCCCACTACCCCCCCCCCTACACACACAAGCAAAAAGAGATCAAATAAGGCAAGTACACAAAACGAGCAGATTAGCAGCGACAGCTCCACAGAAAGATCCATGAAAGCAGAGGGTAGAAAAGCACACACACGCACGCACAAGACACCTCATAAAACTGGAGGTAATGGGAGGAGGGCTGAGGGTGTGAGGGTGGGGGGCGGGGAAGGGCCGGGATAAACGAGAGAGGAACAAACAACACGAGGGGAGCTCGTTGTCATCGTCAGCATCATCAGCAGAAAAAGCGCACCTTAAAAAAAAAAAGCATGACAGTAACAACGGTCGCCGTCATTTCTGCCCCATACATACACAAATCTATGTGTATGCTTGGATCTCTGACGGTGACGGAGCTCCGCAGTACGTGTGCTTTCTCCTCCTCTCGTTCTCATTCTAATCCCTTCCCCTTTCTCCTTACCACTCTCCATGTCCCTCGGTGGCCTTCGATGCCTTCTTTATTTGAGTGTCTTTGTTTTGTTTTTGTCTTGAATCGCTATAGGGGGGGGGGGAGGGATGATCTGTCATTCTGGTGTAACGCACGTCTACATCGCGGGCTGCTCCATGCGGACTGCGTTGCGGTTTATCTGCTCTATGTTTGGCGCTCCCGTGCCGGCGTGCGGTGCTTGTCGCTGCTGTTGATGATTGTTATTATGGTGGTTGTTCGCCTGACCATAACGGTTGCGTCTCTGGGCAGGATCGCCGCCGTTGCGCACAAACTCCTCCTCTTCCCTCTTCTCCATCGACTCGATGTCGGGTGAGTTGATGTACCGTGCGTCATCCAACGCGTTGCGGAACCACACGTCGCCGACGTGGGGGAAACGTTTCCCGTAGAAGCTGCGCGGGGTGCGCTGCCGCCGCAGCCGCGGCCGCATATCCGGCTCGAGCGGCAGGCGGGGTGGGTAGGCCATCTGCAGAGGTCGATTGCGGTGGCGCAGCTGCACGACCACGTTGTGGACATCGTAGTTCATCTCAAAGGGCTCCCCAGCGAACTCCTGCGGTGCCTGGCCCTTCACGGGCTGGTAGAGCTGCTGCACAACGAGTGGGCGGGCGGCGGCCAGGTCACGCTCGCGGCGCAGCTGCGTCACCGTCGGGCTCTGACCTCGTATCGTCACGTCCAGCGCAGGAAACGCTGCCCACGCCTCCAGCGCAGCACGGTGATCATCGGAGTACGGCAGCGTTGGCCGCGTCGCTGCTCCCGAACCGTCCGTCTGCTTGACCGTGAAGGCTGTCCCATTGGCTGAGGCGACGATGGCGGCTGACTTGCGATCACTGGTGATGCTGTGTGGGGTGCTGATGTGGGTGTCGACGGCATTCATCACACGACGGTGCGACAGCGGCGGCGGGTGCGACGAGCCGGAGTGCACGCGACTCTCGACGAGGTCAGCCGGGTTGTTCTGAGATGACGCCACCGCAGGACTCAGCTTCCCTCCTCCAGGCGGAGCAGCAGCAGGGCCCACCTGCGGTGGTGGTGGTGGCGCTGCCGGGGTATCGGCCGCACTGTGGGGCCGCTTTTCGTCTGGCTGACGCGGCACCCGCTGCTGCTGTTGTTGCTGCTGATGTTGTTTTGCCACGGTGCGCAGCGGCGAAATCACCGACTCCACTGGCGAGTCCGTGGCACCCACCGGCGGCGTCGAGGGGATGTGCGGTGGGGGCCGGAACGGGCCCGGCCGCTTACCGGCACTGTCCGACAGCGTCTTCTTCGCCCGCTGCGGCAGTGGTGGGGCGGCCACCTTCGGCATGACCCCAAAGTCCGCCGCGGAGGTGCACCCGACGAGGTCCGTGCGACCCATCTCGTAGTCGTTGGACCACACCGGGGCTCGCGGCGCGGCGGGCGCGGGCGACGTGTTCACCTTTCCTCGTCCCGCACTGCCACTCGTCTCCGCGTTGCCGCCGGCGCTGTCGGTGGTGACGGTATTGCTGTGCGTGCTGGACTGCCTCAGCCGCTCCTGCGGAAACCCGGTGGCGAGCTCCTGGCTTGTGCGGTCGATACGGCGCACCGCCTCCTTCACCCAGCCATTCGACCGCGTAAGGGGGCTTGTGGTGTCGACCAGGTGCGACGGTGGGGAGACGGGGGAGGCGTTATCCGGCGCTTCCCCTCGCTTTACCGAACCGTCCGTCACGGGCCGGCTCATTGTCGCGGCCACCCCGACGCTCGGCCCGGTGATGCCGCCTGTAACGGCAGGCGAGATGGAGGTCTGCGGCTGGTTTGTGCGGGTGTGCAGCGGGGACAGCGGTGGGGCGAGGTACGGCGGCACCTTGTTGCTGTTGCGCTGCAGGGCGGCGAGGTTGTTCGCGCTCATGACCGTCTTGGCCCCACCCAGTCGCGCGTTCTGACCAAGAGGCGAGACACTCGTGGCACTGCGAGCGTTGTGTGGGGTGCCGGTGGTGCTGGCGCTCACAGCGGCGGCAACGCCTCCGCTTCCAGCGTTTGTGTCTTGCGTAAGGGGGCTCACCCGCACGCGGGGCTGCATCAGCGTGTCCGCTGGTCGGCGCTGCTGCGACGGCATAATGACGGGCAGGTGGACTGCGCTGTCCGTCGTGCCGTTGTTGGTGTTAGTCGCATTGCTTCTATGGCCGTTGCTGCCACTGCGGTTGCCCTTCGCGCTTTCTCCACGCAGATGCTGACTTGTGCGAGAGCCAGGCGCTGCCACAGCTGCGTTGTTGGAGGCACCGGCGGACGCCGTTGATAGGGTAACGTCACTATCTTCCATGGTCATGGGATTGCCACCGTTAGAGCGCGAGATGGAGTTGTTGGAGCCGTGCATGCCTGGGTAGCGGTCTGAGGTGGATGCAGGGCCGTTGACGTTTGGCTTTCGCGCTGGCGAGCGACCCTGTGGCGACGGCGTAGGCCCCTGTTCCCCGCTGTTGGCGTTGTGGTTGTGCGTTGCCACAAAGTTGGCGTACTCGGTGTTGCCCTCGCTCCCGGTGAAGCAGCTGAGGTTTGGTGTAGTAGAGGTGACACTGACGCCGGTGGCCCCGCTGTTTGGACTGAGGCCAGGTGTGGGTGACACCGCTGCAGGGGGGTTGGTGGGGTTTGCGGCCCCATGGAGGATGGAGTCGAGGTCTACAAGACCATCGTACTCGCCATATTCGTACATGTCAGCTGCTGTGCCGGAGGTTTGGGTGAGCGGGTCACGCATTGTTTTCTTGCGACTCGCCCTTCCCCTTTGTCCGGCCGCCTTGTCTTTCTCTCTCTCGTTCTCACTCGCCCCGGGCAGCACCTTCTCTCTGCCACAGACGACTGAAAGAAAACGAAAGCGAATAAATGCACGTCGCCGTGCCGCTGTGACAGCGGTCAGCAGAAGCTAAGTCGATGTGGAGGCGACGAGGGAAGGAAAAGAAAGAGAGAAAATGCCAACAGAAAACTGCAAGAGCGACTTCGATAAGCTGCGAGGAGGTCGATGGGACTCAAAAGCGAGGCGACACTGCGGTGAGAGAGAGAGATAGGAAGAGCGAGAGAGAAGAAGAAAAAAAACGAGAGGAAGAGGAACAGCACGCACGCGTGCCAGCTGATACAACGATGGATTATAACCACACTCTCTCACTCTCACTCTCACTCACACACAAAACGAAAAGAGAAGAAGAGAAGGAAAATGAGGAGCGGCGTAACAAACAAACGTAAAGCGAGAAGCCCAAGGAACGTCAAGTGACGACGAGGGAAATCAACCTGCGAAAAGAGACAGAAAGAGAGGGGGAGGGATAAGGAGATAAGACAACGATGTGGCACCGCCCCAAAGCGAGCCAAAGGAAAAAAAAAACAAAGACAACACAAAAAGAAAGAAGCAGAGAATGTACGAAGGTTGAGGAGGAAGAAGAGAAATCAACAAAAAGGAGAAGAGAGAGGGCGAAGACTGAGTCGCCAACGTCCACAGTGCTCTCTCAAATACCAATCGTTTTCTTTTTTTCTCCCGCTCACTTTCTATACAGACTATATAGATATGTGTTGAGCTGCCACTCCCTGCCTCGCCGGCGAGAAAGCACAAAACAAACAAACAAAAGCAACAGCACCGCACTTCACGAAGACACGCTAGCGCGTGCACAAAGAAAAGAAGAGAGGCAGAGAGAACAACAGCAACGACAACCGTAACACCAATAATGACAACGAAAAAAGCGCTGGGGTGGGTGAGGCGGTTAAACCACACGCTTCCCAGCACACACAGTGAGAGAGACACACAAAGGAGCTGAGTTGAGCCTTTCTTTGCCCTTTCGCTGTGGTCCCTCTTTTATCTCTTTGCCTTTCTCACACCTCGTGTAACCCACCTCGACGAAGAAGAAGAGGTGACGCAACTCAAAGAAAACAAAGTCGAGGACAAAAAAAAACTAGGACAAAACAAAAATGAGCGATGCGGCTACACGAGACAAGAAGCCTTCCCTTCTTTTTTTCCTTATGTGTCTTTTTTTTAGCTTATGGATTAGCTGACACGCTGTCCGACGTGAGGCGGCAGCAGGAAAGACGTGGTGAGCAGCAACGACAATAAGGTGAAGTGATGAGAGGGAAAAGCAAGAAAAGAAACAAAAACAAAACCACAAGAGAACGAAACTCAAAACAGAAAAAAAACAGAGAAAAAAAGAAGGGTCAACACCGAATCACGAGCACTTGGATCCCCAAAAAGAAGAGAATTGCTGACGGAGAGGAAAGAGAGTGAGAGAGGGGGAAAGGGGGAGGGGAGGGTGATGAGAGACGAAGAGAGTTGCAGAGGAGGGCAAGAGAAAGGAGGTTCTCGGCGAACATCTCACACCGAAGCATCAGCTGAAGCAGCATTGAGGAGAAGCACTACACGCTCCTTTACTCCGCTAACGGAGATTTCGCGCCTCGCCTCACAAGCAAACCGCCTTCTCACTAGTACACGTATGCTTGTCAGCTCCAATAGTCAACGAAGCGGACGAGGGAGAGAGAGCATCACACACGGGAGAGGTTGGCCCACACACCAAAAAAAAGTGAAATGCTAACCAGGCAACGGCAGAAGGATGCACCAGCGCGTCAGCTATGCGAGATCCGCACGTGCCCTTGTTGCAGACACACGAACAATCAGCGAGCATGGGGTTCACACAGCCCCTCACGTCTCTCTGCGCATTGCGAGAGCGTTTGGCGCGGCTGTGATCTCGCTGGGTCGTACCCGCTGCTTTTTAGACCAGTTTTCTTGTGAGTTGCTTTTAAGTATCGACTAGCGAAAGGAGAAGAGGTGAACAGCTGATAAAAAAAAAGAAAACTAGAAAGGAGAGAACAGGGAGAGTAGCATACGTCGTTTCTCATTGGCAAGGAGGAGGAAGGAAACACGCGAGAAGACAGCAAGGAAACAACACAAAATGTGAGTAAAAACGAGACAACGTAACAAAAAGACGTCGTACGGCAAGGGAGACAATACCGATACCTCACCTAATTCGATGCACAACACAGCGGCTCATCAGGGTTGCTTTACCATGGAAACAGGCATTTTTCGTTTGAGATCAAAAAGCAATGAAAATGCACAGACAAGGAGCTAAAAAAAAAAACAAAATTCACAAATAGACAATTATATATAAATAAACATCCCACTTAGCAGCTAAAATAAATACACTGGGTACATAGGCAACATGTGGAGACATCAATACAAAGAGTAACATCACGAGCGGCTACAAAACGAAAAGGACGAAGGAGGGAGCGACATCACCGCTTCCAAAGACCAAACAACACACAGACGTGCGTGCGAGCGTGAGAAAAACTCGAAGAGCAAGCACCCCCCAAAAAATGAGAAAACCTCCAGCTGAAAAACAACATCAAAAGTAAAGCGTTAAAAATGATAACGTCGGAAAAAAAAAGTGTACATGAATGGGGACTAAAGAGTGAGTGCTGGGATATGATCCACATAGCTGTGCAGCTAGGCAAATATATATATGATTGATGCGGAAGAGCAAAAAAAAAAAAACAACGTTGCAGAACATAACAAAAAGTGCACATTTATACACATACAAACACACACACAGAACAACAACAACAAACTCTCAGGGTCTACACGAGAGCAGCGGAAGGTGTTCACGATCTTTTCCATTCAATAAATGGCAACGGCAGCGGAGGAAAAGAAGGGGAGTGACTAGATGGAGTCAGGAAGCAAAGGAAAGCAAAACAGAGAAAAAACGCTTAGAGGTCCAGTGATCATTATGTCCGGTGGGACAAAACACACACACACACACACACACACACACACACACAGGCACCCACACACACACCACACAGCACACACACCCACACACAGCACACATACGGCACCACACACACACAGCACAGCACAGCACACACACACCACAAAGGTGAAAGTATACAGATAAGCATCAGCAGCAACAGCACGCCACCGTTGGGTCAGACATGATGGCTATGTGGACTGAAGAGCACACACACACACCAAACCCGGGAAAGTGAAGAGATCCACGTTTCCCCGCCAAAAAACAAGCCGAGAGAGCGCGAATCGTGATGACGCCCCGTTATCCGGCCTGGTGGATAAGATCAATACGAACGGCGAGGGGTTGCGTTAGGGGCATGCTGCAAAAGCGCTGCACTGTGAGAGGAAGGGATCCACACGCAGGCTGTTGAGTCGTGCAGCCTGTCCTTCCCCCCTTTGCGAAAAAGAAGCTTCTGTGCGTAATTTCCACTTCTATTG
>OESO01000078.1:799329-828733 GCA_900240985.1 Crithidia bombi
CACACAAAACAGGCGTGGCCTGGATTACTATGACCTGGAGATTCGCAAAAAAGAGACAAAACGAAAGGAAACGAGTGACTGAGTAGATCGTGCCGCCCTGCCAGGAGACGCAAGACGCGCCCGCGGTGCGCGAGCCGGGGCGCGCGGATAAATACGCCTTAGCCTTTTCTAGCCTTGTGGAAGGCGACCGAGAGCACCATCTGTGGGAGACTCTCAAACAGAACAACAACAAGAACACACCACAAACATACACACTATCTGCTTCACCGTGAAAACAATACAAGCCGACGTTGCACAACAAAAAAAAAAAAAAACGAGAGGGCGTAGTTACGAGTATATATGAAACGGATCGGACGCCGTTCGATACCACCTAGTAAGGTCGTGAGTGAGAAATCACGGGGTAAGTACATTGAAAAAAAAAGGGGCTTGCATAAGTAAAAATTGCGAAATATGAAAACTACACAAAAAGTCGGACCTCGAAAAGAGTAAAAAAACCCGCCAACCGCAAACGAGGAAGCTCAAAAAGAGACACACACACACACACACACACACACACACACACACACACACACACACACACACACACACACACACACACACACACACACACACACACACACACACACACACACACAAAGGTGAGAAGTATAAGATAACATCAGCAGCAACAGCACCCACCGTTGGGTCAGACATGATGCTACTTGGACTGAAGGAGCAAGAAAAAACGAGGAAAGTGAAGAGATCACGTTTCCCCCAAAAAACAAGCAAAAGTCTCTATCGTGAATGACGCCCCGTTATCCCCGCCTGGTGGATAAGTCAATACGACCGAGGGGTTCGTTAGCATGCTGCAAAAGACGCTGCACTGTGAGAGGAAGGGATCACAGCACTGTTGAGTCGTGCACCTGTCCTTCCCCCCTTTGCGAAAAAAGAACTTCTGTGCGTATTTTCCACTTTATTGCAGTACGAATAAGAAATCACCATGAAAAGCAAAACAACACAAAAGAGAGAAAAAACACGTTACCGCTAGTCATTATGGCATTATTATTTTTCGAGTTTTTGGTTCGACAGTGTGCGTGTAAGCTATGTGCGTACACACACACACACACACACTCAAACAAATAGAGGAGCAAGCAAACAAGCAAAAACAACAGCAACAACAACGAAAGAAGGGAGAATAGGGGGAAAGCACGGTGGTGGCTCTACAAGACATTGTAGGAGGTGCACCAATGCAAAAAAAAAAAGCTGGAATATATACACTTAAAAGAGAGTGGGGTGGTGATGGAGGCGATGGCGGTAGTTGTGTGTGTGTGGTGGAGGGGGGGGGGGAAGGGGACAGAATGAATGCTGTGGTGACACGAGCACAAAAGGTGGGGGCGAAAAAAAAAAAGGGGAGGGGAGCATGAGTCGTGTCACATTACAGAGAGAAAACAAACAGAAAAAGAGCTGAGATTAACAGAGACAAGTAGAGGTATATAAAAAGCCTTCGACAGCGAAAGGGAAAGGTGCGGCTCAGTGAAGAGTCTGAGAGAGCTCCACAGACACTCACAAAAGAAACATAACGACAACAGCAACAGCACAAACGCACACACTCAACAAGGCCTCCTTCAGGACATATATGTTCGCGAAAAAAGAAGGAGGGCAAGTACATAGAAAAAAAAAAAAGCGGCATTTGTGTGGTGAGAACGAGGCTGATTTAATAGCGTAGGAGAGGCCAATGCGGACTGAAACACGAAAAAAGAAAAAAGAAAGTGCTAAAAAACAGGTTCACCACTGTATCGCATCCATCACAAAGGGCTACAAGCAGTAACTCACAGAGAATTCTGCACTATCACCGCCACCACCACCCGAAAACACCAGCAACCACACAACCTCTCTGACATTTCTAATTTGCGTGAAGCAATGGTAATAATAATAGAAAAAAAAAACAGCAGCCTTACCAGCGAAAGTAGGAAAAAAAAAGAAAAACGGCCAGCATTATCACACACACAAAAAAAAACAACAACACTGAAAAAGGCAACTCAAACAGAAGAGTAAATACAGTCAAGACGACCTAACAATAAAAAACACTGACGAGCAACCGCCTCTTTTTCTCTCCAATTTTTGTGTGCGTTTGTTTCACCACAAGAGACAGTAGCACACACACCAACAACGATTGCAAGAGGTGTGGTCCCCCCCCAAAAAAAAGGGGAGAAGAGAGGGACGGGACACTCAAAGACAACAGAAAAGAAGCAGCAGCAACAAAAAAAGGGCAGGAGACGTGTAAATGCACTTTTGCTTGCTTGTTTCTGGGAAGGAGTCGTTTAACAAGGATCCGCAAACATTGTGCTTTGTATGCGTGCGTAGGTTGTGACGGAGGGGAGGAGAGGGGGGGGGGGGGCAGCTTGCACGAGTTTCTAGAAATAAAACAAAGAGAGAAGAAAAAAGCAGTCACGACGACAGCAGATATACCCAGAAACTTCTAAGGCACGCGTGACACACGCAGAGCTCGCAAGGGACAAAAGAGAGACCCGATCAGGAGAGACGAAAAAAAAAACTCCGGCAATGATAGCTGAATCGAGCAAAACCAACAACAAAGAGGGAACGAGCACTCAGTTTGCATCGGCATTCTAACACGTACGCAGCAGCCTGGATGGAAGGCTTCGACTGAGAAAGCAAGACCGCCGCCATCACTTTTACAAAAAGCGCGCATCAAAAAAAAAAAAGAGACAGGAGGTGATAAAGGAGAAGAAAAACACTGACACCAACAACATACCCTCTTTTTTTTGCGAAAGATACGACTTTGAAAGTTGCTTCTTTCTTCAACGGTGCTTCAGTGCCGTGCTGCGCCGCTGCACGGATGCATTTTTCTCCGTGTTTCTGCCTTTCCTTTTTTTGTGTTTTGCGTTGATGTTGTTGATGTTGGTTTTGACCTCCGCCTCCGCCCACGTGTGCATATGCGTGTGTGTGTAAGTGTGGAATCGAAGGATGAAGGCTGCAGTGTGTCTCTCTGCGGATGACAGTTGTTGCTGCGTCTTATCGGAACAAGTTCCGCAGCATCTCCATCACACCACCCGAGTTGGAGCTTCTACTAGAGTGCTTCTTCTGTGGCTTTCGACGGTTCTTACCGTTGCCGCCATGCCGCTTGTACGGCCCTTCCTTCGAGTCTAAGTCGTTGAGGTTTCCGCGCGGGGAGTCGATCCAGGTGGAATAGGTGAGTCCCTTCACCCACGACTCATCGGCGCCCACCGTTGTCTTGATGGGCTGCGGCTCCGTCTTGTTGTTTTGCTTTGCAGCCATCCCATTCTTTCCCGGTCCCGTAAAGCGGTGTGGGCCGCGGTGGGCTGCCCCCTCGCCAGCTTCGCCGCTGCTTGGATTGCCTTGCTGCTGGCGCTGGACCTCTTTGATTTTGCGACCATCGCGCAGTCGGGTCGGCTCAACTGAAGTCGGCTGCGGGCCTCGCGCCACCGACGGCACACGCGGCCCACGACGCACCTGCAGGTGGTGTGGCGGTGGCATGGGTGGCCGCTGCTGCTGACCGCCGTTGTATGACCCATTCACCGGCACCCCGCTGCTGCTGGAGTTGATGCTCGACATGTTCACAGGTGACATGATGGGGCTGCCCGACCCACTTGGCGGACGCTGACCTCTCATGAGCTGCGCCTGCGGCTGCTGTAGGGGTCCTATGAGGGCTCGTGGGGACGTGCCGGGTGGTGGCATGGGACGAGGACTGTGGTTGGCGTAGTTCGACGACGGTGGTCGGTTCGGGGCAGTCGGCAGGGGAGTTCCACCCATGCGACAGCCGCTACGCATGAGCATCGGTGATGAGCTAGGACCCGGCCCAGGGGGTGAGGAGCTGGAGTTGAGGCTATGGACACCGGAGGCTTCATAGGGCAGCGGCATCGGATTACCGTGCCACGCCCCATTGCTGGGGTTTTGACTTTGGCGGACCGGAGGCAGGTGACACGCGTTGGATGGTCCGGTGGGACGGGGGTAGCTCGTGGGTGGGCCGGTGGGCGGACCCGGCCGCCGCCCATTCGACAGCGGCTCCATCAACACTGCCCCAGAGCTATTGATCGACATCTTTTGCAGCGACTGCGTCGCACGCGACGGCAGGGCAGGAAAGACGGCAAAATACACACACGAAGAAAAGAGAAAAATGACAGACAACTCGTCGTAGCGCGAATTCAGCAAGGGGGAGGGGGGTATGAACTGTGTGCGTGTGTGCAGCTCAAACAAAACCAACGCGTAAAGGGCAGAATGAAAGAAATAAGACAAAAAAAAACTGCCGTTGACGGTGTAAACGAGAGTGCGCTTGTCTGATCAACCCATTCAAAGCGCAAAGGAAGAAGCGTAACAGAAGAAAGATCAAGAATAACGACAGTTGGACTTCGGGAAAGGCGCGAATAAAAGAAAAAAAAGAAGAGAATCCCAACAAAAAACTGTTCAGCTCCCACAACAGGTTTGAAGGTTCTCTGTTTCGTCTCGCTTTACCTGCTGTTTCTGTGCTCGTTTCGCTTTTCGCTCTGTCGTCTGCCTTCGTATAAGTGTGCGAGGTGGCTGGAATAGAGTAGAGGAAGCGCGGCGTGCACACAGGGGAGAGAGATGGAAAGATGTAGATACAGAAAGGGCGTTCACTACACACGGAAGACAGCCCACAATACTAACAGCAACAACAGTAAACAAGCAGAAAAAATGAAGTGGATAGAACCCCAACGAGACGCTGGGTTCGAGTAAGACGTGTGGCGAGCTTTGACAAACACCAGCTTGCTTTGGTCGTCCTCGAAGAACTCTGTGCAGACGTTTTGTCTCTGTGTGTACGTTTTTCTGCTGCTGTTGTTTATTTCTTTTTCGGGGGTACGTCGTAGTGCGGAGGTGTGTGATGACCGTTGTCGTCGCTCCTTCTCCACTGCTGGGCAAAAAGGGGGTGGGTGGGTGGGGCTTGTTGATGTCACTTCACCGTCGTTGCTGGACGGCGGTGGCGCAAAGCGTTCTGCCAAGAAACACAAGAGGAGGGCAATTGAATCCACACAAGCACTTTAGAGAAACCGGTGTCGCACACACCCACACACACCTTCGTTAAAAAAACAAAGAAAAAGCGATGTAAAGGTCTTTAAAAAAAAAAAAAGGCGGTTGCTGTGTGTGCGTGCGTGCGTTTGATGAGCAGGTTGGTTTTATAAGTGCTTCTTTGCTGACGGTGTTGAGGAAAGCGATGGAGAGAGAAGGGGGGAGGGAGGGACGGAGAAGAGAAAGTAGTGGCGGTGAAGCCGGGAGGCAGTTCACGAACAGTCGCGACAAAAGCTGAAGCTCGCAAAATTAGAGGACGTCGTACCGATGAAAAAAGCACTAGAGGGAGTGAGAGAAAGAAAGAGAGCGAATAGCAACCACACCATCCTGCGTGTTTCACGCGGTGTTTTTCAACACCGACCTGCCTCTGTGCTTGTACACCCCCCTACACACAGACGAGGGAGGGTGAGAACTGCACCTCACAGCATCTTTTTTTAGCCCTTTGCTTCGCTTGTTTTTGAATTTCTAATGTCCAACGGCACTTCGGTTAAAGGGCAATGCTGAAGAATGAGGACGAACAGAAAAAAAAAGACAAAAAGAGAAACCACAGGGAGTGGGCCATACACGCACGCACACACATATAAAAACAAAAAACAAGCAGCTGCGCGCAGTCATGTGATTCTTCTTCCTCTTTCTCCTCCCTTTATACACACAAAAACTCACACACTCAAATAATCACACAAAGAGACAACAACCCACAGGAAGAGCCTGCCTTTTCTTTTCTCAGAGAACGAGCATATACACACACACACGCAGGCCAAGTAGAGATTTGAAGAGAGGGAGGAGAAACCCCCAAAACCGAAGTGCAGAAAAAACAAAAAACAAACGTACAGTGAGAAGGGTAGCAGGTCATGCACACATACACACAAAAAAAAACCCAAATTCCTGTATAAAGGTCATGCGCTACGTTGAATGCCACAGTCAAACAAGCAAACAAGCAAGCAAACACGTATCCAGGGAAAGAGAGGCGCAGAGATCTAAGATGAGTAGGCACATGTATTTTCTTACGCAAGTCACCGGACCCACAATGCAAAAACCAAGCCACCATATGCAGTCTTGGTAATAATAATAATAATACCAATACCCATAAAGAAAGAGGGGAAAAGAAAAGGAAAACCAACAAACAAACAACAAAAATGAGTGGAGTTGTTATCAGCAGTCTAAAAACAAAACCCCAAAACAAAACAAAACAAAAGACAGCGGAGTCTCACCGCCGAGAGAGGAGAATAAAATCGGAATCACACGAATAATAATAATAATAAAAAAAACGAAACTCAGCGCCACAATAAACTCTGCGCAGAGAATATAGAGGGAGAGTCCTTGTAGTACATACCAGTCTGTATGTATCTGGAATGGAGTGAAACAGAGGTGAGGAGGAGAATGAGGAAGCCAACAAGCAGGAAAAAGAAAGAAAGAGAGCTAGAAAAGCAAAACAGTCAAAATTGAGGAAAGTATAATAAAGAGAATAAGAGCGTTTGTAGCGAGAGCGGGGAAGGGTGCACATCACCAACTCTGCAGGAGGGAGGGGGGGGGGTTTCAATTGACGCTGCAGTGCATCGACAGATATGTATCACTGACTGTGTGTGTATGCCGCAGAAATACTAGCTTCCTTTTCTTCTCCTGTCGATGAGGCATTGAAAAAAAAAAAAAGAAAGGCAAAATGACCACTGAAGAGTGAGAGTGAGGACGAGAGGAGACGTCTCAGTAAAAAAAAAAAACACGCGTTACTCTGGCCTTACGCGGATGTGTGCATGCATACATATATATAGTAGAATTAAATAAGAAAACCGACATAGGCAGGTTCACGGAGAAAACACAAGAGAAATAAAACGGGAAACAGCAGTTACACACACACACACACACACAGCGTTACTCATCTGAGCATTGTGGAGAGAGGTCGGTTGCATCATCCACAGCGGGCTGTACCTCATCGTTGTCTTCGCCGAGTCCCCGTTCATCCGGCGGCAGCCCTGGCGACGGCACCCAGCGTATCTCCAGCGCCACAAATCTGTACCACTTGGCCCCAACGTGCCGACGCGCCTCCTCCAACTCCGCAAACACGTACGGCCGCGACGTCGTCCGTATTGGTGGCGGTGCCCAGTTCAGAGACCTGGCAGATTGCGGCAGCTGCATCCACTCGTGCGTGCGGCTAATGGAAGGGGGCTCCATGTTGCTGAGGGCGTTCGTTGCAGCTTGGTCGGCGGTCAGGCGAGGGGGAAGGCACTGCACGAACGAGGGTGGGTTCGGTGGACGGGGGTGAGATTGCAGCCCCACGGCTTCCGCAAAGGCAGCTGCCAGCCCACTCGTTGCCGTGTACGTCTGCACGCCGGATTCCTCGAGGGACGGCACCGCGACGGGGTGCTGCCCTTTAAGAGGCGAGGACGGTTGAAAGATGGCGAGACCACCCGGCAGCCCACCCGCGTCGTGTGCGTCCAGGGAAGGGAGCTCGCTGCACACCTGATCGTCGCTGCAGTCAGTATGAAAGAAGTCACCGCTTCCGAGCTGCGGGGTGGTGCTCGACGACACCATGCGCGGGTCCTGCACCGGCTGCTGCGGCAACGCAAAGCCGTTCATGACCCCGCGCCTGCCGTTGAAATGCAGTGCGTTGGGACTGCTGCTGCTGCCCATGCTGATGTTGTCCAGGCGCTGCTGCTGCTGGGGTGATGGCCCACCCCACATGAAAGGGTACGGCGGCGGGTATCGACGCACGCCATTGAGGTTGGGCGGGCTGCTGGCGTGCCCGTTGGGGTAGAAGGACGACATGTACGCAGTGGGTGCACTGGGTTTGTTGTATGTATCGCGACGCACCCCGTGCAACATCGCGGGCGAGGGCATCATCGGACTCGACGGGCCTGCACGTGCGGCGAAGCAACGCGGTGGGCTGGGGTTGCTCGTCGCTGCCTTCAAGGATCGACTGAGGGCATCGTTGTCTGCATCCTCCTCCGCTGCGTCTTGCTCCTCGTCGTCATCCGGTCGCCCACCTTCCTCCTCCCCACCTTCGTTGCCGTCGGTGAGCTCGTTGGTCGTGCCCGCCTGCATCGCCGCCGCCGCTACCTCCGCATCTTCGCTGGTCGAGTCGTCGCTGCTGTACACGTACCCCTGGCTGCTGATGCTGTTGTTGCTGACGTCGTCGTCGTCCCGCTCTATTGACGTTGCCGCGCCGGGTGCCTGGGCTTCCCCGCTGGCTGGTGTGACCGGAGCCACGCCGTCATTTTTTGGCATCACAGGGTCCTCGCCACGCAGCCAGTCGGCGGAGCCGTACTGCTGGGCAACGACGCTCATCGGTCGGTAGCTCGCCATCAAAGGGCTGAACGCCGGCGAGGCTGCACTCGTGGATTGCACCACAGAAAGCGAGGCGCTCCCATCCTCGTCACCCGCCTTCTTGGAGGCGGGGATCACAGAGGCCGCCATCGACGCCGCGTTCTCGTGGCTGCGGCTGCGGCTGCGGCTGGGCCTCGTCATTTCTCGCTGCGGTGACAGGGGGGCGGTCAGCATCGGCAGCCGCAACTGCGAGGAGTACCCGTAGCCACCATCCACAGCAATGCTCTCCTCCTTCTCGTCGTCACCTGTATCGGTGATCGCTGCGAGCTGCGGTGGGCGCTGCACCGGCCCACGCTGCAGCGGGTTGGTCTGCGTCTGCACGTCGCTCGCCACCGTCGATGCGGTGGTGCTCAGAAAGGGGAAGGCCGTGTACTGCGTGCTTGACGCCTGCGCCGCACTGTTGGTGTTCTCGTACGACACGTTGTCGTGGTCACTGCTGTGGTCGTGCTGCTCTTCGGAGAGCGGGCGTGGGTGCCGAAACAGCGACGGGTACGGCGGTGGGCGGGCTGAGAGAGGAATATACCCACCACTCTCCACGTCCACGTCTACGTCCACGTCCACATCCACGTCCCACCTCTCGCTTGCCACACCCATCTCTGGCGACAGAGCGCGGTCGTTGAAGGCAAAGAAAGAGCCGAGGCAGTGACGCTGCGGGGGTCGATGCTCGCCAAAGGAGGTGAAGCGGCTGCTGGCCTGCGTGCTGGACTTGGATGCTGTCTTGATAACAGCAGAACCAGCCGCGGGGGCAGCTTCCGTCTCGCTCATCCTCTGCTCACTTGTGTTGCTGCTGTCGTTTCTGACGGCATCAACGACCTTTCTTCGGACGGTCGTGGCGTTTTCTTCAGTGTTATTGGAACGTGGCTGGTAAAGGCCTGCTGATGGGGCCACAGGAGCACGACTCTTCTCCGTTGCCGCAGCGGGGCCTCCCACACCTGTCGACTTCTCCGACCGCACAAAGCTGTTAAAGAAGTTCACGTAGCTACCGTTTGTTTCCATGTCACCGATGGTGGATGCGCTGGACACGTGCGACTTTGGACCAACGCCGGCGACATGGCTGCCTTTATGCATGCTGCGGTTGCTGCGTTGCTGATGCTCTGCCGCCTCTTTTTCTGTTGGTGCGGGTGCAGGAGTAGCACCGGGAGCATCAGCAGCGCCAGCGGCGGTGGCTGTGGCTGATGTTACTGCTAAGGCAGCTGCTGCCGCGCTCTGCACGCTACTGCCGCGCGTCGCTGCGCCGAAGCTGTAGTCTCCGTGAAAGCCAAGGGACGGAAAGGAGCGATAGATCTGCTGCGATCGCGAGGTCGGACCGACGTTGCTTGCAGCGCGACTTGCAGATACGGTGGGGTTGCGTCGCCGCGACGCATGTGCAGTCCAGTTCATGGAAGCTAACTCCGACGGTACGGCACGCACTCCACTCGCCTTATGCGTCTCTTCCTTGGCACCGGCGGTAGTGACATTATTCCGCTGATCACCGCTACCGCTGCTGCTTCCCGTGTGGGGGTTCACGTCGTTTTTATCGCGGTTGTTGCCGTACATCGCCGCCAGCTCCTCTGCGTTCATGTACTCCCACATGTCGAAGCTCTCCGCGCTGTCGCTGTGCTGCGACAGACTGCGCTCACACTCCGGTGAGTCTGCTGGCTGCGTCGCTGTGGCGTGCGAGGGTGGGCTCACCACCACCACCACCGGATGGCGCGGGTCTTCACCTTTGGCCACCGCAGGAGGTGGAGCAGGAGGCTGCGAGGAGGAGGGTACGTTGCGCTTGTTTACCGCTAAGTTTGCCGTGTTGTGTGCCGGCGCGCTCGCCGCTGATGACACCGCCGGGGGTGCGAAGGCTGATGCCGGCAGCTTGCGTGTGCTACTGAGATGTGCGTTAAGGTCAGAGGTTTCTTGGGTGGTGGTGGTGGTGGCTGCAGCAACCGGTAAGAGGGGCGAGTTCAGCACGAGGGAGAGGTTGGTGTCACGTTGGTAGCGCGCTTTGCCTCTGCGGTTGTTGGTGTTGACGTCGATGCTGCTGTTGGAGGAGGAGGGCGATGGTTGCCGTCGTGGTGCCTGCGACGGCCGAGACGGAGGTGCGGCTGCTGTTGGTACGCTGGTCATCTTGTTGAAGCTTGCATTGGTCGACGTTGCGGCTCGGCTTTGAGTGGTGGCGGCGAGGTTACGACGCTGTGGTACATGTGGTGCAGCAGCGGAGTCCATCCCGGGCAGCATTGGCGACGTTGTCGTGGACATCCGAAGGGGCGAGAGAAGTCGGCTCGCTTCCCTCTGCACGGTGGACTCTATGCCGTGTGGTGGAGGGCTGGGTTGGTGCTTTACTGCCGCTGCTGTTGCTCTTGGGTCCGGTGTGGATTTCTTTGCGGGTGGTGGAGGGCCCATGGGGCCACCTCCCGTTGCAGCTGCAGCCGCCCCCTTCCGTAATTCCGCCCCCGCAGGGGCTGTCGCCGTCGTCACCAGGGGTGGTTTCGCGGGCAGCAGCGCCTCTGGTAAGCCACTTGCACGCACGACGCACCCATCCGACGGTGCTGAGTTCACCGGACGGTTGAAGAAGGGCTGCTTCGTGGCTGCAGCGGTGCTGCGACGGATGCGGCCATCCGACGGCCCCCCTCTTTTCATTGGCGACGATGCGGCCTGTGCATGTGTGATGTCTGTAGTGTCCATGAGGGCTACCGGTGAGAGAGGGGGGATGGCCAACTTGGCTGCGCTGGAGGGACGCGGGGCAGAAGGTGGCTGCGGTGGCAGGCGTTTGGTATTGTTCGTATGCAACGCGTCTGCTGTTTGACTGTCGCGAGGGGCGGCCCTTGTCTCGTCGTGGTGGTTCAGGCGTGGAGTTGCGAGGCGAGGGCTGACGGTACGCGACGGTGAAAGCTGCGGGTTTTTAGCAGCGCGCATTGGTTGTAAAGGACTGTAGGCACCAAGGGAATACGCGCCAGCATCATTATCACCGTAATCATCATCATCGTTGTCCTCTTCACCACTTAGCGCACCTGTCAGGCTCCGTGTTGACCCGCCATCGCGGAGCACCGGGTATGGCCCCTGCACCTCACACTCTGCAATGGCGTAGTCTGCGGTGTCGGGAAACGCCAGCTCCGTCAAGGAAACATTCGCCGTGGTCGCAAGACATAGGGCAGCGCTCTCCGCTTCTTTCGGCTTAGATTGCGAGCGCAGCGACGGTGGCGGTGGCGGTCCTCTCGTGTAACCGCTTTTGGCTGGTATGCTGTTCGCATTGTTGTTGGTGTGGTAGCTGTGGACGTGGTGCGGGTGCATTCGTGCATCTTGCTCGGCGTCTTCGTCCAGTACAGCATTAAGGTAAGCGAACTCGTCGAAGGCAACCACCGACGCCGCCTTCGCACGCGACATCGCTGTTGACGCCATGCCGCTCGTGCGCTCCACAACACAACAGAAGAAAGGCGGATAAAAGGAGATGATTAAAAACAGCAGGCGACAGCGAGGAGCGAGCAAACAAACAAACACGCAGAAAGAAAAAAAGAAAAAGGTTAGTATGGACAGCGCTCCTGGGAAGTTAAGGCCCCAAAGAGAAGAAAATCGACTTTGATCACTTTCTTTTTTTGGTCTTTAGTATTTTTGCTGTTTTGAGAAGGCCGGAACGGAGAGGCTCCAGCGAAAGATATGCAGCGGGCCCAAAGAACGCTATATATATATATGACAAGGACAAAGAGGAGGACTGGCTCTTTCCGTGCTCGTCTCGTGGTAGCTGTTCAACGCAGAAGAGCTCAAGCGCGCTGCTAATACAACAAAGAAAACAAACAGGAAGGAGAGAGAGAAAGCTACCAACCAATCAAGGAAAATGCACGCTTTACTTTTTTCTTAGTTTGCTTTTCAAGAAGATACAGGAGATAAAAAGAAAAGAAAACACACGCATAAACACACATGCACACAGAAAACGAGGGAGAAGAGTCGAAGTTAGAGGGCAAGCGAGGAGCCTCGTCACCACTGGTAGGAAGGGATGTAGGAGAAGGTGGAGGAAAATATGTGGATGTGGTTGTATGGGGGGGGGAGAGGGAGCGGCGGAAGGAGAAACTGAGGTGTGGCAGTGCACGATTTGTTTGAGAAGTGATATTTGCGTCGAAGGTGAAAGCAAAACAAATACACACACACGCACACACACACACACACACACACACACAGAGTAACCAACGAAACAGGAGAAGTGCGCTTTGCAACTCCACAACAGAGAACAGGAGGAGGGGGAGAGGAATGAAAAGTCGGTGAGAAAGCGAGCACAGAGAAAAAAACAACAACAGCGATAACAAGACAACAAAAACAGGCAATTAAACAAACAAAAAAACAAGCAGCAACAAAAAGAATGCGTGCGCAAGTGCGAGTCGAAGAGAGTACCAACCACCACCACTACTACCTTACTCCAAAGTTTGACAAACAGCAAGAGACAGGAAAGGCAAATTTACAAAACGAAGAAGCGAAGAGGATGCCGTGAAGGCCTCCTTTGCATGCTACGGCGCGCACAGACACCCTCAGGGACGAGTCAAGAAACAAAACGGAAGCAATCAAAAGAAAACAGAAATGTTAATTAGACAAAAACAACAAAAGCAGGTTTTGTTGATGAAATCAAAACAAAGTGGCACCAGCTGAACTACTACAGCAGGTAAAAAAAGGAAAGAAAATCTGGTGCCGAGCGCGTGCGAAAACACAAACGGACACCCACACAAACACTCACACACACAAAAAAAAAAAAACCGACTTTGCACGCGGGGCCAAATAAAGTGTGCGCCCCCTTTTTTACTTTTAGATAACTATATTTGCAAAGCACAAGGCTGACAACACACACACACATACAAGATGAAAAACACTTTCTTGGTGACACAAGCGGAGATGTAAGAGAAAACAAAAACAAAAACAAAAACGCAGTGTAGTGGTAATCGTCCAAGACAGAAAACGCTATTGGAAGAAAACAACACAAGAGAACACCTAAATAGTTCAGAGGTGTTTTACAACTGACAGGAGGCAGCGAAAGAGGAAGAGAAGAGAGGAGGAGGAATGGAGCATACGAGAATTTGACAACGAAGCCGAGAAACAAGAATAATGCTAATGATAGAGAGAGAGAGCACAAAACAAACAGAAAAGGACTTCCGAAAAAAAAAAAAAGACCCTGGAAGAGTCTATATATATATGAGTAAAAGCAAATGGAAGAGGAATAACACCAGAACGACAGCGACGACTCAAATGAGATGATAGCGGAAGAGAAGTAGCGAAAAAGAAAGTAACGTCGGCCCAACGCCTGAGAGAAAACCAAAACCAGAAAGCAAAAAAAAATCTGCACAGCAACAATAGAGAAAAATACAAATCTGGGGACGACAGTTCGTGCTTGAGCCCCCAGAATATTCTTATTCGCTTCTCCCTCTGCCTTCCCACAAAGAGAGAGAGAGAGACGAGACGAGAGGGCAGTGCTGAAGGTTCTGAGTGTTTCAACGGTGTGACGATGCCTGGCTCGTGGTGAGAAGGGGGGGGGGAGGAAAGGAGTATTCTAAAGCAGAAGAGGTACCTTGACTGCAGGAAGTGAAGGATGTGGAGGCGAAGAGAGTAGAGAGTGGAAAGTTTCGTAGATTTCATTGACGTTGCTGTCGGGGGCAGCTGCAGAGCAAAGTGCATACTCAGGTAACGCGGAGGAGGAAGAGGAGGGGGGGGGGGAAGGACTCTTATTAACCAGGACCAATCTCCACTGCTACCTCCTGCACCCCTCTCTCGATGCTCCACGTTTCGCTCTTTGTTTTTCCTTCTTGTGTGTTGTGTTATTGCAACACCAGCGTCGCTGAGGGAAGCAAGAGAGATGGGCTCTGCCTGTCTCTTCTCCCCTCGCTTGTCATGTGTACCACACAGAGAAAAGGGTCGCACCACGAGGCACCTTCCCAAATCCGCATCTCTCTTTCTCTCTCCTTTTTTTTTTCGCCTTCAGTGTGGAAAACGGGTATGAACGAACAGAAGCGCGACGGGTGGGTTACGTGAGATCGATCGACCACATGCACACACACACACGGCGGAGAGTAAGGGTTTGAGGTATGGAGGTTGGGGAGGGAGTGAGAAACGAGATTTCAACGTAGAAGAGAGCAAAACCCATCCCATCTTTTGCTCCATCCGTTTCTTCTCCTCCCTCCCTCCCAAGAAGGATGTGGATGACGCAGCACACTACCCCCTCCTCTTTTCTCTTTCCTCTCCTCACACATACGCATATTAAAAACAGTGACAACAACAGCAGCAGCAGAAACATCGATCATTCGAACTGCGCATGTATCGGGGACCCAAACAAGAAAGCAAACAGGCTAAGCTTACCGCAAAAGCGGCTTCTGCTGCATCCCGTCTGCAGAAAAAGAGAAAAACTGTGAACAAATGAAGCATTGAGTGCCACTCGTTGGCAGATCTGTAAGTTGAGATAGTCGTCTTCAAGACTGCTTGGCACCAATCATAATAACAAAAACGAGAATGATGCTTCACTTCTCACTCCCACTGTCTCAGCGATTCTCCAGCGTTCCGGAAAGCTCTCCCTTGCGATACAACGCTATAAGGTCATCGTAGCCACCGAGGTACTTTCCATTCAGAAATACCTGCGGCACCGTGTGCACGCCAGTACGTGCGACCACCTCCTGAAAGACCTCCCGCCCGTTCGGAATGATGTCGATCTCGAGCGACACAAAGCGGTGCTTCAGCTCAATAAAGAGCATTTTCAGCTTGGTGGAGAACTGGCAGTAGGTGGCGGAGATGAGTACGATGCGGTTGCGTCGCAGCATCGAGTCAAGGAACTGCGGCGCACGCGCCGGATCGAGAGCATTGTTCATCACGGTTGTGTAGTCCCTTGTTTTTTTTTGTTCTTATCAGAAGGGTGCACGTAAACAAACACACAGAGAACCCCATCACCACAACGACGCGCAAAAAAAAAAAAAGAAGAAGAGAAGAGCGAGCCAAAGAAATCAAAGAGGATTAACGCAACATCGCAAGACACGGGCAGCATCTACAACGAAACAAACGACAGCACTAGTAGAGAACAGCATCAACAAAGAGCTTCCAGCAGTCGGATGGGCAAAGATGCCATCTGCGGAAAAAAAAAAGAGGGGTGGTAAACGGCTTTTGCAGACATTTGTGGCTTGACGCTTAGTGGCGCTCACTGAACAAGATCAAGACCAGGCTCAGTGACATTTTCTTTTTTTTTTACACGAATACAGCCTCATATAGTTTTTAGAGGTTTAACAGACACCGAGGTTTTCTCGCACTTGTATCAGCGCGTTTTTTTGCTCTGAGGAGAATGGGGCGGAGTGGGTTAGGGGTCCCTCGTAGGAATGCGTCTTTAGCCGGTGATGCCCCTTCTCCCTTCCCGAACGCATGTCGGTGGAGTGCGCCTCGCGCCTTCTGTGGCGGCGGGGGGGATTAGAGCACGCGACATCAGCAGACCGTCTCCTTTTTTTGTTGGTCGTGCCGTACAGGAATAGCGCTTGCGAGATGCACACGGCACGCACCAGCGCCCGACTCCTTCCTCCTTTCCTCCCCCCTCTCTTCCACAGCACTCTGTGCACGTGGCAGCTGTGCTCCCACGAGCGCCACAGCCATATCAAAAGAAAAAAAGCACCCTCGGCACACCTCACCAACAATCGAAACGAGCTCGAAGTGCCGCCGTGTCTTCCCTTTCCTTTTCTTGTGGGACGAACCGAAGAGCCCCACATTTATGAGGTTGTACAGAGCCGCAGCAAAAACTAAGCCTCAACACCAATCGCACCAACAGCAGCCAGTAATGCACCGTAAGAGGAAAGGGTGGTGAAAGGGGTTGGGGTTGCTTCAAAGAAGCCTCTTGCTTTTTTCCCTGGTTACCACTGCTGCTCAACCCTCCACGTCGTCCAGGTACTCCGAGACGGTCGAAGATGAACCGCTCTCCGACGGGTCCAGACTGAACTCCTCTGCCAACGTGTTGTGCACCTGTGTGAAGCCCAGGGCAGGGCTATCCTGCGGAGCCATGTTGTAACTCCCGACGTCGCTGTACGGCAGGGAGCCGCCGTGGCCGGTACCGCTGCTGCCGCGGTGGCTCGGAAACTGCTGCTGATGTTGCCGCAGGTGTGGGGAGGTCAGGGGTGCCAGGCGAGTGCTGCTGCTGGCCGAACGGAGAGCTGTTGGTGGTGGTGGTGGTGGTGGGAGCTCGATGGTGGTGGTGGGTGGGGCGTGAGGTTGCTGCGGGGAAGCCACAAAACCGCTGCTGCGGTTGCTGTACAGGAGCGAGGGGCTGGTGGTGGTGCCATCATCTGGGCTGCCGGTGCGCTGCTGATGAAGGGGTGTCGCTTCGCTACTAGAGTGGTGGGGGTGGTGGGTCTCGTTGTCTGCGGCAGGGGCACGTGGCGGCAGTGGCGGGACCACGCGTGGTGAAAGCGGTGGACGCGTCGGCGACGGCATCTCCGTTCGCAATGCCGGGTGCACTGCTGCTGCAGCTGCGATGTCGGGGGATGGCGCGGTGGGTGGGGAGCGGGTAGGGGTGCGGAGCGCCGCCGCGACTGCCTCTGCCCGGCGCGACTTCCGCGACGGCGGTGGTGATGATGACGACGGCACATTCGGCGTGGCAGGGAGTGCGGCCGTCTGCCGCCGCTGCCCCCTTTCCTCCCCCACCTCCTCCTCTCGGGGGGAGACTACAAACGACGTCGGCTCCTCTCGTGCGGGCCGCGTCGCTGCGCTCTTCGTCTCTGTCGATTGCTTCTGCAACGTCACGGGCGGAGCCGGAAGTGGAGGTGGGGTGGCCAGGCGAGGCGGGGGCGAGTCCGCGAGGCTGGACGACGGCGGCGAGGGCGATCGGTTAGGGGGCTGGCGGGTGCGGGCTGATGTGTCCTGCGTACTCCCGTGTGCCGCCTCTGCTGCGGACGGTGGATTGGGAGAGGGGGCTGCGTCTGGACAAGAAAGATCGGTCGCATCCGGCCTTGTAGTAGTGGATGGTGCCGCAGGACCAGATGGTGTGAGTGGGGGCACTTCTTTTTTCTGTTGTTTCTGTGGTGGCAGTGGCCGCTGAGAAACCTTCTGCGCCACCGCCTCCTTCCTTTCACGCTTGCCACGGCGCCTCTCTGCTGCCGTCGTGTTGGAGCCCGTTGCGTCCGTCTCCGACCTCTCTGAGCTGCGGTTGCTCACCCTCACCTTCGGGGTGACACCGAAGTCATCGGCTGGCGGGTTCTCGTGCGGCTCCTCGACCTCCGCTGCGGGGCCACGTCCACGACGCCGCTGGGGACGCCGTGACGCTTCTGCACGGCTTTCATCCGATTCGTTCGTCTGCGGTGCATCGCTCCTCTCTTTTATTTTCATCTGCGTGGATGACGGTGCCGCGACATCGACAGGGCCGACGACTTCTGCTGTCGCCTGCGACACCGGCGCCACGGACGCCGCTACAGCAGAGGAGGTGGAGAGGAAGAGTTCCCCCAATGTGCTCTCCACATCCCCGACGACGTCGTCCGTTACCTCTGCTGTGGCTTCTGAGGATGGCGGTGCAGCTGCAAAGGCCTTCACGACATCAGCGAGCGGGGCGTCACCGTCGCCGTCGTGTCCCCTCTCCTCGTTGTCGGCAGCTCGGGATGGAACCAAAACAGGGGCTGCCTCCTCCGCCACCGCCGCATGGGTGCGCTTCCGCTTCTTCTTTTCCTTATTCTCTTCCTTGTCGTGCGCTTTGCGATGCTTGTCAGACAGCGCAGGCGCTTCGCTTGACTTCGTGCGCTTCCCGTCCGTGCCGGTGCCAGTACCGTGTTCATCGCGCTGGCACTGTGCGTGGGGCTGCGACGCAGCTGTGGAGGGCAGTGAAGGCGGGACGACTTGCTCTTCGGTGGCACGTGGACTGGGCATCTGCTCAGCCGGCGTCCCGTCTCCCACCCGCATCACCCAGTAGTGCCGGTCGTGCTTGACCCGGTAGCAGCCCGGCGGCAGTCCATCGGAGGAGCACATGCGATAGATGCTACGCGGCGACGCCTTCTCGTGTTCTGCTGTCGCAGGGTTGCCGGTCTCGCCGTCTTCCGTGGTGCTGGAGCCCTCTGCGTCTGCCCTCTCACGCTTCTCCCTACTGCCACCGCGATTGCTGCTGCTGCCGTCGTACCCGTCCTTTACACGGCGCTTCTCGGTGAGCACGCACCTGTGATCCCCGAGGAGGAGGTATAGGTTGACGATGCCGGTGGAGCGGGCGGGTCGGCCGCAGAAGTAAATGCGAAAAGAGGCGTCCTCGCTGGAGTCGAGAAGGTCCACGTCGAAGGGGTGACCAGACGCCGTCGCCACGGATGCCTGGGAGACTCGATACATGGTTGCAAAGAGCTGATGCGGCTACCTGTGTGCTTGTGTGTGCGTGTGTGTGCGCGTGCCCTCCAACCGGATTTTTTTTTCTCGTTGTAGTGGTTGACGTTACGACGGTGATAATGCTAGGAGTTGTAGTAATAGCACGCAAGGACGCCCTCTGCGCGTGTATGCGCAGGTGAGTCAATGCAATCTTGAGCCACCTATAATGAGAGAACGAGAGAAAGGAGGGTAGGAGAGAAGTACTTTAAGATCGAACAAAGAAAGCAGCAGCACAGGTAGAGCACGAGACGTTCCTTACACAGAGAGCGTCATGCTTCACAAATAGCAATTATAAAAGAGGGTGGGATCCAGCTTTCCCTGCTATTTGACAAAGCCAGAAATAACAGTAGCAGCAGCAATATACGTGAATATATACAGGAAGAACCAGGGGTTGGGAAAGAGCTGCTGGCAGACCCGACAACAAGCGTTGTTGTGGAGTTTTTTTTGGTTTGACACCCATCCCGCTCAGAGTGCTGATGTTTCATTAGTGGCAAAAAACACCGCATCGTTCCAAATGCAGCAGCAGAGAAAAACAAACCAACAAGCACAAAACAAGCTGTGACGACGGAGAAAGACACACACACACACACACACACACACACATAGGCCAAAGAGCAGCAGACACCATCAGCTAAACCACGATCACGCGGCAGTAACTAAAAAGTCATGCATCAATACGTCACATCAGCCGTTTTGTTAGGAATGAGCTTCTCTGTTGTTTCATCACCGATGCCACGCACTTCTCCGCTATTCTGGCTCGCTCCATGCACAAAACCATCACAGACGCGTGCGCAGACACCTGTGGCACCGACCTACGGCACACGTGACGGAATGAGAGAGAAATAGGACCCACACAGCTCTCCACAGCTCGTGCGCCACAGAGCAGCATCATCCCACTCCCACCATCACCACGTCAACTACCAAAGGCAACTATCAAGATGACAAATTTACATGGAGGCAACCGTCCAGAGCAGCCCCGTCAGACACGTTTCATGTAAAAGAAGTTATGCATCAAACAACGCATCAGTCGTTTTGTTAGGAATAGACTTTTCTGCTGTATCATCACAGAGGCTGCTTGCTTCCTGCTCTTCTCATCTTCGCCA
Source organism: Crithidia bombi (assembly GCA_900240985.1). Classification (NCBI taxonomy): domain Eukaryota; phylum Euglenozoa; class Kinetoplastea; order Trypanosomatida; family Trypanosomatidae; genus Crithidia; species Crithidia bombi. Next base: position 819,099 of record OESO01000078.1, read on the forward strand.
TTCCCAATAACGCCAGCTGCATGTATATACATGTATGTATGTGTGTCTGTGAATGGTGAGAAGGCGCATCGACGTCCTTCGCAGGGACCGCATTGCGCGCTGGCGTGTTCGCCGACCTTTCCGAAACACACACACACACTTGCACGCGACGATTACTGTAACACACACAAAAAAAGGAGGGGGAGGGACAACACAATCAAAACAACGATAACAGCCACATGGAGATATTCGACACACAAACACACACATCTTACGGGTGGTGTGAACGAGAGATAGAGGGTAGGAGGAAGGAAGGAGGTCGACGATGAGTCGAAAAAACACTTGAAACAATGAAGCAACAGAGGAGCTGCTCTCTCCTGCCCACCCACTCCCTCTCTCACTCTCACTGTTGAGAGCGAAACGGGTGGGACTGGGTACTCTGTAGATGGATTGAAGTGCATAGCAAGGGAGGAGAACATCGCTCCTCAAAGAGGTGACACACACACACACACACACACACACACGCATCGACTGCTAACATCGGCGACGTACCCCATCAAGTGATGGGGCAAACACCGAAGAGAAAGAAACGCTCTCCATTCCTACTTTTTTTTCTTTTTACGATATGGGTGGCAGATGTATATCTCTCTCCCTCTCTCTGTGTATTTGTAAATGCAGTGTGCCCTGGCCAATGCGCAGCGCATCCCATCGCTTTTTTTTTTTGCTTGTTTGTGAGGTAGAAAGGAAAAGGCCGAGAGTGGCAGAGTAGGGGGGAGGGAGGGAGGGAGAGTGCCCGTCCGCCAACACGTCTTGCAAGTGAAAGTAAAGTCACCCGTAAAGAAGTTCTTGTCATTCCCGTTAAAGGTGTTCAAGGGGCCGAAACAGCACCACCAGCAACCCACAAAAGAAGAAGGGAGGGAGGGGGGGGGAGGGAAGAGAAGAGACTCCAGGTAAGCGACACCAACCATAGCGAAATCGTCGTTGTTACGAAAGAAAGACCACTCACAACGCGCATACCGGCGTCCTCGTCTTCCTCGTTTACCCCCTCCCGTTCCCCTCCTTTTTTTTTCCCCCTTAGTCTGACTTCTCCACACCACCAGTTGGCGGCTATTGATTTGTGCTTCACATCGCCGCCTTCGACATTACCCCCTCCCGTTCCCCTCCTTTTTTTTCCCCTTAGTCTGACTTCTCCACACCAGCCAGTGTGGCGGCTACTTGATTTGTGCTTCCACATCGCCCCTTCGGACATGTGTGGTGTGTGTGTGGTGTGTACGAAGTCGTGGCCACGCCATCTCCGTGATTCCCTCCCCCCCTCCTCTTTACCGCTCTCATTTCCTTACTTGTTCTGCAGAGCACTGACTAGCAAATTGGGCTCTTCGTCGGCTGTTCTGCGTGGCGCGGTGGCGGAGGCAGCCATGGCGGAGAGTTTTTGGTACGTCTCGTGCAGCTCCGCACTTTGCGACGCCTCCTTCGTCGCTGCACCGGAATTTGCGCTCTTCGGCAGTACCAGCAGTTCCGTGTTTGACGACGCCAGGTAAAGCACGGCAGCGACACAAACAAGCACCAACGTAATTTTGTTCAGCCGATCTGACGACATGCCGCTGCTGCTGCCTTTCTGGTCACCGTCACCCTGCATAGAGAACGTTGGCGTTGCCGCCTTCTTCGTTGCTTGCGTCATGGTGGTTTCCCCAGAGTTGCGCTGCGACACCCTCGCTTTTGCGGCCGCCGTTGCCTCCTTCGCCGCCTGCGACTGCTGTGCCCGCACAACGTCGAGGATGGTGGTGAGGCTCCGCGCCACGTAGGGCAGCGCGACAGTGACGATGTAGTGCATCGACCGCACCACTCCAAAGGAGTCCTTTGGGACGCCGTAGGCCCTGCGCACGGCGTCGCGAAACGCCTGCCCCACGAGCTGCGCATCCGTCGTGTTTGTGTTGGTGATGAGGAGGGCAAGGTAGAGGACCGTGGTGAGCTGCTGCGCCGTCTGTGTCCAGAACTGCTGCTTCACCGGTGGCAGCGTGAGAAAGGGGGAGTGGGTGCCAGAGCACCCTTGCATGCCCTCGCAGCCCATCAGCGGGGCTTGTGTGAGGCGCATGACGGTCCCGATGTAGAAGGCGGCTGCTTCGGCAGGCGGCACCATCGCTGCGGTGGTGGAGGGCAACCCGACTTCTTCGGAGGCCACGGCAGCGCGATGAACTTCAGCGATTTGCCGCCCGGCCAGCAGCACCTCGACGGCCTCGAAGGTCAGCTCCAGGTCACGGGCAGCGCAACGTGCTTCGAAGTCCGCTGGAGGCACCACCGCCGTTGATGGTGCCCCTTCCTTTTCCTTTTCTTCTCCATTCTTTTCGTGGTTCTGGCGCGGCACGCTCCCGAAGGCGTGGTGTTGGAGGTAGTGAACCGACATGTGCAGTGCCTCTGCACGAAGGACGCTCTTCTCCACGTCGTCGAAGAGCTGCCAGGCAGCACGCGGCTTACCAGTTGCGTTGCATTGCGTGTAGACGTGGTGTGCGAGTGCGGTCAGGTACTGCTGAACAGGCTGATCAGCGGCGGCAACTCCGCTAACTTCACCAGATGCGGTGCTGCGCTGCGCTTCCTGCAGCTGCAGCGCCGTCACACACAAGACGAGCGACTTGCCGCTCAGCACCAGCGGAGGTGTCGTGGGCGGTGCAGGGAAGGAGGAGGGTGATGGGGCAGTGAAGGACACGATCCAGCGCTGCAGCTCCGCCACCGCCTCGGCTGCCGTCGAGACGCGCACAAACGTCGTGTGCGATGAAGTCGCTGTTGTTTTTTCGGGTTGTGCGGCTGCCGCTGCGGATGGCTGCACCGTCGCGTACCGGCGGCTGCCGCACATCATGACGGAGACAGGCACGACCAACGCCATTGCAGAGAGTTGAGTGTAGACTTGGTGTGAGGGGGAGAGACGCCGAGCTGTACGGCAGGCGGTCGGCAGCAGCGGCAGCGGCAGCGAGACGTGGCCGTACGCAGCACACAACCGAAGCGGCCGCATATTAGTGAATTTATCACCCGCTACTAAAAAAAAACGAAACAAAACTGCTTGATGTTGCTGAACAGCACGGCGGTGGCTGTTACGATAGAAATGAAGAAGCAAAAAAAAGAAAAAAGAGGAGAAGGGGATCGGATCTATGAAGGGACCTCCTCAGCAACTGCACCACATGCGTAGAAAAAGAGACAGTCAGAGAGAGAGAGAGGAATGTGCTTTGTGTTGGTATGGGTGTACAGCAGTGGTGAGTATGCAGCCAACAAATCAGACACGAAAACAAAGCAAGACAAACAAAAAGATAAACAAAAAGAAGAGCTTGTGTTTCCAGATGGAGTGCTTCGGAAGAGATGCAGTATCAAATAGGTCTTTTAGAGAAGAACTGTTGCGCTGCAATATCAGCGTGGCCCATGTAAGAGAGAGGGAGAGGCGGAGAACAACAGCGGCTACAAAAAAAAAAAAAGCGCAGGGAAACGAAGAGGGTTTCTGTTTTTGGGCGTAAAGAACAATAACGTAGTTTGTATACCAGAGAAAATAACAGTTACCTTCCAATCGTAATAACAAGAGGAGTACTAAAGAAAAAGTAGTTTGCGTGAGTTCGCTCCGGCGCATGACGGTGACAGGACAACATGCCACGGAGGTAAACAAACACGCGATACAGAGGAAAATAAAGAGGGGGGAGTAAGATGAGATGACCGTATCGAAAAGTCACATTACTATTATGAGGATTTGGGGAATTTAATGCGTTCCTTTTTTGTAGGAGCGAGGACGGCGCGACGTAAGTCACACGAGGTTTTCACATGTTTATTACTGCTGTGGCAGACCAATCAAATAGGCTCCGCAAACCAAAGCAGACATGCTGCCTGGACAATGCCTTCCTTCCAAAGGCAGCGTTTTTTTTCTTGCCGTGTAGCTCCCACGCGTGCGTCGCACCGCAACAGCAGCGACCCGTGTATGCACAACAAGAAGAAAAGAGAAAAAAAAAACAGAGCTGAAGCACAGTCGAGCCTTTCTTTCCCGAGAAGCGAGTTCTAAAAAAAGACTATTGTTAATGAGTTTCTCTCGTAGGTGTACCACTGCGATGTGAGTTTAAATAAACTGCGGCGTGAACCTCGCATCATGAAATGCGGAGAGCATCCGTCCTTTCTTCAATGACTTCCATTTGTTCATTTCCTCCCAGTGGCTTTCGCTTACTTTTTTTTTGCATGACGTGATATCGACGGTGGGGCTTCCTATGCCACCCCCCTCTCCCTAACTGAGAAGGGAAACCAAGCAGAAAAAAAAACAGAAGATAGAATAAATAGGAGACATTGAGAAGAGTAAGTAGCCCTCCTTTTTTTGCGGTTCTTTTCTTCACGTAGATGTAAATACATATAAATAAATAAATAAATAAATATATATATATATATAAGTATATTATCACTTTCTTTTTGATGGTGTGTGTGTGTGTGTGCCTGCAGTACATTGTAGAAAAAAGAAAAGAAAAGAGATAATAAAGCGTCCAAAAAAGAGAGGGAGTTAGGAAGGCGTTAGCGAGTGGACAGGAGACAGTATGCAAAACACGTCTAAACGGTTTATGGACTACCGCATACTGCTTCTTCCACAACCCTCGCCCTGGTGATTCTCCAAGAAAACGGAGGGAGGTGCGTGTGTGTGTAGGGGGTGGGGTGAGGAATGGGCCATTACGCACAGGACAAAGAAGTTAAAACAATACCAGTAAACACACACACAAAAAAAAAAAGAAAAGCAGAGCGGAACAACAATCACACCTTTCCGTTCATCTCTCTCTCCCTCCTTCTCTTGGCAGCTGAAACGCAAGCTACGGCGCCGGTGGCACCACTCGCTATGCGACGTAAATGATCATATCAGTAATTACAAAAATAGAGGTGATGAGTCGCACAAGAGGAAAGCAGGGATGCACAAGAAGGTGCCGTTGGGGCACCCGTCCTTTTTTTTTTCTGCTTTTATTGACTGCGTGAAGTTGACGTATCATAGAAGTACTGTGGCGGCGAGTGTGAAGGCTTCCCTCCTCCCCCCCCCTTTCCTCTCCTGTACAGCTACGCAGCGGTGTACTGCTTCCTCCTTCACTGTAGCACCTCAACCCCACCAAAAGAGAAAAAGCGGCTTTAACAAAGGAAAGCAAAAAGAAACAAAGAAACGAAAACAAAGCTGAGATCAATGAAGGCAACAGAAGCAGTAACAACAAAAGAAGGGAAGCACACACACACACACACAACAGCGTGTCAATTACCTATCCACTCCACATATCGGGGGAAGACTAGTCGCAAAAAAAGAAAGGACAAAAAGCTAAAAGAAGCGACCAAAATAAATGTCGTGGCTTTTCTTTGGTGGCGGCGGTAGTGGAACCTCATTCAATAACGCTACACACGCCCGGCAAGTATATATATATATATATATATATATGGATGTGCATGTGGTATGGACCCCGAAGAAGAAAGATAGAAGGAAAGAGCAGATGAAAAGAAAACAGTACATAACAGAAGTCAACCACACACGACAGTGTCTTCTGAAACCTAGCATTTCATTTCTGGTGCTCGACGGAAACACTGGGGAACAATAATAACAATAAGACCGACTAACATCAGGAAAAAAATGAAAATGAAAATTCAAAGAAAACACAAACCCTCCCAAAGTCCAAATGTCTGCCCCTAAAGAAAACAATAACATACATCAATACGAAAAGACCAACAACGTCTTTTTTTTTGTGTGTATTGATGCGTTCGTGCAAGTGATCGATAATGGGAGAGGGAGAGGGATAGGGAGGGGGAGGGACAATCATGTTTATGTCACTGAAGGTATTTGTGCACCACCCACGACGAGACGGCAGAGAATAGTTTGGTAAAAAAAAACGACAATAAACAAAGGGAACAGCAAAATGAAAAATGAAGGAAGAAAGCAGAAAAAAACACTAAAGAAAGTACAGACGTTTAATCAAAAAGGAAGAGAGAAAAGAGAACTTACACATCTCGTGTAAAAAAAAAGAAGAGAGCATGAGCTTGCCGTACGCTGCGGGAGAAAGACGAGGAAAAACAGATCTTATATATATATATATATACATGTGTGTGTGTGTGTGCACGAAGTGATTCTAACCACTTGTGGTCTTCGATGTCGGCTGTACCAGCGCATTAAAAACAGTGTGCCAGAAGTAGTCGCAAATCCAGCTGGAGAACATCAAGGAAGCAAGCGAGGAGAGAGAAAAAATGAAGCACGTACGCAAATCAAGAAAAGACCTGAGCAACTGAAACACACACACACACAGTTAAAAGCAACACACACAAAAAAGAGGTGCCGACGCCACTCATTGAGAACACCCACATGCGGCTCGTTTTCTCCCCCATTTTTTTTTTCGCTGCCGTGGCCACTCCCCGTGAGAACAAACCGCCACAGCCACCAGAAAAAAAAAAAAAGCACCAATAGCACACCTCAGGGGAAGGGTCCGGCGTGTCTGCGTGTGTGCATCGCTCTTTCTCTCTGTACGTGCCTGAACATATCAACACACCTGCGGAGGACCCCTGCTTGAGGCCGCGTACAGCTGACCATCACTGAAGGATCGCGGAAGTCCTGCCACGGCGGCCGGTGTAGCGGTCGAGGCGGTGCCGCACGACGACGTGCGCGACATGGCGACTGACGAGGAGGCACGCCGCATGAAGGCAGTGCTGTAGCTGCTCTCGCTACTGTACGGCCCGCCTTGCCGCATGTGGTCGGCTACCACCATCCACTGATACGGGTAGGCGCCGAAAGGCTGAGGGACGGCGCTCAATCCCACGCCAGCCAGGGGGTCAGATGCGTGCTCCGATGAATCCAGCGCGGTTCCGCCGTGGTGCAGTGGACCCTGCGAGTGCGAGTTCGAGTTTGCCTGCAGCATCGTTGGAGAGGGCACCGCGCTAAAGTGTCGATGTGCACGTAGCAGCACCGATCGTCCGTTGATGTCCTTCGTGCTGCGGTGCGGCTGTGGGATGAGAAGGGGGTGACGCGGCGCGGCAGCAGCAGCAGTGTCCGAAGAAGCCGCACCTGCGGTGTTGGCAACGACACCCCCTTTGTCTTCCGTAGAGGCGTTTGTTGTTGTCGTCGTTGTGGTTTCAGAAGAGAGCGGGAAGATATGGGCCACAACGTGGTCGTCCAGCACCAGCGGCACGTGGCACTGCAGAGAAGAGACCCGCGCACGCGACGCTGCCGGGGAGCTGAGGTGAGGGGGCACCTTCGAGTTTGTGTGCGCAGCGGTGGTGATGGGGGACTCCGGCGTGGATGCTGTCCACCGCCGCTCCACAGTCTCCGCCACAACAGAGGCGGCGGTATCCTTCCCAGCCGACTCCACCGTGGACACGCTATTACTGCCACTGAGACTTTTGCGTGGGCTGGTGCGGGAGAGGTTGGTAGCCGCAGAGGCGATGACCATCGAGACGGACAGGCCTTGCGTGGAGGAGCTGGGCAACCGCTCTCTCCCACCGCCTCGCTCGCCTGCACGCGTGTCACCCCAGAGATCGTTTTTTCCGTCAGGGGGGGTGAAGGACTCAGCACGGGGGTGCACCACGCAGACCGACACATCGGCCATGCTGACATCCTCCTCCTTCACGTCGTCGACAAACACATCTCGCAGAGAGACAAGCTGGTGTGCCGCCTCGCTTCCGTCGTCGTGGGGCGATCCATCCGGCTCGACAAAGGGAGAAGGTCGCAGCAGCGGCTGACCTTGTGACGCGACACGCGAGCTACTTGCGTTGTCACAGATGTCGTCGTCCACGCGGCACCCGGAGGAGGTGACGGAGTGCCCGCCGAAGGACTTGGATGAGGCAACAGAGGACGTCGGCCGCGGTAGGCGCAGCAGATGCGTATCTTTCTGCGACCGGCGCGTTGACCGTTTCGCGGCTGCGTTGCTGTTGTTGCTGCTGCTGTCCCCCGATGCGGACCGGCGGCCCTGCAGGAGTGCAGTGGAGAGCTGAAATGGACTTCCCTGCGTGCATCCGGATTCTGCGAGGCGCTCGTGGCGGTCATCGCCGGTGTCGGAGGTGTCCGGTGCAGCTGTCTCCCGAAGGGGGCAGCCCTCCGCATCGGTGGCACCCGTCGAGGCATTGAAGGGCGCTTTAGAAAAGGGCAGAAGGTGGAGGGAGGCGTCGAGGTCTTCGAGGTGGTGACACGCGTGGTGTGGCGTGCACACACCCAACTCCACCACGTCGTTTTCCCTCGTCGCCAGCATCGATACCAGCTGCATGTCAGCATCTGAATCGTATCCACAAGCACCTATCTGCTGCTGCTGCTGCTGCTGCTGCTGTTGCTTTTGTACTCCCTCCTCTTTGCCATTTGGTTGAAGGGACGAGGGCTCGCAGGGTGGCGATGTCGCAGACGTGCTGCGGCTGCTGAACATGTCGATCGAAGCGCGGCTGCTCACGGTCAACGGGGCTCGAAAGCCCGTGGCGGAGCGCAGGGCCTCTCGCAGGTGCTGCCGTTCATCGAATTCTTCGTCGGTGTCAAGTATGCTGCGGTAGCTCGCCGAAAGCGCTGCCGAGCAACCACCGCTGGGGCTGTGGTGAAGCCTTTGACTCACTCCGCTGTTGTAGTGGTGGGGGTGCCGGCGGGAGTTCCACGTGATGCCGCCGTGGGCGCTACGTGCCCCCTCGTCCTCTGAGAGCCGTGGTGGACCCCAGGTGTCGGGAGCGTTGCCTACATTGCTGCACGGGGAGGCCGTGAGCGACCACTCCAGAAGGGTGTTGCGGAGTGCGTCCATTCTCTCTTTTTTTATCACCCTCCTGACTTTTATGACCCCGGACACCTCCGCTGCAAAAAAAAAAGAGTAGTTAAAAAAGAGGGTATTTGCGAATTGATATGAGTGAGTGTGCGTATTACGCGTTTTCCGAAAAGTTTTACGTGAGTTCTCCTCCACAGCAGCAACAAGCAGTGAGTACAACGATGTGATGACGCTATTGATCACACACAACTCCGTCTCTCTTTTTTTTTTTGACTTGTGCCGTACCCTCACACTTGTGTATAGGCGGTAGGCGAGGGTTCAGAGGATAAGCAAAAAAAAAAAAGCAAGGAAGATAGCGAAAAGACTTTTGGATGACTTGCATAACACAGCCGGCGCAAAAGAGAAGTGTCTCTCCCCTCTTTACACTGTGGACGAAATTGCGGGCGTCAGCAGGTCGTAGTTCGAGGCTACCACGACGGGTGCTGCCCGTGAAGCGTTGTGTGTGCGAACAAAAGGAAAACACCAATACTACGAAAAAAAAAAAAAGAAGGGGCTCGGGGCGCTTTGGGCGATGGGAAGAGAGCGAGATACCGTTCACAATAATAACTATAATAATAGAATCTGAGCAGGCAAAACAACACAATCAAACAACAACAAAAAAAAACAGGTCCAGGAAACAAACAAAAATGAAGCAAGAGTTGCACGAACTCTCCGATGCACGCGTAATCACAGTCCACCCAAAAACACACACAAAACAGTCGCAATGAAGAGAGATAGAAAGAAGCCCAATCACTGCTCACAGAGGCTTTGCCGTGGAGATGAAGGGAAAGCGAGCAAGCAAGGGAAAAAAAAAGGTGAACACTACGTCAGCTTTACAACCTTGCGGTTTTCCGTTTAAGAAGAATAATATTAGAAAGAGAACACATATATATATATATATATATATATATATATATATAT
>OESO01000080.1:0-151703 GCA_900240985.1 Crithidia bombi
TGGATGGTCAAGTCCCTGAGGCTGCGACCGCCGCCCACGACGGCGTGAGCCGTCACGACTGCCTGCAGCGGGTCGGCGAGCACCACCGTCAAGCCAGTGGAGGTCGAATTGATGCTTGTCATGCCCAGTGTGACCGACGACGGCTTCACGTTGGAGAGCAACACGCTCTGCCCGCCTTGCATGAGTGTGACACCTTCCGGGAAGAGAGAGATGTCTGTCATCGTCATCGTGATCACCGTCGTGATGAAGGCAATCAGATAAAAGCACTGCGCGATCATTGTTGTGTGTGCTTTTTGTTGTTGTTGTTGTTTGCTTGTGTATCACAGGTGACGGAGAGGAGAGAGACGTATAATAGGAATCAAAGGAACGGCAACGGCATGCAAAAAATGGAATGGCGACGCAGTCAGCACACCAAAGCAGCTTTTTCGGGCTTTCGGTGTAAGATAGACAAGAAAAACAAGGAGGAGGTTAAAATAGCCAGAAAAAAAAAGGACTGTCAAAGGAAGGTGAAACAACGAGTTGTCACTGGTGACGGTTACTTCGCAACGAAGAGCAGGGCGCGCTGGAACAGTAGGTAGAACGAAGTAAATCAAAGCTGACGAAGTGAACCAAAAACGGAGTTTCTAAAACGTCAAAAGAAGCGCGACAGCAGGACAACGCCAAGAGCGTCATGACATGGAAAAAAAAAATGAGAAAATAGAGATAAGTTAGTCGAAGAAGAAGATGAACAGAGGGGGTAGTGAAGATTGCTGTGCATCAACGGAGGGAGAGAGACGCCACGGCAGCGGGAAAAGAGATGTCGTGAACACCTATGTTGCACCTGCTGAGTGGGTAATGGAACGAGAAAGGGAGGGAGATGGCATCCAGCTCCTTTAGCTATACGAGAGCCGTGGCAGGAGTGAAACACAGCGCTTACCCTTTTTATTGAATCCGGTATTGTGGACATGCAAACAGACTCTTTAAAACGCAGGCCGGGAAAGATAACACAAAAGGAAGGGAAAGGGAAAGAACACGAAGAGCGGCGCTACAAAGACACAAGGCGAGAATAGAAATTCACAGAGAGAGAGCACGACGCAGACTCAAGTACACTGTCCACGCACACGCACGTACGGTTCAGCACATGCTGTTCACATTTGCAAGAGAGAGAGACAGAATGGACGAGGTAGAGTAAGAAAAGGAACAGAAACGGGAGCAACGGAGCAGACGTGGAAAACGAAACAACAACAACAAATAAAAAGCCACGCATGAGAACACATAAAGAAAACAAAGATACACACATGTGAAACCACTAAGAGACAAGCAAAAAGAAAAAGAAAAAAAGAAGGCACGAATGTACATGAAAACAACGAATAGAAAGAGGTTCAGATGACAAAATGTGCAGCTCTGACAAGTGTCTTAGCGATACGAGAATTCTTGCAAAGGAAACGTCAAGGAAAAGGTAACGCGAGGCAGCATATTGAAGAGCATAACAGAAACGTGAAGCAAGCAGAAAGAAAAAAAAAGAGCTATGAACATTGACAAAAACAAAAACAAATCAGCAAACACACAAGTCGCCACTACCAACACTGCAATTCCGCAAAACAGCTCACGAAAAGAAAGAGGGTGATAAAGCAGAAGGCGCCATGCCATTCCAATGGTGAAGAGAAGGACAACCGATACAAAAAAAGAAAAGAAGAGCAAAGCTGGTGTCGTAGATTGTACAACGATTAAGCTGCCAGCACGGTCACAAGTGTAAAAAAAAAAAAGAAGCTTCGCGCACAAACGAGAAGCACCGCAACCAGCATACAAAAGAAAAAACTACAGGGATTTGTTCTTTGGGGAGGAGGTGGTAGGGGTCATGTTGCCCCACTGCAGATGAAACAGCACACGTCAACGACAAAAGCACATGAATAAAACAAGACACGAGCACTAATTAGCAAAACACCAGCAAAACAAACAAACAAAAAAAAACGTCTACGTAAGTGACAGCTCCCAACGTGACTTGTACTCGCCCCCAACTTCCATCAGCTGCTCGTGTGTGCCTTGTTCTATAATCTTCCCGCTATCGAGTAGCACAATCTGATCACTATGGCGAATCGTAGTGAGGCGGTGTGCGATGCTCACCGTTGTCACTGCGAAGCGCCTCTGGAATGTGTCAAGGTTGCGTTGCACTGCCGCCTCCGTCGCATTATCCAGAGCGCTCGTCGCCTCGTCCAGTAGCAGCAGCTTCGGACAGCGAATCACACCACGTGCGATAGCGACGCGCTGCTTCTGTCCACCACTCAACTGCTGCCCACGGTAGCCAACCTCGGTGTCGTAGCCGTTCTCCATGTTCATAATCTCGTCATGGATGCAGGCGAGTTTGGCTGCCTCGATGATCTCCTCCTCGGTGGCGTCAGGCAGAGAGTACGCGATGTTGTCACGAATCGTGCCGCTGAAGAGGGCCGGTTCCTGCAGAACGACGCTCATCTGTGATCGCCATGTGACGAGGTCCAGCGAGCTCAGCTCCACACCGTTCACAAAGACGCTTCCCGAGGTGACGGGGTAGAAGCGGGCGAGGATTTGAATGATCGTTGACTTACCGCAGCCGGTCTGCCCCATCAGCCCGTTGGATGTTCCATTCTTGAAGGTCATGGATACGTTGTCCAGCACCTCCACCTGCTCGCGAGCTGGGTAAGAAAAGCCAACGTCGCGAAACACGATGCCGACGCTCTCCTTCACGTCCGTCGCGCCGTACTCGTAGCTGTCCACGGCCGGCACGCGATCGATGATGGAGAACACGCGGTTGGCAGAGCGTCGAGCGTCACGGAGCTTCGTGGCAAAGCTGCCTGCCTCCGCGCCGGCAAATGTCGAGCCCATCGTGATGGCCATTGCAGCGACGAGAACGTTGCTGAAGTGCGTCTCACCCTTCTCGATGAGAGTGCCACCGTACCAGAAGGCTAGCGCGGTGGAGCCCATGAGAGCAACCTCGGTGAGTCCTACGAGGGCACTGATGAGAACCGAGCGGCGCTCCGATACCTGCTCCTGGCGGTTGATGTTTTGCTTGTACATCCGCTCCATCTTTCCCTGCATGTTGAAGGAGTTGATGGTGCGAATCGAACCGAGCGCCTCACTCACCACAGTGTCAATGCCGCTCTTCCGGAACTTTGTTGACTCGTCAAAGAGCACCTGCTGGCCGATGATGCTGCCGACAAAGATGGGCATCGTGGCGAGCGACACGAGGCCGACCTTCCACTGCATAATGAGTCCAATCACGATGCCGCCGGCGAAGGAAAAGAAGGACTTGAGGCGGGAGCCCAGTGTCGGACCGTACAGCTGGTGCACCGCCTCGCAGTCGCCGGAAAGCACCGTGGCCAGCGCTCCGGGATCGCGACGAGGCATATCAAAGAATGTCTGGTCTTGTCGGAGGACTTGCTGAAACAGCGCGTTGCGGAGGTCGTAAGTGAGGTACTCACCCACGTAGCCGTAAAACCCGGTAAGCACCGAGGCGAGGAAGTAGACAACGCCGAGGGCAATCAGCAGGATGACGTAAAGCGTCATTTTGCTTCGCATCTTTTGTTCATCGTGGTTGATGCGGTACTCGCCAAGAACGTTGATGAGCTGCGTGATCATGAGACCGACGCAGGGGAAGACGAGGGCCGTGATGATCGACCCGATAAACCCAAGAAAGATACCCCACACCCGACTCTTTGTCATCTTCATCACACGCCACATGCTTCCGCCTCGTCCGTTCTTTTCCTCCCAGTCGGTGCGGTATTCAAACGGAACTTCGTCGATCGTGGCGGCGCGGGTCCAGTCGTGATCCTCACTGAAGAGGTCTGTGCTGACAGACTCCCAGGAGGAGCTGGGGGTGACGGTGTCCTCGTTCGAATTCTCCTCCTTCTCCCCTGCATCGGCAAAAAGATAGAAACTCGTGTCGTGGACGATGGTGCGCAAGTTACCCAATGAAACGTCCTGCATCATCACCATCGACGCGAAGCGTCCGTTGCGCTCGAGGAGCTCGTCGTAGGTGCCGAACTCTGCGATGGCGCTTCCACCGCCCGCACACTCGTCCAGGAAGTAAATGCAGTCCATGTTGCGGATCGTCGCCACCCGATGCGCAATTGTCACCACTGTCATCTTGCTATTAAGGATCAAGTCGTCCAGAGCGCGCTGCACCTCGATTTCGGACTTCCGGTCAAGCGCACTGGTGGCCTCGTCAAGGAGGAGGATGTCGGCGCCACGCACAATGGCGCGTGCAATGGCGAGACGCTGCTTCTGTCCACCGCTCAGCTGGCTACCCACGCTGCCGACTTTTGTGTCGTAGCCGTCCGGCAGGGTCTGGATGGTGTCGTGGATGCGTGCTTTGCGGCACGCCTTGACGACTTCGTCGAAGGTGGCGGTGCGACGGCCCATGCGGATGTTCTCCAATATGGTGCCCGAGAACAGGTTCGGCTCTTGCGACACGATGCCGATCCGCTGCCGCCACGACTTGAGGTTGAGGTTGCGTATGTCGGTGCCGTCCACAAAGACACCGCCAACCAGCGGGTCGTAGAAGCGCTGCAGCAGAGCGATGATGGTTGACTTGCCACACCCTGTGGCCCCAGAGAACGCAATCTTCTGGCCCTTCAGGATGGTGACATTCAGCCCGTTGAAGATCTTCTGATCGGGGCGACTCGGGTAGGCAAAGGTGACGTCGCGCAGCTCAATGCTCTCGCGAAATACTGCCTCGTCGCCTGGTGCGCAAACGTCGATGTCCGGCACGCGGTCGATGGTACAGAAGATGGGGTAGGCCGCCGTGCGAGCTTCCACAAAGGAGAGCAGCGCAGGGAAAACCTGTCCAAGACCCATCGCACCGTACAGCACCGTCAAGAATGCGGCGGATACGGCGCCGACGTCGGCGCGACCCTCCTTGACGAGGAAGAGAGCAAGCAAAAAGGCGAAGCCCAGAACGCACAGCATGATGCCTACCGCCGCACCACCTGCCGTCACAACAAGAAACTCCTTCGTGATTCCCGCCTTGCGCGAGCCGATGACGGTGTCGGCGAAGCGGGTCGCCTCGTGCATCTCGCGGTTGAAGCTCTGCACCGTCTTAATGTTCTGCATCACCTCCTGCGCGATGGCGCCGGCCGCGGCGTACTGCCGGCGTGTAATGGTGATGTGCTTCGAAGTGCGCCTGGATAGAAAAAACACCGCAACGCCAATCAAAGGAAGCGAGCCGAGAATGAGAAGAGTGAGCTCCCAAGAGGCGATGAAGGCAAAGACGATGCCGATGATGCCCATGCCTAGGTTTTCGATCCAGCCGGCAAAGCGGTCGTTGATGCCGTTGAGAATAACACGTGTGTCACCGGTGAGGCGGGAGATGAGCTCGCCGGGCTTGTGGTCGTCGTGCCACGCAATGTCTTGGTTCAGCACAGCAGCAAAGTACGCTGCCTTAAGGCGGCCCACGAGACGCGTAGCACAGATCTGATAGGTGGCGGTCTTGATGAAAACAAGAGTCATGGAAAGCACGCCAGTGCACGTCATGAGCATGGCGAAGCTGCGTGTCACCTTAGGTCCGGTTATGTCGTCGTAGGCGTTGTTGGTCATCCGACCAAAAAAGTACATGAAGAGGGGCGTGGAACCGCCGGAGCAGAAGGCGGCGACGGAGCCGATGATAGTGGCGAACCACTCAAAAGGGGTGCGGTAGCGGAAAAGCGTCATAATGGGAACCTGCCTGTTCAGCTTCTCCGGCACCCTATTATTCGTATCGCGCGCCGCCTTTGCTTTTGGCGCCATCACACACCGCTTAAAAGCGATCACTAATACCTACGTAAGTTATAGATATATATATGTATATTTACTTATTTGATTATTTTAAGGCAGCTCGTAGTACCCACCCAGTTCGGCTACAACGCGAAGCACACACACACACAACACACTCACTCACCCAAACACACACTGACACAAACAAGCAAACAAAACAATGGAGCGCTGCGAGCTCCTTAGACTGCCGCAGTCAGCGCACCACGAAGACGAATGAAGAAGAAGAGAAGTGGGAGCAGAAAAAAAGGGGGTGGTGATGCCGAAGTTAGGAACCTCCGATGGCACACGTTGCCAAAACGCGGCAAAATTAGTTCAATTGGGTAAGGAAGACCATTTGCGATAAGACTCTGCGAAGCTCCGATGCAGAAGAAAAAAAGATGAGTCGTTTTTACGTTGTTGCTGAGCAGGTCGAGAAAAAAAAAAGCTTGTTAATGTGGCACTGCCGCAGCGCCACAGACCGTCAGCCTTCTGTTCCACAAAAGAGAATGAAAACAGACCAGCTCTATGCAGCAGCGGCGTGATCTCAGCGTGTCCGCATGAATATAGACGGTGCTTTGTCTCATATCTAAGACTCTCATCTAGGTGTTGCTCAGCTGATAAAAACTTTTTTTTGTTTGTGTGTGTGCGTGTACGTTAACGCCGCCACTTTTATGTTGGCATTTAGGAACCCAATACTCTTCGTTTATCGTGAGTTCCTTCGTCGGATTCTGTGTATCAGAGAGTATCTGCACTGGCACAGGTTTAGTGAGCAGCACATGTGTGCATTTGAGAACAAAGAGAGGAAAAGTCACGAACATCACTGACGGGGAGG
This sequence comes from Crithidia bombi, assembly GCA_900240985.1. NCBI lineage: Eukaryota > Euglenozoa > Kinetoplastea > Trypanosomatida > Trypanosomatidae > Crithidia > Crithidia bombi. Next base: position 6,575 of record OESO01000080.1, read on the forward strand.
GCAGACACAAGCGAACAAACAAGATTTAAAAAAAAAATGTGCGAAATCAGCAAGGATCTAATTGGGCTCTGTCTAATGGTAGGAAAACAAGGAGAGAGAGATAAAAAAGAAAGAGTTGAAAAATGGCGTCTGCCGTGATTCTGCATCTCGTGTGTCTAACAACAAAAAAAAAACAGAAGAAGACGTAGAAGAAGGAGGGGGGACTTTTACAGTGCTTTGCACAACCCGCTTACGCAACCTTCAGGGGGTTAATCATGTCCACCATCTTCTCCCAGTTCCAGCCGTTGGTGGTGGAGCGGGCCTCGGAGTTGGAGCAGAGCAGTATGTCCGCTTCCTCCGGCGTATCCACGACGATGGCACCTCCCTCCTTTAGCAACAGGCTCGCAGTGCTGTAGTGCTTGCCCGCCGTAAAGGCCTCCGTCAAGGCAACACGCTTCTTCAGCAGCGGTGGTGCCTCGTGCTGGAAGCCGTAGTCCTCCTCGCGCAGCCACCGCCCCTCCTTTAACGAATCCACCACGTAGGACTCTGGCAGAACCCAGCAGCCACGCACCAACGCGGTCAGGAGCTTGATAGTGAGCTGTCCGTTGGAGATGAGATGTGTCAGGTTCGACGGAACCGGCATGTTGGACTTGCACTCCGCTATCGCCACATTTGGCAACTGCTTCACGGCTAGAAGCACATTATTGCCGTCGAAGCCGCTGATGGCGAAGACGCGCGCGTCCTCCGTGCGGGCGCGCTTCAGCGAGTTATTGGAGGCACTGCCGCCTGAGTGCGCAGAGGACACGCTGCGGTACTTCGCCGTGTAGGAAGAGGAGGCGTTGGTGTGAAGATCCTGCATGGGCGATCGAGAAGCCTTCGCCTGCGAGATGAGGCGACGAGACTGCTCCTCCAGCTTTGTCTCTAGTGAAGAGCATCGATTCACAGCTGCCGTGAGCTCCACCTCCAGCGCCGCCGCCCTCGACTTCTCCGCCTCGAAGCGCTTGCGGTAGTCTGCGGCGGCGTCCTCAAAGCGCCGACGCTCCGCCGCCTCCGCCGTCAAGGCCACACGTTGCTCCATCAATGAGTCGATTTGAGCTCGCAGGTCACGCGTCGTGGCGAGGCCGTCATCAGACGACTTAATCTGCTCCTTGCGCACGCCGGACAGCTCGTTTTTGCTCTGCATGAGCGCCGCCTCGAGGGTGCGGATGCGGTCCTTCGCGTCTCGCAGGTCGTTCGAGAAGGCCTCCTCCAGTTCGTCCTTCTGCTGCATGAGACGGTCCACACGCTCTGTTGCCTCAGCGGCCGCGTCGGCGCTCATCTGCACGTCACTGGCCAGCTGCGCGTTTTCCTGCTCCGCGGTGAGGCAGCGTTCCTTTGCTTGCGTGAGGTCCGCCTCCATCTGTGCCATCTGCTTTTCCCGCTGCGCAAGAACACCGGCCACGGTGGAGAGCTCGCTCGATACCTGAGACAGCTGCCGCCGCAGCGAATGCGCCTCCTCCTCCACTGACGTCTTACTGCCCTTCGCCTCTCGCACAGCTGTTTCCATCTGCAGCTGCTTCTCGCACAACGTCAGTCGGTGCTCTTCGGTGAGGCGGCGTAGCTCTTTAGCGTGGTCGGTGTTGAGCAGCTTGATGTCCTCCTGCAGCTCCGTCAGCGAGTGCCGCGCTGCCGCCAGCTCCTCAGAGGTGACCTTCAGTTTGCTCTTCCACTGCTGCGCCTCCGCCTGCAGTTCGGCAATCGTGGCTTCCTTCGAGCTTGTCAGCTGCTGCACGCGGTCCTCGTAGAACGCCTTTTGCTCCTCGAGGTCTTTGGCACGCGAGGCTTCCTGCTGCGACACGAATTCTCGATGCTGCTGCTCCAGCTGTTGACACTGCCGATGAAGGGATTCAATCTTGTTCTTTCCCTCGCTGACTTCCGTGCGCGCCTTTTCCAGCTCAGAGAGAGCCGCGCTCAGCTTTGCGTCTGCCGCCTCCTTACTTCTCTGGCTCTGCATCACCTCTGCCAGGAGGCGGTCCACCTCCTCGGACGCACTCGTCAGCTCATCGCGCATGGACTGCATGCGGGACTGGAACTCGCTCTCCTGCTGTTCGGTCATGTCGTCGAGCCGCTTCGCATTTTCCTGACGCAGATCCTCTATGGTCTGCTTCAGCAAAGCCACCTCCTCCGCACGGTCGGCGCCGTCAGCCGACATCTTTGCCTCCAGCGACATGCGCGACTTGTGCTCCTTCTCCCAGCGCTGAGCGTACTCCTCGAGTTCACGCTTCAGATTCTGGTTACTCTCACGGAGGAGATTCGCCTCTTCCTGAGCCCGTGCGAGCCCGAAATGCGCAAAGTCCAGATCCTTCTGAATGTCGGAGAGCTTCAGCAGCTCTCGCTTCGCTTGGCTGTATCGCGCGCGCAGGTCGTCATACTCGTGAGCGGAGATGAAGGCGGAAGTAGAAACCGAGGCGCGGCTAGGATACCGCATCGACGGCCGCTGTGCCGAGTTGTTGCGCAGGAAGCTGCTGGTATCGAGCACCATCTTTGTCAAGTCCATCTCTCCAGCGCCGCCGGTTCGCTTCTCTGTGGACTGCGTCGACGGCGGCGGCATCGCGTTTTCATCCTCTGGAGACTGGGCGGTGTCAACGGTGCTGGGCAGCGTCGCCTCCGCCGGTGCTTCGGCGTCCTCCTCGGGAAGCGGGTCGGGAACGGTGATGCTCTTCTGGAGCCACAAGCTGTCTGTTTCGCTCATGTTTGCTATGAGAAGCAGCAGTTGAGCTTTGCACTGTGTGTGTGTGTTTGTCTGTGTGTGTCTGGTGCCTCTGCAGCGTTGCAGACCAACAGCGCGAGAAGTCAGTAATTGGCAGGGAACCTAGAATGAGAAAAAGGGTCTGTGGAACGACTCTGGAAGTCGCGACGTGAAATCCGAAACGCCAATATCTATCTGTGTGGGAAGCGGCGTGACGGAATATGTACACACACACAAGAAGAGCTCTACGAGTCTGTGCGTGAAACCTTAACTGTCTCCGAGTGATGAACCGAGAGAGATGGAGCCGGTAGGCTTTATCTTCGCGTTGCGCCACCAACGAAGTCAGGGGTACGAAATGTGGAGGGGTGGAGGCAGGTGGATTTCTAAAAAAAAAAGGGGATGAAGCAAAACGTCGCAACGCAAAACAGCTAGGGGAGGGGGGGGGGTTGTGATGAGTGCATCATGAAACAGCGCCCGGTCGTGAGAAAGAAAAGTCGTATTCTTCCTTCCCTCAATGTACCGTGCGTCGATGGAACATGACTGCTGCGTTCACTGCCCTCCACTGCAAGCAGTGAAGGTCAGCGAGGGGAGGGGACGTCAAGGACAAAGCACAAGAGATAGCAGCGTGCTCGCCCTCTGTGCAAGGAAATCACGGTAGAGAAGTTGACGGTGCGGCAACTGAGAGATGAAAAAAAAAATGAGGAGTACAACATCAGGCACATTAAAAGGGTTAAGAAAATACATATATATCTGCACATCCACCGACAACAACAACGACAACGACAACAACAACAAAACAAAAACGAGGAAAAGAGAGCGAAGAAAGAAGCGTCACCGCCGCCGTACGACTGCCGGCGAGCCTACATCGTTTTCCACCGCAGGGAAACCAACGCGATGCACCGTGCGTCGGCCACGTCGTGATCACCCACCACTCGTCCCGTGCTTAGCAACGTGTGTGCGTGTGTGTGGGTGGGTGGGGGGGTCGCCGCCAAAAACGAAGCAAGGCAAAGGGATGGGTAGTGCGAGCAGCACACACAAACAACACACACCGAGCAAACGAAGCCAACGCGAGCCGTCGCACCGCAGAAAAGAAAAGTAAAACGACAAGCACACGGATATGCTCATCGTCAGGCCGACACGCACTGCAGCGAGCTTCGCCATAAACCATACTCTCTTCCTCAGCCCTCTGACAAACGAGCCAACTAAGAAGTATAAATAAGGACACCTTCCAGTAGCCACAAAAAAAAAAAATAATAACTACACACTGCTGGACAAAAAAAAAAAGAATACAGGAGGTGACACCGCATCTCCCGCACCGTGAGGAAAACGAGATAGCTGCCGACATGGCTGCTTTTAGCAGTCTTCATGAAAAACCGTCACTCTTCCTTCCACACACCCACACACGCACACATCCTTCCTCCGTCGCGCTCATACGGCACATCAGCGGAACGCGCAACCAGTCGGGTGGCTTCAAACAATATGAGGGAAGTACTGTCGTACAAGGGAGAGAAACTGTGGCTGTTGTTCTGGTGTCACGGGCTGCAGCGCGGACGATGGGAAGAGCGCGTGAAGACCGGTGTGCTGCTCCTCCGCAGTGGAGTACGGTTCTAATGAGCTCGGCACGCAGAACGTTACACCGTACTTGGACACGGCAGATGGATTGGCCTTCACTTCGCGCAGAATGCGCTCAAGCGTGGTGCAGTCAGAGCAGCGTACGGCGTTAAGGTAGAGATTGCGGCTGTCCTTCGGTGCCGGCTGGGCCTGCTCCTTCAGAAAAGGAGGCAGAATTCGCTCGCTCTTATCGTAGTCGACGTACACTGCCGACGTGGGTTTGGCGAAGGGCGCGAAGAGGTCATGAGAGAAGTGCGACGGGCTGAAGGTCGGCGGCACGTCGGGAATAATCGAGCGGACGTCGATTTTGCGCACGCTGTTCGTGCGGTGCACCCGCGCCGGCGACGGTGCCTGTGTGTTGGGAAAGTTGTCTAGAAGGTTGAGGAAGGCCTTCGCGTTGGCCGCTGTCACGTCTACCTGCATGCCATCGTTGATGAGCTCGACGACGCGAGGGCCGTCAGGGACGCTGAAGGTGAGACCGAGCTTCGCCACCTCAGCCCCCTGCACTAGCCCGCTGCGGAGCAGATTGACTTTTTGGCTGAAGTCGCTCACTTCGTAGGGTCGGCCAATTTGCTGCAGCGCCTGACGCCGCCGTGCATCGGTGGCGTTGCCCACGCCGTTGGCCGCCTCGGACGCCACCACAGCGGCAGGGGCATACACGTTGACCACTCCCGCGTCCGACACTCGAGCCATCGGGCTAAAGAGACCCCCACTGAAGTGGCTGGGGGAATAGAGGTCGGACTCCCGCACGGGGTCGTAGCCCGGCGCCTGCGCTACGACAGCCGGCATAACGGCGGGAATGGAAGCCACCGCCGGACCCGTCGGCACCGCCAAAGAAGAGGCCACGGTAGCAGCGTGGCTCGTGTTTGTATTCGCAGGGCTCGGTGACGCGCTGGCAGATGTCGTGCGTGCGATTCGTGCGCGCGCCTCGCGGTACTGCGCAAGTTTGGCCCGGTAGTGAGGGAAGTCGTCGTAGTTCACCGTGATGGCGCGGCCATTTGGGATGAGCTCCTCCAGCGTACCGTTGGGTGCGGGGGCGACCCACTTCAGGTTGGCCTCCTCGAAGGACTCCCGCGGTGCTGCCGCGAGTTGATCGACAAACCTGAAAAAACGCTCGTTGGACGTCGGTGATAACACGACCGAGACAGTCTCTGCGGCCGACGGCTCTGCAGACGCGCGGGGTGGGTTGCAGGGGGAGGGGGCTGTCGCAGCCGGCGATGGAGGCGCGTCGTTGTTTGCTGATTGAGACAGCTGCGTCTCCCCTGTCTTGCGCGTTGGCGCTGAGGCCGTCGCCTTCAGCTCCTCGTCAAGATACCGCAGCGTGGAGTGGGCCACGTTGAGGTCAAAGGCCTCTGCGATGGCGGCCACCGAGAGACTCAGCTTCCCCACCAGCCGCGACACCTCCTCCCGCTCGAAAGGTGAGATGCCTGCCGTGTTGGCGAAGGCCAAAGAGGAGAGTTCGCCCATGGCAGCCATCATCCGCATTAACGACATCTCCACGGTTGCCTCGGCGGTGCCACGATTTTGGCGCTTGAAGGCCTCGTAGTAACGCTCCGAAAGCTGCTGCAGCAGCTTCGCCTCTGCGTCCGCCCCGTCATTCTCATCCGACATCGTGCAAAGGGTCGCCAAAGTCTCAAGTGTGTGTGTGTGTGTGTGTGTGTGTCGGTGCAGCGGGTGGAGGGAAGCGATGTTGGTCTCTTTTTAGCGACGCGCCTCCACGTCGAAGATGGCACCTGACGGCGGTGCTGATGGCAATCCGGTGTGCGGCAGTTAGACGAAGAAAGCCTCCCTCTTCTGCTGTCTCGCTACGTGAAAAGAAAGCGACTGGAATAAGCGCCGCCACACAAAGGCGGTAAGCACCAGCACTCAGAAAATGGAGAAGAGGGACAGCAAAGCAACAGTGAAGTGAAGGAGTGGCAGTGGTGAGAATCTGCATTGGAGACGCTTGCGACGTGTGTCTGTGTGTGTGTGTGTGTGCGTGTCCCGCTATGAGATTGTATAAAAAAAAAGTCACTTGCATAGATATACCCGTGTGATCCTGCGCGAGGGCGGGTGAGAGCCAACCCTGCTCAAAGCCAACGTAGTGGTAAGTCACCGGAGTGCATTCTAGCCACACCCTTACACAGATGTTTGCCACTACACGGAGTTGTATACCCTTCCACATAGCCTCTTGTTCCGCCCTTTCTTCCACCTCCCCTCCCCATCCTCTTACTCTAGAAAAAAAAAGGCAACGGTGCCTCTTCTTGTATCACTTGAAGTGCGCTTAGCAGAACATCCACCCACACACCTACACCAACACAAACAGAAGAGGTAACAAAGATCTTCCTCAGCGCTTCCATCAGATGTCTCGGCGTCTGTTTGACGAGGTGGGCTTGGCTCCACGATCTGCCTTTTTTAACGCCCGGTCCTCCTCCACGTAGCGAAACCCGCGCAGGTTTCCCTCCACGTGTTTGCCAGAGGTGCTCGCACACGTGTAAGGTCCAGGAGATCCCTGCGCGCTGGGCAAGGCGTTGTGATTGAACGTGTTTGATGGCCCGTTGACTCCGCTCATGTTCATTAGTAACACTAGTGGCTGACGTACACACTAAAGTTTTTACAATGGGGAGAGTGCAGGACACAACACTCACGGACGGTGTTCCTCAGCAGCAACGAGGACCACAATAACCACCTGGGCGTTAACCAAGGCGCGGCGCAGGAAACGGGAAGCAGAACGCAGGAGAAGAGGAGCAGCAGTGGATAACAGTACAGGAGCTGATAAAAGAGCAAGGACCATTATGCTGATAAACAAGGGCAACGAGAACCCTGAAAGAGGGAGTGTCAGCGCTTTGCGGTCGAAAAGCAGCGGTGCGACGTGCACACACGCATAGCATTATCCAGCTGGCCACGCTCTCGGGGACTGCACTCGACACACTCGAATCACTTCATATTATTCTTCGGAAATCTGAGTCCCTTCTCCATGCTGGGCTGCAATTATCGCCGGCAGTCGTTTTGGAGTGCGCGACGAACCAAGCCGGGACGCCAACAGAAAGCAACGTGTCCATCTCTTCTCCCTCGTGGACCCACCGTTGTCGCCCCGAGAACTCTATGAAACAAGATCGCAACAGCAACGCGAGAACGTGGCGAGCTACTGCTACTCGTTCCCCAACAAGGCACAGGTGCAGCGCCACGCCTTGTTCTTGTCATTGTTATTTCGCGTCACCCTTTGGTACCGGAGCGCTTCCTCCTCTTTGATTTCTCTTCTTTTTTTTTGCTTAGACGGTTTATGTGAGCATACAACCCTGACACCAGCCCCTATGAGACACCACCTACACAGACGACAGATAAGTACGTCATGCGTTAGTGCAGGAGAGAGCAAAAACAAAAAAAAAACAATTACAAAGAGCTAGCCATACACAGCTATGACCGTCATCAGTAACTCCGTCGCATAACAACATCCCTTCCTTCACCCACGCACACACAGGTGAACACGATAATTGAATAGAATGCAAAAAAAAAAGAGGGAATAGTAGAGAAATGAGCAAGAAACTACCGAGTAGGACTCAGATCCCTGCTAATCCACTTCCGCGCACCACCTTTCTTGACCTAACCAACACTACGACGGGATGTCGCCCTTCTGGCGCACCTCGATCGGGTAGTTCTGGATGGAGGGGTAGTCGTAGAGACGCTTGTTGTCGTCGAGCTTCACCTTGCCGCTCCACAAATCTACGGAGTTCGCGTCGATGCCCTTCTCCACTGCCAGCTCCTGCTTGACCTCGCGCACGTACTTCATCGGATCCACCATCTTACGCTGCGCGTTCGGGTAGGGGTCGTATGCGAGTCCGTTACCCGCGCTGTTGTTATTCGGGGGAGGCTGCTGATACTGCTGCTGGCGCGACTGCTGTTGGGGGCGTTGTGGCATACGCGGCTGCGACGTGTTCGTCGTCAGCGGCTCCGTGTACGGCCGGGAGGAAGAGGACGACGACGAAGCAGCCGCCGTGGACGCGTTCGCACTCGTCGGGATCTTGCCACTGATTACATCGCGGTAGCGCTGTCGCAGTGAACGGGCGTCCATGCAGTCGGAGAAGTTCACGCCCTTCTCGTACAACTCCTTTGTGATGTCAGTGACCTTCATCGTGTCCACCGGGTCCTCCTGTACCGGCGGCTCAACCTCCACTTCAATCGTTTCGACTTCGATTTCCTCCTCCTTCACGGTGCTTGCGGAGGGGGAGGCAGCCCTGGCGGCGTTTGCGGCACCCGACACACGCTCGCCCTCCACACGCTCTACGGACGGCTTCGCGGGGCTGGCAGACGCGGCGGGCTCCGCCGACGGTGCCTCCTCGCCGAGCGCCTTTGCCAGCGGCGGCGGATCCACCTCAAAGTCGTTCGGGATGGCGGACTGCGGTGCGGCCGGCGGTGGCGTCGCGAAGTTCGCTCCCTCCGGTCGCTCGGTGCCCCACAGCAGCTTCAGCAAGGCGTCGATCTCCGCCTGCATAGAGCGCGTCTCGTTCTGCAGGTTGGCCAGACGTGTGTTGTACGCCTTTAACGATGCAGCGAGGGTGGTGACCTTTCCTTTGAAGGCTTTGTCTTCAATACCCGCCTTCTTGTTGGCTTCTTGAAATTTGTAGGTGGCACCCTTCATGGCGTCTGCCATGTCGGCTAAGTCTAAGTTCTGCCCCTTGCATTCTTCCTTCAGAGAGCTCAGCGGTTTTGTCAGGGAGTCGCGTATGTCTGCGCTGACGCTGAGCCTGCGGCACAGCGCAGCCGGTGCAGCTGCCTTCACCACTACACGGCGGAGCATTACCTCCTGGCTCGGCGAGATTCTGCGTCGGATATTTCTTTTTTTTGTACTTTTTATTTTGCGTATCTCTCTCTCTCTTGCTCTTCGTCCTCTTGAGCACAGAGGGAATGCAACGGGGCACAGTGAAACCAGAACTGCAACAGTTTTTTAAAAAGACGAAGCCGGGTGGTGCGGTTAGGAAAAAAAGGAGGGGCAGGAAGTTGGTTTGTGCTGTTAGTGCATGACTCACGACTGCACTACTACCCGTTTGTGTGTTCCTTCCCTCCTGTTCCACGTTAAAAAAAGGGAAGGAGGGAGGCACCGTGTCAGCGAGGCCGCTCGCATTCACGCTCCATTGTAGGCAGATGTCGGCACGCAGTGCACGAGTGCAACCTGCAACGCGCACAGAGACGGGGGAGCCGAGCAAGCGAGTCCACATTACTGCTTTCGTCTTGTTTGTTTTCTTTCTTTGGTGAATCAGACATCATCTCAAGAAAGAAAAAAAGAGACGCGCATCAACGGCAGACATAGTTGGTATTTAAAACAGAAATGTCAGTGTAATAGATGTGGGGGAAATATATGTAATCGATGTGAAAAAAAAAAAAACCCTACCGAGCAGGTTTGTGGTGCCACGCATCTGCGAGGGTACACAGGCAGAGACGAGCACGCTTGCACAGCCGCTGATGCGTGTCGGCGTACCTGCATATCCTCCACACCAGCAGAAGGGAGCAGTGGGCGAAGAGCTTCCGCGAAATTGCAAGCGCCGTCGTCAATGCCACACCCTCCACACACACACGCACACACTCAAACTCGTCTCACACCACGGCAACGCAGGCCGCACCGGTGCTACTTGACGCCAAAAAGCTGCGCTTCTCCTCCGCAGAGAAAAGCACCTTGATTGTCAGCGAGCACGTCGGGCACTGAGCAACGTCCTTGCCGGCGATGAAGTCTTCGAGGAGGAGTTCAAAGAGATCGCCGCACGGGCATGGAAAGCGCAGCACACCATCCTCCAGCGTCATTTCAGACAGCGGCACCTCCTCGTAGTGGAACACCTCCATTTTGTCGTGAATGCCGTGACGTACCACGGCGTCAAAAAGAGCGACAAGAAAACCAAAAAGAACACGGCAGGAGAGGCGTCGAAGTCGACTCGAGGGACCTGCGAGGAAAGCGAAGTGCAGGAAGGGAGAGTCGAGTGCGTTATTTAATCGCCCAGTGAAGCAGCGAAGAGAGAAGGACACCAAACAAACAAAGAAGCACCGAAAAAGCGAGAAGATAAAAGAAAATGTGAAAGCAGAGGTGAACACTGTCGAGGCAGCTTTGATACCACGATGAAGAGGAAAACAACAGAGAGAATGGAAGGGAGTACAAAAAGAGTAGCAGTTGAAGGATGAGACCAGAGAAAACTAATGCGGACAGTGAACAGCACCGTTGCGTCTTTCTTATCCCTCTTCACCCATTCCCTGCCAGGCAGGGGGAGGGAGAGAGCTTCGACCTTTTCCGCATCTAAATACGGGCAAAGGCGTACACGCCCTAACATCAGCGTGCCACCAAGCCAACTGCAGTGAAATGGTACGCATAAACGGGGGAGGGGGCAGAATAGTCAGAAGCACTTCCCTTATACAATGCACTTGATTTTTGTTAGTGTTACTGTTGTTGCTGGTTGGCTTACTCGTGCCGTGGGGAAGCCGTTGAGGCTGGGGAGGAGTGTCCCCTGGGAGTGGAGAAGGGTTCGGCATCCTGCCGCCGTCGCCACCCTACGTAAAACGGTTCAAGAAAGCGTCCATTCGATAAAGCAGTGCCTGGTGGTCGTCCGGCCACGCACGTGTAAGCCGCGACACCTCCTCGTCATTCTTGCCCATGTTGCGTACGGTGAAGAGAATCGTGAGTAGCACCACGAAGGAGGATGGCACGCTGACCATCTCCTCGTGCGCCAGCAGCAGCAGCGAAGCCTGCAGGCACATCTGCGAGAGATAGGGAATGTGTGGGAGAAGGACATCCAGGTAATCCAGCGGCGACACCTCATGGGCATCGTAGTTCAGCTCCCTCAGCACCAGGCTGGTCACGTTGGTAGGAGACGCTATCTGCACGGTTGACGAGAAGTTACCGGCCAGACTGAGACACTCGCGCAGCACAACATCCATGGTCGTGTTGCCGCAGCTTTGGCGGAGACGGCGGAGCGTGTCGCCGCGGCAGGTGCAGAGAAAACGCTGGAAGAGGCGCACCGCTGCCGTGTTCACCTTCGTCGGAAGCTGTGCGTAGAGGGCAGAGCTGTAAAAACTAAGAATGAAACGTGTGTAGGGGCTCGTCGTGTCGCCAGTGTACATGGCAGATAACGGGCTCTCCACAAGCAGGTCAGTCACCTCCTCCACTGGCGGGGATGCGTCTACGGAGGCGGGAGCCGCATAATCATGTGTGTCTCTTTCACACAGAAGAAGCTCTGAGAGTACTTTGCACTCGCTGCACGAAAGCTGCTGGGACGACTCCGCCATGTGTTTCTGTTGAACTTGGTCGGCAATGTCGTTTTCATTGCCCAGAAGTGCCGTCACGGCAAGGAGTAACGCGAGTTCCCGTTCGAGGGTTGACATTGCAGCAGTTTCTTTTGTGTTGTGCTGAGTGTATGCTGCTCTTCACCTCGCGCCACCTCGGTCACTTCCTCCTTTACCCAGAGAAGCAGAGGCAATGGTTGGGGCACCGCTAGGGCGGAACGCAGAGTTGTACGGTGCGCAAAAAAAGGCCAGCTAGGAAACTGGCCACAGAGAGTGGTTTCTGTTTTTCGTTCTTTTTATTTTTGATGACTTCTGCCTCCGCAGCCGTAGGAGTGCATCGACTGAAAGTGGGCTGCGAGGGAAGAAGGCAAAGCAGAAGAGCAGTTGTTTTTTTTTTTTTGCAGCGTCAATGAGGTGCTTTCAAAACACGCGAAAGGAAAAAGTAAAACAAAGCCGATTCAAGACGCCTCTTTTTTCTCCTAGATACTACTCTACTTTTTGCCACGAGTCGATCCTCTTCTTAAATGGTCAGCCGTCCTGCAGCAGCAGCACCAGCTGCGTGTTGATGGCAGCGTACTGCAAAACACAAAAACAGAAAAACACCTACAAAGGGGGAGGGGAATGCGGCGACGTTGCACTGTGGTGCAAAATGTTGGATTCGGTAAAGCAGTGCGCACCAAGCAGAAAAAAAAAAGACAAGGGGAGAGACGCACTAAAGAATACGGGTGGATCTGCGACCTCCGCCGTCGTGGTGTGGGATGCGTGAAGAAAGTAAGAGAAAACACACACACACACACACACACACACACACACACACACACAGTAGATGAGCCGAGAGGGAATCAGAGACGGTGGTTGCAGTTTTTTTTTCCTCTTCTTCTGTCGTTGTTACCGATCATCCTTAGCAGACGGAGGTGTGAGGCCAGATGATGTGTATGTCGTCTTTTCAATGGGCTCCATTTTTTTTTTGTCCAGCCTACCTGCACTACCGAGAGAGGAAAGAAAGTGTCACAATTGAATATCCGCTGGGGGAATTAATGAAATAGATTAAAAGAGCTTTGCGGTGCCGCTCTTCTTTCAAAGTTCATGAAGCGTCGCCTATGCAGCTCAACACAGAGGGACATGTCGCACTTCCACCGCGTCTATCCAATTCACCAAACGGAAAACGAAGACATCTCCCTCAATTCCTCTTTCATCACCTCGAGGTGGCTGTTGCTGTTGTTGTTCTTATCTGGATTTCGCCTCAAAGCACGGCAAAACATAAGACGCAAGAAAAAAAAAATGAGTGTTAGCGGCCTACGCCTCTCTGTGAAGTCAGCAGCTCCTTTCTCCTCCTCTCGTCCCTCTCTTCTTCGCACAACAGTAAGCACCCGCCAGCCCACCACCACAGCCACCACCCCTTTGAACACACACACATACATACGCATAACCACTGCAAGTACCAACGTCGTATCACACTGCGCCGCTTTCCTTCAGTCACGCACGGCACGGCTCCGTTAGCGGAACGCTGTTTCCATCTTGATCTTCGGATCCACTGCGAGCTGCTGAGAGCTGTACGTCCAATTCGACAGCCACCTCTGTGCGAGGTTCACCGCCACCGGCGGAGTCAGCCGCAGCAGTGTGTTACGTACCATGGCATTCGACATGGCCGCAAACCGCCGTGCACGGCGCGACTGACGGATGTAGCGCTCCACACGGTCGCGACGGACCGTCTCGAACTGCCGAAACGCGTACTCGAAACCGCAATCCCGTTGCAGCGGAACGTCTAGCAAGGCCACCGCGAGGAGAGCGGCATCCTCCACGCACAGTGACGCGTCCTGCTCGAGAAAGGACGGCATCGCGCCGTGGGCGGCCTCGCCCATCAGCACCGCGCGCCGGTTGTACCACCGCGGCATCACCGGCACCTCGAGCACCTCCGTTGGCACCGCCAGCTTCGCGCGAGAGAGCAGCGCGGCAACGTCCGGCCCGAAGCTGGCGAACTCGCGGCCGAGGAGGCGCTGGAACACCTGCAGCACCTCCATTGCATCCATGTCGGCGTGCAGGTCCACCAACTCCTGCGGCACACGGTGCAGCGTGGCGGAGAAGGCAAGCGTGTTCTCACCAAAGCGGTGAAGCGGCACCACACGCAACGTGCGATCACTGCCCCAGCACTCAACAGGCTGCGTTAACGGTGATGGGCAGAGCAGGCACTCTGCAAAACCGTCGATCTGCATCGTACCGAGGGAGCGGCTGCTCGTGCCGACGCGCTCGTTAGGATAAAGCAACCGACGAATCGTGCTATGCATGCCATCGGCGCCCACCACAACATCCCCCCACTCCGTCGAGCCATCCTCTAGCACGGCGTGGACACCGCCCTTTACGCCGTCGTGTGGCAGCAAGTCGACGACTCGCGAATTGAATTTGATTTCAGGGACGTGTCGCCGCAGCGCATCACGGAGGTAAGAAGCTGGCATCGTGCAGCGCAGTGGCACATAGCCCATCTCCTGCTTCTGTGCCTCCATCAGCCGCTGCGACACGATCGACTCGCTGTTGGCCGGTGGGGCAGTGCTGAGCGGGACAACATCCTCAGCGCCCAGTGAGCGAAGGTGCAGGTTTTTGTTTGGAATACGCAGCAGCCACTCACCCTTCTCGTTTTGGATCCCAAAGCACTCCTCCGGTCGCATGCCGCTGTTGGCAAAGATGTACTCCATCCCGAAGGCCTTGAAGCAGCTAAGGGCATTCGCAAATAGCGTGTAGGGGGCTGTGTAGTTGGCTTGCAAGAATGGTGCCTGCTCGACCACGACGCAGTCCAGGTTGAGACGGCGCAAGAAGGAGGCGAGGGAGAGGCCGGAGAGCCCCGCGCCAACAATAACTACACGCATGGATGGTTGCCAGAGAAACGAAGAAGGCCGCAGCGTAAAAAAAAAAAAACTGTGTCCTCCGGCCCTTGAAGCAACACTAGAAACAACAACAAAAAAGGGCTTACCAGAGCGGCGCCGCTTCAGACAGTGTTACTCGACGCTGCAGCGCTATCGAGCACTCTGCAGCAACGGTTGCCCCCTTTTTTTAACGTTTCGTGCTGCGGGCAGTAGAGAGTCACACGCCCACTGCGCGATGACCTGCCGGGACACTTCCTCGTTCTCTTCGCTAAAGCGGGCAACGGAAAAGTAGTGAACAGCGGGTGGGAAAGGCGTATAGAGACAACACACCAACACAGAGTCATGGTATATATATATATATATATATATATATATATATATAAGTATATATATATATATATATATATACTTATTTGTTTATTTAACGATATGCATGTGTGAGTGAGAACCGCGGTTCATCCAGTCGTGATCATTACGGTTTTGCAGTAGTGAGATCCAGTGCAGAGAGAGAGCGGGAGAGAGCATTTGAGTAAAGAAGAAAGGGTGAGGAAGTGTCCTCCGGCTTTCCCTTGCGGCGGCGTTAAACTGCACATGGTACATTCACGTTGCCCAGAGACTGCTACCCGTCTTGCTTTACATCCGCGTGTCCGCAGCAGAAAACGATGGCTCATAAGCCTGTGATACGGGATAGAGAACTGCGCTACCACGTTACTCAGATACACACACACACACGCACGTGCACATATGTTCTTTTTTGCCTTACCATTCTTCACTCGTAAAAGAAGTCACACAGATCTATACCCACACAACTTCAACTCATACACTTCACATCAAAAAAAAAGGTATCGCCGAATTGTGCGACGCGTGATGGCGAGGGTGTGCCTTTAGTTAAATTTCTCTTCCTCCCTTGCTTACTCACCAAGACAACGCGGCAGAGGAGCCCGCCGGCAACACACTTCATCCCAGTCCCACTCTCCTCGTCAGCCCGTCTCTTACTCACACGCTGACATTTTTTTTTTAGACAGTGTCGCTATCGTCTTCCCACAGCGCGTTTTCGGTGAAGAAGCCGGTGTACACGTGTGTCGCCGCCGTTTCACCGTCTACACCGGGGCTTTCCGACGCCGATGCGGGTGGCTGCCTCGTCGCAGCGGAGACGGCAGAGGTGTTGACGGCGGCGCTAGTGTCAGTTTGGTGTGAGTTAGCTGTCGTGTCGCTCTGCAGATTGCTGTAGTTCACAAAGTCCTCCCCCTCCTCCTCCTTTCCCCCCCTCGGTGCGTCCTCGTGTTTCCCATCAGCCAACTCCTTGCAAGAATTACGCGGGGAGCTTTCTTCGTCCTCCTCTCCAGCAGCTTCACCGGCGTTCTCCAGCGAGGAAAAGCCGTCCTCGTCCTCTGCCTCGTCGTTTTCTTCCGCATTTGTGGAGTGCGTAGTGGCTGCTGTGGAGGGAGAGGTTGAATGGGAGGACGCGTCATCGTTATCACTGTGCTTGCCAGCCGACGGCTGCCTCGTATCCGTGCTGGTGTCGCCGCAAGGGCCCGAAACACCGGCCTCTACCGACTTCACACTCGCCACACGGCTTCCATGGTGTGACTCAGTGTCGTCATTATTTTCGGCGGAGGACGTCACAGAAGCCCGCGCCGCCCCCTCTCGCCCACCAGCTAGCTCATTGGGATCCCCTACGAGGGCGAGAGAAGCTTGCTGGGATGCGCTTGGGCTCGCCACAGCAGCAGCACCCGCCTCTCCGTCCTCGTCTGCCGCCGTCTTCGCTGTGTGCGCCACCGGTGCAGGGCCTGCAGTGGCGTGCCGCACCACGTACTCCGCCAGCGCCTTTGCCACGTCCTCGCAGGGCTTTCCGTTCACGGAGGGGTACGTGTGGTTGGCGTGCAGCACCTCCCCGGTGCGGGGGTGGCGGAGGCTGAGCACGTCGGGTGTTGCATTCACCAAGGTCCAACCAAAACGCTCCACCACCCCCGCAAGTGTTTCCCGCTGCTGCTGCTTCAGCGCGTTGATGGCCTCCTTGTCTACAAAGTTCTCCGCGTCCAACGCGTTCTGCAGCTGTGTGGTAACACTGGCGTAGCGTGCCCGCAGATTGGCGTTTTGCCTCTCCTGCTCCGCCAACAGCGCTCGAGCGGCATCGAGATCGGCCGCCAGACGGCCTCGCTCGTCTTCTGAGTGACGCGCTAAAACGTCTGCCGCCCTTCCCAGAGTACGTAGCGTTTGAAACTCAACACCAGCCGCCATGACGGACACTCGACTCTGTGTATCGTGGCAGTGCGTCAGCGGTGCGGCGGAGACAGCGGCAAAAGATGCCGCCGCGGCTTGCGCAGCATGCAGCTTCTCTTGATAGCCTTGTAGCACCTCCATGCGACGCTGCAAGGCATCCAGTGGTGCTAGCTTACCTCGGCAGCTTTCTAAGAAGTTGGTGGTCATAAAGTCCAACTGCGTCTCACACTCTGTCAGAACATCGGTCAGCAGCCTCTGCTCCCATTCCAGGTCGTGGGACACTGCGTGTGCCTGGGCCTGCTGCAACGTCAAGTTTTGCTTTCGCAACGCTTGCAGCTCGGTGTAGAATGGCAGTAGAGTGCTTTTCTTCTCACGAGCACAGATGACTTCTGCCTCTCGCAGCAGAGACGAAGCAGCCTCGCCCTGATCGCCAGTGATGACGTTGACGCCTTCATTGCCACGCCGTGATGGTGGTGGTGGCAGTGGTGCTCGCTCAGCTTTAACTGAGGGCTGAGAAGAGCCTCCTCGGGGCGAAAACGAGGGAGCAGAAGGCGAGCTTGTCGGCGATGATGCGACAGGCAACGCAGTTAAGGAAACCCGGCGTAGCGCGTCATCACCACCAGCACACACTCGCTGCGTTGCCTCCGTGGAGCTTAAAAGGCGCTGGCACTGCTCGAGAGCCGCGCTTAACCCAAGTGCCCAGGCAGGAGTGGAAGACAAGAAGGAAGACGCGTCAGCAGTGCACCTTGGGCTTGTCCCTTCGCACTTCACAACCTTCGCTGCCGTGGTTACCGTTGTGCTCTCCACCCCCGTGTCTCCCACCTGCGTCGTGGTCACAAACTCTTGGCGGGGACGCTTCCACGACCGCGTCTTCGCGCGCCACGCAGCGATGAAGTTACAGATGTCTTTACGTGCCTCTGACGCTTCCGACGGGGGCACGGTTACCTGGATGCCCAGCGCGGCATCCAACTCCGCCAGATGGCGGTGTACAGCATCTGCGTCGCTGGTTGGGCTGCTCGTGTCGGTTTGCGTGTTGACCTCCATCCGCGTAGACGAAAAGGTCTGAAGCTTCTCGCGAAGACGATGAGAGGTTGAATCAAAGGCTTTGGCAGGGTGAGCGGTCGACTGCGACGCTGGTGAGGCTGCAACACCGCGGGGCGACTGGTTCGTACCTTCGTCTGGGTCAGTGCTGACATCTCTGCTGGGGTCAGAATCGGAATTAAATTGGACAGCGTCGTTGAGCGGATCTGCATCGCTTCGAGAGGACGAGTCGATAACCACAACGTCGTCGTCCCAGTAGCTCATGATCGTCAGCCCTTGTTCTTTTTTGTTGTTATTGTTGTTGTTATTTGCTGTCTCGCGTGCAAGTCGAGTGTTACTTCTAACGGTAGAGTATCAGGAAACAGTGAGGAAAAAAAGAAGGGAGAGTGTTGTGATACAGCGTTCGAATGTGGAGTACGGAGCCGTTGCACCGCACTCGCCGGGGCGCGAGACGTGTTATCCTCCACGACAGTACCGAACAGCATTGCACTGTGCTTTGAGGAGAAAAACAAGGGAAGACGAGCACGTGGAGCCCAAGTGCTTCCAGAAAGCAAAGCGCGACGGCGGAACCTCGCCACATATGAGAGGAATTCCTCGGCGAGCCAGCCCACCACCACGAACACGAGAAATACGTCCCCTCAAACCAGTCCTCTTCTCCTCCTTGTCACACGAAAAGAAAAAGAAAATCACCATCATTGGTGCCGCGGCAACTAATCAGCAACCGAGGTTGTTGCCAAAGTCTTCCCTCAATCCTTACCACGGCTGCTAGTTTTTTTTTTTTGTGTGTGTGTGTGGTTTGCTTTACACGCCGCGACATGCAAAGAAAAAACGGGCTTCGGAGGGGTGAGCTCAAAAGTAACCACAGCAGCACCGATTTTTGATGCTGAAAGACGAGGGTTTTGTTTTTTATTTGAATCGTCAATATATAGATATTCACCGAAGGAGCAACGCTACACCTACCCTCGATTTAGCCAAAAGTAAGTTAAAGTACAAATGAAAGTGGAGTTTTCCGCTCGTAGGTGCTCTGGAGGGGGAGGGGAAAAACAAAGCACGTCCATCTGCGAGATCCGCAGCCGTCGTTCGCTGAGGTTTGGGAGAGTCATGAGAAATGACACCGCCCAGCCTAGTTTTTCGTTAGCCATCTCTCTTTGTGCCTCTGCTTAAGTCGGCGCTGAAAGCACTGTACGCCCCTTCCGTGGCAGGGCCAGGCAGACAACTTCCTCGGCGACGAGGTACCACACAAAGAGCGACGCAGCCGTGAGTGGCAGCATCGGCCAGAGCAGTGTTGCATGTGCGTTGTAGACGTCGTCCATCCCGTCACCGAGCACAAACCTGATGAAGTGATGCAGCTGCAGCAGTCCAGCTATGCACGCGATGACAAAGACGTCCACCGCGCACCACGAGGCCAGAAAAGAGCATCGCCGTGGCAGTAACGCGAAGAGGCACGGTGCCAGTAATATAGTCGTTAAGGCAACGACAAAGATGCAGACGATCGTTTTGTCGTCTTCAGCTCTGCGACTCCACTGTTTCAGCATACTCAGCTGCCACAGGGAGAGCCTCTTCGGTGCAGGAGCTAAAACACGTGCAAGGCCGCTGACTGTGTACTGCAGACAGCCGCAACACCAAGCAGGCAAACAGCACAAAAGCATCACAGCGAATCGCAAGACAGAGACACACACGTCGCGCCAGCACAACTGCGATGATGGCGACACCTGTTGTTGTGGGTGCACTGACGTAGCCTCGTCACGTGATGTCGACGACGGGGGAGCCACCGTAGTCGCGCCTGCAGAGGGTGGGTCAGGGGGAGGCGCAATGTTGTCTTGTGTGGCGACCTGCACGTATCCCGCTGCACCACCGTCAGGTATGCCGCTGTTGTCGAAATCCTCCTCTGAGACTCGGTGCGAGGTGCCACGACGATACAGTGTCGTCGCGTAGTTACCTAGCGCAATGGAAGCGACGGTTGCAAACATGAAAAGGTAAAAGCCAACGTGAATGACGACTTGCGCGACACCGCGGATCTCCAACCCCGAGACCATCACCATCAACGCGAACGTGTCGATGAAGGAGAACTTGCCAAAGACGTCGATCAGTGCCAGCCGCTTGCTCAGAGGCCGTTGCAGTACCACCGTGAAGTAGAAGAGACTGAGCAGTTTTACATAGGGGTAGAGACCGCTGAAGACAAAGACAAAAAAAGACAGTGGAAAGAGGCCGGCATGCCAAAGATCCGTTACTGTGTTCCACATCGAAAAGGAGTAGGTGTCCAGTGCATTGCCCAGCTGCACGCTCGCTCCGGTCATCGTGTTCGACGCTGCAAAAAGCGTAAGGCAAGCTGTGGTGACGACCACCATGAAGACATCCTCTAAAAGAAGCCGCTTTGCAGAAACGGGCTCATCGGTGGTATTGCTCAGCACTGGCTGTATGCCGTGCAGACGCACGTTGCGTATCACCGCGCACGCCCCACCCGCAACCGCAGTCACACCAACCACGACAGGCAGCCACGCTTTCGGCATCTCGCGCACAGCTGCCGGCTTGCCAAAGCTGACACGCACCGTCGCATTCGGATTACTCACGTTGCGGTGCTGCGACAGCGCCAAAGAATGCAGCGTAGCATTTATTTTTCTGTTCACC
The DNA here is from genome assembly GCA_900240985.1 of Crithidia bombi. Taxonomy (NCBI): domain Eukaryota; phylum Euglenozoa; class Kinetoplastea; order Trypanosomatida; family Trypanosomatidae; genus Crithidia; species Crithidia bombi. Next base: position 26,885 of record OESO01000080.1, read on the forward strand.
ACGCTCAAGATGCGCGGCATCAGCGAGTTGCTCACCAATAGACCCACGTTATCCCAAGGTGAGATGATCACCCCCGCAATGGCGACACCAGGATTCAGGTAGAGCTCACAGGCGTTGGCGTCGCAGCTCGCCATTGTTACATCCACTGTGATCATGCCATCACTACTGAGTGCATGGTAGTTCTCAGGGATGTACATGTCCAGCGTAACGTTCGTCACCTCGCCTGGAAGGCGATAAACCGGAAAGGGCTGTGGGAGGGCGGCCTTTCCCAGCACATCGTCCACGATCCCCTGCAGCCACTTCACAGCGGTCACACTTGAATTTGACGCCACCAACGACCGCTGAAGGTGCAGCCGTGGCAGGTACGAGGCGAACGTAACGGTCAGCTGTTCCTTGTAAAAGAACCAAGGGTAAGAATACACTTCCTCACTGGAGTGCAGAATGCCCTGGACGGCGCTGAAGACGCTGACGGCAGCTCTCACCAGCTGTGAGTTGTAGAGGGGAAAGACTGGCTTGAGGGGAGTCGTGTGGCGCGGTGGTGGAAGGGGACGGAGGGCATCCACCATATCTTTCTGCATCTGAGGAACGACGACGTTACACACATACTTCTGCAGACGCTCGTTAGCGGTGGAGCGCATCTTCTCCAGCACCATGTTGATAAGCCGGCTTGGGGGTTTCGCATAAAGACGCGCAATAGACACGTTCACAGCACATGAGTCAACCAGGTAATTATGATCGAAACAGTAGCGAGAGTGGTGTCCCGACGAATCCCGCCCTTCGCGTACGAAGGTGACGTTGCTGGCGCCTACGACGATGTCCGCGTGGACGACACCGTGGTAGGCGTACGCAGTAAGGTTTGCATCGCAGAGCAACGACCCGCCGCTCGTCGAAGAAGCAACGGAGGTGTTGGTGACCCAGCGCGCGCCGCTCGCACCAAAAACCACATCTGTGCATGTAAGGTTGAAGGCGCGCACGCCAAGAAGACTCTCATCAAAGTAAGGAATGGTGATGAACGGGAAATGAAGGGCGTCGAAAAGGAGGACGAACGAAAAACACGCAGGCAGTACATCCATCATGTTGTGCATATGCGTGTGTGTGTGTGTGCGTGTGTGATGCGATGACCCCAGACGTCACGTGATGGAGTTGTCGGGGTTTTTTTTTTGAGAGTTTATTTAAAATAACGTAAAGCAGAACAAAGTTATAGCATATATCTAAGCAAACTGCCATCGATAGTGAGGTTCGACCGCGACAACAACAGCAGAAAAAAAAAGCATAAGCAGAGCAGATACGTCTCCCTGATCGTAACAGGGAGGAAGTGGAAGGGACGGGAAAGGCATGGACGGAAGCGTAGCGGAACCCTTTGAAGGGAACGAAGAAGAAGCACAGGGAGAGCTGCAACTCGCTTGTTACATTAGGCGTGTGTGGTGCAGTTCGGTTGACTGCGCCGCATGGCGTTGCTGCAACCACGCGTTACTGGAACTTTTAAGGGATGAGCAGCCGCACCAGCAGTTGCCTCTACAGAATGCCATCATAGCAAAAAAAAAGAGCTTCTGCAGTGCATAACAGCTATGTAGCGTTTGCAAAAGACGACGTCGAAGATAACACGCATTTGGCTTTCAAAGCACTATCAGGCAGGGAAGAAAACGCACCTTGTAGTACGCTTCACTTGTGTACACACTACTTGAGAGATATGCACTATTCTCTTTTGTTAGCACTAACTCCATGAAATGAGTTTATGGTTGCCTCCAGCACCACTCCGTGGGGCAGTTATCCGGACGCCATATTCATCACCCTCTTTCAGAACCACTTCAGATCGAGAAACAGATGCACACAAACACACACACACACACCGCGACTCATTGGGGGGCATACCCAAAGGCGCCGCAATGAAGAAAGAAAAAAGCGCATGCGCACGCTCGCGCCACGAAACTCTGTCAGCCTACAGAGAGAGAGAGGCTGGCGGGAGAGCGATAGGCCGACAGAGTAGCCCGAAGCCCCACACTACCTACCTCCGTCGCCCCTGCGCATCGGCCTCCGCCGTGTATCAGCGTTGGCCTCTACCGCTTGTCGCCATGTTTCTTTTGCTTTTTTGTCTGCTCCGCCCGCTGGCGTCGCTGCTTCAGCACAGTGCCTTCGTGTGAAGAGCGTCGCAGCACCCGCGCAGCCGCATCGCGCATCTTCGCTCCATCCTCGCCCTGCACCGCCGACTTGCTGCGGAGACGATTCGCGTACGCCACGGCCGCCTTTACATTTGCTTTCTTATTCTGCTTCTGCCGCAGCAGCAAGATGCGCCTTGAAACACTCTCCTCCAGCACGACGGAGTTTGACTCCTTGCGCTCTAGCAGCTGTGTCGCCGCCGACTGGAGGCGGTCCTCCTCATCGTGCACGAGCTTCGCCAGTCTACGGCCCTCCTCGAGAGAGACAGTGCGACCCGCCGGAAGGGCGAGACGGGGTTGCAGCAACTCCTGTCGGTGAACTTGCTTAGCAGCAATACTGGACATTTTTGTAGCACTATAAAAGCAAAAAAAAGTGTGTATATATATGCAACTCAACGTCAACTGCACGCGCACAATGCATAGTCGTGGAAAGATGCAGCGGAAACCGAAGCAGTGGAAAGGAAGAGAACCAGAGAGGAGGTGGGAACTGCGGTAGGGAGGCAATGATAGTGGCGAGGAGGCGTCCTTCACCGCGTACAGTGAAGGCGGCCCAAGTCAAAGGAAAATGAGTTGGGGAATGGTGCAGATATCGAGTTGCAGTACGTGACTGATGGCACCGAACTCTTTGGAGTCGAACAACGCATCCACTTGGCGTAGCTGTGTTCGCCGAGCGCTGTGAATGCAACGCTGCCCTGTCTCTTGCAGCGGTGTCGAACGACTGGGGTCTCAATTGCTTAGCGTTTCTTTTCAGTAGGAGAAGGGGCGGGGGAGGGGAGGGAGAGTGGATACGGATCGGAAAGACAAAGAGAAATGGGCCGCTCATACAAGAAAAACGTGTGAATGCCGGAAACTTAAAAAGCGTTCTTCCCTTTTAAAAAAGAGGAAGACAGCGGGCTTGCATCCAAGCTGGCGTAATAGAAAGGTAGAGGGATACGAGTGTGCGTGAGTGAGTGTTTACTACTTATCTCCCTGCAGCCCGATGCACCGTGAAACGACGACGCGTCATCGCGAACACGGCCCGACGGTCGTGCAGGAGGAAAAGCGCAAGAGGGAAAGAAAAGCAAAAGCACACACACACACAACAAAAAAGAAACGTGAGAAAAAAGCGCACACCAAAAAAGAAAAAAAAACGAAGCTATCTCTGTCTCTTTGTGTCTGTCATGCTACCAGTAAACAGTAGTTGCGGAAGACAAAACTGGTGATGGCAGTAGATTCAGCGGAGTCGGTGCCGTAGCCGAAAGCCTGGAGGAGGTTGCGCAGCTGCCGCTTCAGGAGCTCGCGGTCGTGGCCGTCGAAGGCGAGAAGCACTCGTATCTGCACCAACAGCAGCGTCTGCTCGGAGAGCAAGGCCGTCAGCCGTCCCGGTGCTGACAGCGGCGGGTCATTGAGAAACAGCTCACACAGAGCATCACGCACCGCCGACGCGTTCCTCAGACTGCCAGTCCTCACAATCCCCGTCACTGGCGGTGGGGCGAAGTGGGGAGGAGCGGCAGTGGCAGAAGGCGGTGATGCCCGGGCAGCCGGTGGCACGATGACTGCCCTCTCCACGTACACAGGTATCGCGTTACTCCGCACAAACGCGGTAATCGGCGATGTGATATACACGAGGACATCGTAGGCGCTTGCCCGCTCCTTCTCTGTCTTTGCAAGACACGCCGCAACCACGGTAGTCAACGCGTCACCGTAGCACTCCTTGTTGTGGGTTCGCATGTGTGGTATGGGGTCGTAGTGTAAGACACGCTTAAAGTTCTCTTGCTGCGACAGCCCGCGACGCCAGAAGGGTGAGTGGCACGTCAGCAGCTCGTAGAACATCGTGCCGGCGGAGAAGATGTCCGTCTTGGAAGTGTAGGGTTCACCGGAGATGATCTCCGGCGACACGTACGACGGCGTCCCCACACGAGTCGCCACCATCTCACACGTCACCTCCAGAGAGCGCACCAGACCGAAGTCGCCCACCACCGCATCGCCAACGGCACCGTCGCTGCGCTCTGTCAGGAACACGTTACCGGGTTTGATGTCACGATGAATTAGGTGGCGAGAGTGACTGTAGTTCAGGGCTGAAAAGACCTGCGCCATGAGTCGCACCACCACGTCCGTCGGCAGCAGCCGCTTACTCTCCACACACTTGCGAATCAGCGTTGCCACGTCGCCTCCCTCGCAATACTGCAGCGCAATGCAAAAACGATGCTGATACTGCCCCCGAGACTGCTCAATCCATGAGCCGATGTAGCGCACGATGTTCGGGTGTGTCAGCGACTTCAGCACCCGTACCTCCCGCTGCGCCTGCTCCAGCTCCGTCTGCCCGCAGAGGCCGACGCGCATCACCTTGACCACGCACTGCGGTGGAAAGGTAAAGCCGTGCCGCGGGTTGGGCTCTATCCTCATGCGAGTGACAAGTAACGCGTCACCAAAGCCACCGCTGCCCACCGTACGCAGCACCTGCAGTTCACGGCCGAGTATTCTGAACCCCCCTGTCTGCGTCGCTGTCATGGCGGCCTGGTCTCAAAAGCGAGAAATAAGGAAAGGCACGAAAGAGGGGATGAGAGCAGCACGCCGAGCACGTGGTGATGAAAGCGAGAACGGACTGAAAAAAGGCAAAAGCGACAAGACTCAAGGGGGGGGGTTCTGCAAGCAGAGGTGGGACTGCGTGCGACTCTGGCTGCAATCACAACAGCAACAGCAAAAACAGAAGTGCACACGATAGAAAAATAACAACATTGATCCGATACGAAGGGGGAGGGTAGAAGGGAAGGGTGAGGGAGAGAGTGAGGAGGCTCCACTGCAGGCCACAACAACCGAAAGATACATACAACGCACATACACACAAAAGAAAAACCGCTGCGCTAGCGGCACATCTCGTCGCAGTACACTTCGTCCTTAGCACTCACAATAGCAGTTGCGATGACCAGCCGTGCTGCAATCAAAGCCACACTCTTCCGTGTCTTTCCTGTTGTGACTGCACCTTCTTCGCGAAAGCAAAACTAGAGATGTTTGCGCATCTTCGTCTCCAGAATTCTTGTCCTTGTTGTTGCCCGCTCCTTAGTTTCTTCTGTTGTTTCTCGTCAAAACCCTTGTTTCCTTTTTTTTATTATTGATCTTTCAACGTAGAGCCGCAATGCGTACGAGTGGATACCGATTTGTGCAACACAGAAATGAAGAAAAGCCAAGTTGATAAGAAGAACTACAAACAGTCGTGCTGCGCAAATGAAGAGAAACAGCAGGAGAGAGAGACCTTGAGAAAAACACATGCGCCACTGCAGAGCGAGAAAACCACCGCTCGCGTGCCGTGCTCCCGTCTTCTCGGCTTCATCCTTGCCGCATTTCATTGACACACGCACATACACAGCCAACGCCGAGGGATAGGTTCGCAAGCATGTGGCCGACTACGCAGTGACAGGTGGAATACCAAGAAATGAAAGGTAGCGGGTCTTTTTGTCTTTACTTTGCCTGCTTTGCAAAGCCACGAAAAGAAAACGAGAACGATTGCACCTGTTCCTTCTCCTCTCGTTGTCCGACGTCGTTGTCCTTTTTTTTTTTTGCTTTGAGTTGCTTTGCGTCGTGCATATCAAGATCAGCGAAAGAGCACATCGATAATGACACACCGCAAGCGCGAAAATTCTCTAAAAGGTAGCCGGCGTAATTAAAGAAACATGGTGTCCTCGAGGGGCGTCACCGCCGCTGAGCAACGGAGAAAGTAACAAGAAAAATCAGGTACGATGCTTCCCAAAGAAATAAAAAAAAAGAGTACTTGAGACACCTCACATAAAAGATCACTGGACTGTGAGTGCGCTCTTTTCCTGTTGTTGAAGATGTTCTTTTTGTTCTTGAGTGTCGTGCACGCGTACGTGAACTCTACGCGGCCGCACTTTGCCACGCATAAATAATGTGTGGGTATGCCACAGAGGTACTAGCAATACTATTTTTTTGTTAATGTTGCTGTTACTTTGGTTGTCGTTGTTTGCGTACTCATCTTCATAAATCGACAACGAAGTCAACCAGTGAAACGAGAACAGAGCGATAAAAACAAGAAAAGAGATGGTAGTTTCTTTTTTTTTAAGTCAATGTGTAGAGAGTTTAGTGTTCAAAAGAGGTCGACATGGATTAGAGAGAGAGTATGTGTGTGTGTGTGCGCATGGAAGTGTAAGGTAGTGATAACTGGCGACGAGATCCACTACGCAAAAAAAACCATCACTCGAAAAGATAAAAATACTTTTCCAACCCTGACGTTCACACAAGCGCAAAAGCAAAAGTGGAATGAGAACGAAGACGGAAAGAAAAGGAAGGAGGAAACCCGGAAGAAAAACAGGGCAAAACAGAAGTTTTGTGTGTGTGTGTGTGTGTGATTCGTACCAGTTGCCGGTGGGTGGTGCGTCATCTCGCGCACCCGTGGCGTTAATGTTCTCTATAAGATAATACTGTCTATGGTAAGCGTTGGCCGCTTCTGTTGCTGTTGGCGTCTCACCGTGCGTTCCGCCCAGCCCCCTTCACACGCACACACAAAAAGAGAAAGAAACAGCATATCCGTGCACTGCTACGTGATGCTCACCACTCCCGATGGTGCAGAATAAAGATAAAAAAGATCTGGTGGATATGTATAGACAGAACACCAACAAGAAAAATGCATGGCAACAACAGCGCACTCCCACGCCACGAGAGACATTTGAACCAGCTCACGAGGGATCACACACAAGCACACACGCACGCACACACACACACACACACACTTGGCCACACGCGCGCAACTGGTGAGAGAGGATCATGGGGGAGTAGGAGGAGAGGAAAAAAAGCAAGAAGCACAACAGATATATATATATATATATATATATGGAGAGGGAAAGTACAGACTAGAGTACCTCGAATCAGCATTAAACTTCGTTGGGGGAGAGGGGGAAGGGGCGTCCTGCATGAGATGCGAGGGACCGAAGGGCAAAGAAACAAGCGAAAAAGGGGGCGGCTAACAGAAATTTCAGAATTAAATAATGATCAAGAAAAAGCAAGAAAAAAAGCACCATGGAAGCCTCGACGATGACAGAGACAGGTGTGGAGAGATGAGGCGCGGAGATGTCGGATGTTAGTCTCATCTATCTATCTATATCTATATCTATCTATCTATCTATATATCTATATATATATATATATATAGATAGATAGATAGATATAGATATAGATAGATGGATAGAGAGAGAGAGATAGACAACACTGAAAAAAATGCACGTGCGTAAGAAAGGGGTGTAGAAAAACAGAGAAGGGTCTCTCAAAAACTCTGCGTTTGCGTTGCTCCGCTGTTTCCTAGTGTTGGATCACATACCGACAGATAGAGCATGTATATAGAGAAAGGAAGAGAGACTTGCCAGGCTCTTGTGCTTGCGTCGGCGTCGGTGTTGGCGGCAAGCCTCCTTGAAAAGAAGGCCCACTCACGCCCACGCAGATAACGAAAGCTGTCAGAGAAGGACAAACTCACGCAGCCGCCCTAGATCGGGTTCAGCTTTACCATCGTGTTGGTGTGCAGCGACACCGGCGGCGTCGCCGCGACCAGCGCAACGGGAGAGTTGGCCAAGGAGCCGGGCGTTACAAAGCCCTCACAGTTCTCGGAGTGACAGTTGCACACAAAGCCCGGCATGTTGGAGTCCATAAACTGGCGGTAGTCCATCGTTAGCTCCTCGCCCTTGGGGATGTTGCGCAGGGCCACAACGTTCAGTGAGTGGTGCGGTGCAAACGTCATGTTGGGAGAGCAGGAGTGGTTAAACGAGCGCCAGTGAGCCGGGTCGCGGTCCCACAATGCGTAGTAGTGACCAGCGCGACCGATCGGCCACGCGTTGTGGCGGAAATCGTCGTAATCAGCTTTGGAGAAGTGCTCCTCAACGTATGGCTTCGTGCACAGCCGGACAGGGCGGCACTCATCGGAGAAGATAATCGTGCCGACGCTGATGTCCTCCGTCGCACGCAGGTGATAACCTCGCACGGAATCAAAGCAACGGGTGTACAAGGGCCGCTCCCGCTTGCAGCGCTCAATCGCCTCGGTTATCTGCAGTTTTGCAAACTCGCGTTGATGGAAATCTCTATTGAGGCGTAAAATCCAATCCGCAGACCCCTCCTGCCCGTACGGGTACATTATGCCGCAATTGGGGTTGATCTCGAGAAACACGACTTTGTTGTCGTGCTCGCGGTCAATGCGGACGTCGATGCGGCCGTAGCCGATGCCGCCCATCATACGCTTAAAGGCGGAGCGCGCCATACTCAGCATGGAAGGCATCGCTGGGTCGTTCTCCGGCACCTGCGTCCACTCCATCCCTTCATACGACTCCCACTTCAGTTGAAAATGCTTAAAGTCCTCGCCTTCTGGGAAGGCCACCTGCACCGGCGGGAACACGCGCACTCCCTCCGGCTGGCTGGCATCGTTGCAGACGAGGATGGTCGCCTCGTCACCACCGATGAACTCCTCGACAAGGGCGAACTGATAATCCTGCATAAAACGCACCGCCCGCTCCTCCAGCTGCTTCATATCATACACCTTGCAGCTCTTGTCCATGCCGACGCTGCTGTAGCCAGAGATGTGTTTGATAATGCACGGGAACTGCAGCTCCGCACACAGGGCAGCGACGTCGTCGCCTGGCCCCAGCACCGCGTACTTGGCGGTATTTATTTGATAGTAGTGAGCAACTAACTTCATATCCGGCTTGGACATCTCGTAGTACTTGGAGATGGCTCCGGTGTAGGGTACCTTAAACTCCTCCAGCGCCTCCACCACTTCCACACCAGCGCGGTCCTCGTCCTTGGCACCGTCACACTGGTTGTAGAAGACGTCGAATTTGCCAGACATGACGAGTTGACGTACCTGGCGATACGCGGTGGCTTTTTTAATGAGCTCCAGGTGGAACGTGTAATGCGGGTCATCCTGGTCAAAGTAGTTTTGTGGTGTTTGCACCAACTCCCCCTCGAACTCTTTGAGAGCGCTGTCTGAGCCCTCATACGAGCAGGCGAGTACGCAGACGCGGGTGAGCTTGAGCGTCGGTTCTGACATGGTTGCCTTCGTGAAAAATAGAGGTGTTGATTGGTTGGTTGGTTGGTTCGTTTGTTCGTTCGTTTAGGTTTATTGGGCCTTCAAGTCGTTCGTTTGAGGCGCGTGTTACTGTGAAAGCAATAGAAAGAAAAGGACAGAGGAAAGGCAGAGCACCAAAACAGCAATAGCGTGTTGCGGTGAGTACTGTCGTGTGTCACGCGCCACAAAACACAAGAGAAGGAAAATTGTTGTTTGAAAAGGGGACGAAGGGAAGGATTAAGGAGAGCGATGCTGCAAAAGGAAACTTCAAAGACTGCGTGTGTTCTCCACAGCAGCCACCACAACAGCCATTATATCACACACATGTGCGAAGAAGAGAGAACGCATGTAGTTCCTCATGCCCAATGCAGCCGCATGCGTGAAATATATATGTGTTTATTTACTTATTTGTAAACAGGCGTGCCGACGATGTGTATTGAGGAAAGAGAGCGGGAAACACAGAAGCTCCCCGTATGGCACAAATCTCTTTGCTGTTGTCGTTGCTCCTCCCATTCTCTCTCTTTTATTAGCAGTGTTATTATCTCTGTGAAGACGTATGCATATACGATGAATCCGTGTCTTTTCGCAGGTGTGACCACGCACTCGCAAAAGGAGAAACAAAACTCAAAAGAGTAGCGTAGGAACATATCCAGACACAAACCATGGAGAAGTCGGAGTTGGAACCCTCCGATATTTCATCGCCGTTCCGTCCCTTACAATTTCTTCTTGTTGTCGTCGATTTTGCACTCTAACCACACATCTGAGAGTTGCCCTTCCCGTTTTTTTTTTTTTAGTAATGTTCTACAGCTTAGTTGTCTTTCTTTTCCTTCGCAGAGGAGTTGTGTTCTGTGCTGGTGGTGGTACTCGCAGGGCGACCTTGCGCATCTGTTGCTTTGTCTGCCGCAATCAGCGCCTCCTCTGAGCGTCGCGTAGGCCGGTTCACGTGACGCATGGGGAGCAGCACGTGAAAGACAAGGTAGTAGGCAAGCAACACGAAGACTACGGCAGGAATAACGTATTCGCGTAGGCACATCAGCCCATAAGGCTCATCCTCGTACGCGTAGCGCGAACGATCGCTCGACATTTTGAGCGAGAATGACGCTCTTCCTCCCTCTACCGTTAAACTTTCCTATATTGTACTTTGCTTTTTTGGAGTGTGACTGGAGTTGGCGTGCAGCAGATACAACTGCGCCTCACAGCAGATTTACCGTGTTGAGCGCAAACGACGCGCTGATACACCAATGAGGGCGGGTGGACGAGCGCCGCCGTGAAGCGCTGCAAGAAAACAACAAGAGAAAACAAAAAGAGGGGAGAGCAGGACATAGAAGGGAGACAGGTGGTGGAGAGGAACCAAAAGTGGTGACACCTCTATCAGGGAGAATAGACACCCTGCGTACGCCACCGACACGATGCTTGGCAGAGGAGAGGGAATTGGGAGGATACACATTTGAAGGGAGGAGCCTGGCGAGCGAACACATACATACACACAAAGAGGGATGTAAGTGCTGTCAGGTGCGCTTTTCATCTGTCATCAAACGACGAAACAAACACGCAAGAGTGCTCTGTGCGTGTGTGTTACTCGACAGCAATACAGCTCCACTCCTACGGACCATGCTGGTTTCGTTTTTTTTTTTTTGCTCTCCCCCTCATCCCATGCCTTTCAGAGAAAGAAGATTCTTCTATTTGTCTTCTTTACTGCCGTGACGTGCACGAATTACACCCGTTCCATCATCCGAAACGCGATTGATTGTTTGTTTTCTGCTGCTGATGCCGTTAGTTCTGCTTCATCTTTTTTTTCTCGCTCTTCATTTTTTTTTATTTCGGGCTGAATAAATTACTTCACCTTCACCACAGCTGCAAGCGTGCGTGCAAGCATGCCACACATGCGTTGTCGTCTCTCCTTTTTTTTTGCCGTCTTTCCGCAGAACACTGAATGTTACTACCACTGCGGCTGCGTGGGCAGGAAAACCAGCAATCAAGAAAGTGCGGGAAAAAAAAGAGAGGTCTCTTAGGCATCAGCGGTGCTGATGCTGATGTGGAGATGCTGCGGTCGCGGGAAACAAAGCCAAGACAGAAAAAAAAACTCAGTAACCCGACGGCACCGAGGAAGGGCTCCCTGCCTTGGCCTTCGCATCCCCCTTCCACAGCCGTAACGAGCCCACGCAAATCTCTGTGGGTGTAGCCTCCACTCTTGACGAGGAAAGAAACACAGAAAGAAAGAGAAAATAAATTAGAAAAAAAGGGAAAAGAAACGAAGAGCACAAATAGAAGCAACGCGCAACCGCAGTCACGCCAACACACACAGAAGCACCTGCAGTTGGGTTTTCTTTTTTTTTGTAACGACACATCACGTGTCTTGAGCGATGCCCGAGAACGGCAAAGAAAGGAAAATGCGGCCAGCTGCCTGCACCAGTGCGTGTGTAGGGTTGCTGGCACCTCTGTTGTGTTGATCGGCAGGATATATAACGCAATGGATATAGTGATTAAACCAACACGAGAAAAAGAAAAACGAAAGAAAGAGACAAAGCAAAAATAGTAAGTTTGTCTGAAATGAACGCACGATGTAACCAAAACAGAAAAAAAGAGAGAAAGAAAAGCAATTGTCACAGGAAGCACCGAGGCAGAACAGCAGAGGCATGTGTGTGTGTTTGTGTGTGTGTGTGTGTCTTGCGTGGGAACCTTCACTGGCACATGACACCGCAACACACACACACACACACAAACAAAAAAAAAGGTGGTACTGATAATGAGCTGCTTATCATTTTTCTAATAGGTCTGTGTATCTTCGTTTTTTGTACTTTCCCCAGTTACACGACAGCGCATACTGCTCTGTCTTGCCGTGGTGTGCTGTCTACTGCAATTTTCTCTTTAAGTTAGCCGCGGCCGGTGACGACGATCTTGAACTCCATATGGGACGACTTGTCGGTCTTTGGCTTCAGGACAATGTCCTCCATTTTAGGGTTTTTCTCGAGGGCGTTGTGTACCTCACGGATGATCCACTGGCGCAGAGGAAGGTTGTCCTCCTTCGGGTTGTCGTTCACACCGTTCATTTGGTTGATCAGGTACTCATCAGACATGCAGTCCTCCTTCACCAGGCGTTCGTACGGGAGCTCAATGGTGATGGTGGGCGCCATTTTTTCGTGTGTGTTCTTTAGTTTGTGTGTGTGTGTGTGTGTGTGTGTGTGTGTGTGTGTGTGTGTGTGTGTGTGTTTGAGTGGGGGAAAGAAAGTGGAGTGGGATGAGTTGGGTTTGTGTCTGAGTGGAAGCTGTGAAAGGGTGACGTTCAAAGCGAAACCCCACGGTGCGATGCGAAAGCGCGGAAAACAAAAAAAAAGAAGAGGGAAGTGGAGCGACAAGAATGAAGCAAAGCAAATAAAATAAACACGAAGAGATAAAGAGAAGGAGAGAGCGTATAAAATAGCACGCAGAACTCCGCTGAGCAAAGCCTCAAGAAGGCAGTTTCAGGTCATGGCCGCTCCACACAACGCCACTCACTAAACGCACACACACGCAAAAAAAAAAAACGTGCAGCCTTCTTCGGTGCTGACTTCCACGTGTGAGTGGGTTTTCTTTTTTTTTGGGGGGGGAGGGGGGCCATCCGACATTCAAAGCGAGCCCTCTACCCCGTCGCCCTTAACGTGCCTTTATGTTGTTTTTCCTTTCTTTTTTTTTCATACCAACCATTCGCATATTGTTCTTTTGTTGTTCGTTCAGTTGGAGTTTTAGCAGCGCTGAGTGAAACAACCCACACCCAGCCACACATACACACACACGTCCGTGCCTTAGTTACATCAGCCTTTCTTGGTGGAGGAGGAGGAGGCAAGGGAAGTCTGAGGAATGTTGGGGTTCACGCTTTCCGCTTCGCCACCAGAAGACTCTCCGCTATCGCCTCGTACCGCTGCAGAAAGGCGTTCAGCAGGCACCACGCCGACGGCGTCTGGTGGACTCGTACGACCCACTGCGCCACCCCCTTCCATGCGTCGTCGTCGATCATGCCATCCTTCAACAAGTCGGATAACGACCCTGGCAGGCACTCCTTCAGTGCCGCATCGAATCCATCTGCGCAGTTCACACTCAGCAGGCGCACCGAAGACGAACACTTTGGCGACGCTGCTCCATCTGTGGCGGCCGCGTCGGGGTGGGCGCTGGCGTCCGCTGATCCCCCCACCCCCATCACACTCTCTTCTTGGACCTGCAACGCAGATGGTGGCACGCCCGCCTCACGCGCAGCAACCTCGCACATCCGCACAATACGTGCGCCAACCCCACTTGCAGAGGCCGGTGGTACATGCAGCACAACGGCAGCACCGTACAGGAGGCCCGTAATGCAGCCCTCCCCGTATTCGTTGCGCTCCTCTTCGTTGGCAGGTGGTGCCTTTACAGGGTACCGTGTAAACGATGCCGTCGCGTACTCGCGCAGGTCGGCCTCGACCGACACACGTCGAACAGCAATAATAACGTAGAGACCTATCCCCCTCGCACCGCTGCTGTCGCCGCCGTCACCCGGCGGAAGTAGCGGGAGGCTGACTTGCACCCCGCCCACCCGCAGCGACTTCTTCTGCTGTGCGGCCTGTGCTTTCAGGGAGGCCACCGTGATGCCTTGATAGCCGTACACCGACAGCCCTTTGTGCACGTTCACACCCAAATCACGGAGAACAGGTTGACGAACACGCTCGTTAGACGGCAGTACGTCCTTTGAGACCGAAAAGGCCCGGCGATCAGCGAGTCGTGCGCCACGCCACGTCGACGGCGTTAATGCAAACCATCGACTGGGGCTGAACGAATCTGCCGAAGGCGCCAGCAGCCAACACCTGCCCAGAAGGTCCTCTTCCTGTGGCAGCACGTACACCTCTTTTCCAGCGGCGGCGTGGTTTTTTCTTAAGGGTGCTTTGTGGGCCGTGGCGTTGTCGCTGCTCATTCGCTGGCCCATTTTCGAAAAGCCCGTGCAGAAGGGCGGATGGAGGTGTTACTTTGTTTGTGTCTGGTTTCTGCAAATATCCTTTGTGGGAGAAAGCGCAAATGGCAGAGAGAGGAGGAGGAGGGAGGTGTGGTAGCGTAGGGAGGAGGAGAGACGACGTGCCACACACGAGGCTGCGCAGCTACAGAGGACCGATGTATCTAGTAAGCCATCACAGCAGCAGTAGCAGCAGCAACAACAGTAGCTGAGAAGGGGGGGGGAGCACACTTCGATACAGTGTAGAGCGTCTTGTGACCTCTATCGCCGTTGGGTACGTGCGACAGGGTGCTGCAGAAGCTTGTAGGCGCCTCGCCTTCCAACTATCGAGTGGGACGTTCTTTATTTGTTTTTCTGATCAACGTCGGTTTGCGTGTCAGCGTGCTGTAGATGTGAAGAATAAATGTGGAGAAAGGAGCAACCCTAAATCTATGGCGCACGTGTGTAATTATGTTTGTGTGCGTGTGTGTGTGTGTGCCGGGGGGGGGGTTGTAAGAGAGAGTGAGTGATAACAGCACGTAGCGCCACACTCATCAGACGGTTCGTGTCGACATCATACTCCCCTTCACACGCAAACACACACACGCACTACAAAAAAACACGCTCTAAGCACGGGGCTCGCAGGCCGAAGTGGCGCTCGTTGTCCTGCAACGCCTTCGCGCGCAGCGCTGTGCCACCCTCCACCAGCACCGCCTGCACGTGCTCCTCGGTGAGCGAGAGCGCCTGTGAGACGAGGTCGACGATGCGCGGCGTGACGGAGCTGGCATCCCCAAACGCCAGCTCCCGCATCGCCTCCAACGCGAGCCGCTGCCGCTCCCTGGACTGCGTTGTATGCAGGGACTGCAGTAGCAGTAATTCACCGATGATGTCACGCGGCATCGTGTCGGCGGTGCTCGAGTAGACGTCGCGTACCGTGCGCACCGCAAAGGCGAGGTAGTCATGCACCGCTGCCTTATCCTGCTCCTGCCTGTCTTCGTCGAGCAGAAACTGATCCTCCTGTGTGTGGGCTGCCCGTCCACACCTCACGAGTGTTTGGGCGAGCATCCGACGTACCTGGCGGAGGGGAATCGGTAAGTCCGCCACCTTCGCCACGGGACGCTCACGTACCCGTCGCTGAAACACCGCCAGCGCGTGTTGCCAACTTGACGTCGTCAGCAACGAGTAAACTTCGGTGTCCTCCAGCCACCGACACTCCGGCGATGCAGCACCGAAGAGAGAGGTCAGGTAGCTTTTCAGCTCCGGCACAAGCGGACACGACGGGCTGCCGTTGCTCGCGCCACCGCCAGCTCCTGCAGCAATCAAGTGGCAGCAGCGGAAGACGGTATGCAGCTCCGCCTGTCTCGCCTGCGGCTGTTGCGGCCACGGGTTGCTGTCGTACATCTGCAAGAGCCGCTGGGCAAGGCGCCACTTCTCTGTCTTGGTGTGAACACGCTGGCTGGAGAGCAGCTGCAAACACGCAATGCTGCACGGGCGGTCCAGACCGTTGCCGTCCGTCACCAGCGCCTCCACCTGTGGCCCGATGTGCAGCGTAAGGTGCTCCACGTGTCGCAGGGACTGCAGGTAGGTGGCAACGGCCTCGGGGTGTGCGCTGCGCAGCGTGTACAGACCACTGAATACCTGCAGCAGCGACGACGCATACGCCGCGTTGCGAGCTACGTTGCATGCGGCCATCGCGAAGAGGAACGCCTCCGCCGTCGGCACAAGAAGACGGGAGGAGGTGTCAGCGAGGCTGACATCCATGTCACTCAGCAGCTGCACCGCCGCCTCCCACCGACCCGCCGCGCTGGCCGCCTTGATCAGAGCTTCAGAGAAGCGACAGCCGGCCTCACCCGTCACCGTCGCGTCTTTTACGTTCTCTCGAATACGCACCAGCGCCGTCCACATCTGCGCCTGCGTGTCGGCGGACGGAGTGCTGTGCGGCTTGGCGAAGGTGTCGTTGCGCCGCCACACAGCGTCCAGCGCGGCGGCGTGTGCGTCCAGCGGGATTTCGTACCCGCTCTCCAGCAGCCTCTCATACAGCTGCAGAGCCGCGCTCCACGGCCGTGAACCCAGGCCGTTGGTTTTGTAGCCTGTCATGAGACTCATTAAGCGTGTCGTCATGCCGGCAGGCGGGTCGACGGTGGCCAACTCCTTCGCGTAACTGTAGACCTTCAGTGCATTCGACCACGACACGTCCAGGTGCAGTAGGTGCTCCAGCACCTCGACCGAGACGGGCAGGGCCTGGGCGGCGTGCCTCTGCAGCTGAAACTGCGTCAGCGCCACCACGGCGTTGTCCGCCCCCTCCAGCGTCAGACCGAGTTTTTCCTCAAAGGTCGTCCCCTTCACGCTGTAGCGCTGCAGCCGTCGGGCCTGGTAGAGTATAAAGGCACGTGCTTCAGCTGGGTCAACGTCGCTCCATCGTCCACCTTGCGCCGCACCCACCGCATCCGCCAGCGCTGCCTCGTACGCCTCCACGCCCATCTGTGCAACCACGTTGTGTTTTAACATGGTGCTCGTGAAGTGCGCCACCGTCGCCGGTGCCAGCACCTCCTTGTCGCTGCCCGCCACAAGAAAAAACGCTTCAGCTGCCTCAGCCTTGCTGGAGCACGTCTGCAGTGCATCGACGAGTTGTTTCTGCAGCGTAGACGTCAGCGCCGTGTCGCGGTGCTGATACGCGCGCTGCAAAGCCTGATTCGAGGCTAATATGTTGCCTGCCCTCTGCGAGGACGAAGCAGGCGATGTTGCAGACGCATTCGTGTTGTGGAAAGACACCGCAGCGTGCGCGGATGCCTGTGGTGCGCATACCTGCGAGCGTGGGTGCACAGCTGCACCGCCCTCTGATGGCAAGGAGGAAGAAGCAGATGTGGCTTCGTGGTTTGTGTTGCGTTGCCTCGACCATCGCTGCAGCTGTGCTTTGCGCCGCAAGGCCTTGGCAACCGTTTCTACACGATGATGACCGGACATGCTGTCATGGTCGTGTGGACCACGGCTCTGCTTATTGTTACGCACACAAACACAAGCAAAGTTAAAGGTGTATTCACACCAACAGTGAAAGATGAGCAACGCAGCGTTGCGTAACGTTTGCCTGAGATGTCAGAGAAACCTGACCACTGGGACGGGCACTTCGAAACAAACCAAGACAGGTGCACGTCCAAAGATCGGGGACAGCTAGTTTTTTTTTTCTGTTGCGCATGTAAGTCGCGTGCCGACGTGGCAGAAAGAAGAGGGTGAACAGAGGAATGGGTAAGTGACAGCACGGAACAGAACAGCAGTAGCACGAAAAAGAGATGTTCCCCATCGTTCGCAGCTTAGAAAGGAGAGCCATCGAGGAAGTGCAGGCTATACCCGCGAAGCACCGTTGGGAGCCGATCTAATCTCTGTTTGCTTTTCGATCCTCGCGTGGAGCAGCTGGCTGCTTCTTGAGTGCTGCGTGCAGCGAGAAAAACGGACCCCTTCCTTTGGTGGTTCGCACACCACCGAGGGCTTTAACAACAACAAAAACAGATTTTTGGATGCGCGGAGCAAACATGCACGAGCAGGGAATGCCATCTCCGCGACAACATTGCGTCACCGGCGAGCATAATAGTATGCCCACCCTCACACCACTCCCTGCACTACATCGATTTGAGCATTTTCAGAAAACAAAAAGTTGTTCTTCTCTTGTGTGTTGCGTGTATATGTGTTAAATAACAGAGATCAGAGGGACGAGCAGTCAGTTACGCCACACGGTGGTGGAAGCCCTCGACGCTTCTTTCACAGTATTCAGCTGAGACGGATAAAGAAAGAAAAACGCATAGAGTTAGATAGAAATATAGATAAGTATGGATATAAATATACATACATACATATATATACCAAACGACTCCCAAAGGAGAGAGAAGCACAAATCGCAATAAGAGCCACAACAACTAGAAAAGAAAAGAAATCAAATTCACACACACGCACACGTACATGCACACAAAATCAAGCCTATAGCAAGAGGAACAGAAAAACAAACGTTAGTTTTATCTCATCACCCGTCTACTCATCTCTTCTTCTGATTTGTTCATATGAGCTCTTGCCCCGCCAGCTGCAGCATCACCATCCACATCCCCACCACCCTCCGCGTCCTCTCTCCCTCTCTCTCCCCCATCATCGTCTATCGACCAGGCACCACCTTTCTGCATTTCTCTTTTGTGGTCAAACTTTCAGCCCCCTCTCTCTGCATCAGCACAGGGATGAGGGTAAGGAGAGAAGGGAAGAAAAAGACAGTTTGCTGCGGCAATGGGCCCCTCCGATAAAGCGCTTATACAACTGTCTACGTGTTGGAGAGCGAAGAGTGCTCACTAAGCGCCTGCGTCACTACGTTCGGGGTAGAGGCGGAGGCATCCTCCAGCGGGCTGTCAGGCCACCGCTCATTCGGCGAGTCGAGCTCTTTCGATCGCTGGAACCCACGGATCGCCTCCTTCACCCCCTCCGGACCGTGCTGCAAAACTCCTTGCGGCAGCGTGCCGCCAGCGAGGCCCTTGAGACGCACGATGTTCTCGTTTTCCTCCCGCAGCGTGCGGAACATGCGAGACAGCTTGCCCATTGTGAGAATCTTCTTGCGGATCTGCTCGCCGCGCTGCTCCAGCACTCCACCCTGGCCGCTGCTGTTGCTGCTTCCGCCCCCGCTCGTGCACAGCGACGACACGCCGTCGGCCTCGCCGGGCAGAAGGTATTGGTCCTCGTTCACATCAATGAGATGCAGCACGTTGGTCCAGATATCAAGCAGCTTCTCTGCCACAAAAGGCAGCGACCACGTAAATGCATTCATGAAGTTGGGCAGGTAGTACGGGTGAGGGCTGCTGTTGAACTGGCGAATGTTCATCACATTCTTGTTCAGCATGACGACTGCAGCGCGGTTGTCGTACGTGTCACAGTAGTTCGGTGCAGAGAAGATGCAGATGACGGCGGGGAAGCCCTTCGCAGTTTTCTTGTACAGGTGGTAGCCCTCGTCCTGCGCCTCGTGGCCGCGGATGACAGTGATGAGATTGTTCTCCTGCAGGAAGGCGCACGCCGCAGCATGACTGTACACGTAGGAGCAGCCGCGTGTCGTGTTGGGCACGAAGTGCTGCGAAGCCGCGGGGTCTTCTTCCTTCTCATCGAGCGGGTCGGCCCATAGCAGGTCGCACATCGGCCCCGACGAAGGCGGCTCGCGGAAGCGATGGATGGCGTTGATGTCAGCAATGCGCTTCAGCTCCGGCGAGAGCCCGCCGTGCAGACACAGAAAGCGGTTATTGAGGATGCACGCAAGCGGCAGACAGTCGAAGGCCGACATCATCGCGTTGTACACCGCAATGGAGTATTTGTAGAGGACCTCTCGTTTGAAGTTGAAGTAGGCAGTGAGGTGGCGGCTTTCGTGGTTGCCGCGCAGCATAATCATCGTGGTGGGATAGCAGATCTTGTAGCACATCAGCAGAAGAATGACTTCCATCCCAAAGCACCCGCGGTCTACGTAGTCGCCGAGGAAGATGTACTTCTGGTCACGTGGGTTGCCGCCAATGGAAAGAAGATTCACCAAGTCAAAAAACTGGCCGTGAATGTCACCTGAGATGACCACCGGATCCTCCAGTTGCATTACGTTCGGCTCGTCTTTCCAGATCAGCGCACACTTTGTTATGATCGTCAGCACGTCTGCCTCGCTCAAGAGTCCTTCGTTCTTGAAATGCTCGAGCGCCACATCCGGTCGCGGCTTTCCAGTTTCGTCGAAGAGCTCTGAGCTTGCCAGGGGCTCCCACTCAGGTGGGGGGACGGAGAGGTCGCCGCGGTCCATCATGAGCATCCGCCTCACCTTGCCACATTGGTTGGAGACTGAGCTGGTGGAAACCTCAACTTTCTGCTGCTCCTTGGAGCCCTCAGTGACGGTGGAGAAGGCGACCGCGTTGGCTCGCCCTTCGACTGATCGCACAGGGAGCGGCATCGTAACGCTCACGAATAGTAATACGAAGAAAGAAGGAGAAACAGCAATGGGAAGAGCAATTTCGAAACAAAAATGAACTCAACGACACCTACAACGTACGATGGAGAAAAACAGTTGTTGTTCGTGAAAGTTGCAAGGCGAACGTTACTTGCCTCTCCAGCCACGAAACTCTTCACGGAGGGGGAGCAGCGGTGAGCTGAGACAAACGCGAAGGGATGGTGGGACGGGAAACTTGAATCGACAAAAAAAAAAGAAAGCAGAAAAAAGGGGGCAAATGACAGCAGCCGCAGTGGAAATAATAAAAAGACGAGAACGTGAGATGTCAAGCGATGCAGGTGAAGAGGAAGAAAGAGAGTGACGCAAGAACAGCAACGAAATAATGTTCTATTAGTGTTATATAGGTGTGTGTACGGGGGGGGGGGGTTCGACCTTCGTAAACCGAATCCGCTATACACGAGCGGAGTGACCAGGGAGGCGGCGATTTTGGGCGCGCAAGCACACACCCGACCCGTGCAGCACGTTAACAAGAGAGCCAGTATTCAGCAAAGAAAAGGAAAACAAGGGAAGCGAGACACAGAGAAGAGGTCAGTGCGTACGGAAAGGCTTCTTGGCGACGACAGGGGCAACAGCAGTGCAAAGCACGCAGCACGTAGGACAAAACACGTATCAGCTCTAGTCTTCTCTTTAAGCTGTTTTATTTTGATCGTACTTTTTTTTAATTTCCCTGTCAAGGAAGAAAGGACGTGGTGTAGGTCAAGGCTAAAAAAAAAAAATCGTGAAGGGAGAAGGCAGTATGACAATGAATCACTGTGCATAGCAGGCGTATGGGGTAAGCCAATCGCCAATCAACAAGACGGAAGGAGAGAAACAAAAAGGAGCTCAGCAACGCCACGCTTGCAAGCAGCACGCGTACGCTTTGCGTTCACGGAAGTTTGAAAAAAGAACCCACTACAAAAAGGAAAGATAAAGAAACAAAAACCAGCAGAATGACGCACACAAAGCAAACCACAAACACACACTTCTCCCTTTAATGGTGGCGTGCAGACGCGAAGCGCGAGGGGCTGAGCGAATGTGCTAGCAATGCAAAGAAAATGGAATAGAAAAAAAAGGGAAGGGAAGCGGCACTTGAGAGTTTGTGTGAAGGTGCCTTTTCTTCCTCTACGTATGTTGCAACGAAACAAGAGTGTGTGTGTGCGTGTTGGGGAGGGGGGAGGGTTGAAATGGGAAGCACACACAGGAAACGAAAAACAGGGCAAAGAAGAAGAGGGCGAAAGAGAGCGGCACACAAATTCTTCAGGTAACACGAATCAAAAGACAAGTCAATGAGGCGCGTTGCATCAGTAGAAGAGATAGCACGAGAAAGAAATCAGATGTGGGTGAAAGCACACAGAGAAAAAAAAATGACGCATAGAAAAACGTGGAGATGCAGGAGACAGAAGGTGGAGAAGGTAAGATAAATAGAGACAACACACTCAAAAAAAAAACTAAATGCAGGCAAATGTGCGCAACGCTTCTCTTGTTGGGAGGTGGTATTGATCAGCACAGCACCCGCCAGCATTGGAAGCGGAGGTGATGGCAGCGAGACACTCGGCGGGCAGAGCTGTGCGATGGGCCTCCGGTGGAAACAAAAAAAAAGGTGGAGAGTCACAGAGGATATTCAAGTACAGGAGCGGGCCATCAGCACGCCCGCTGGAGGGCGGCCCGCAGCACCGTCGTCTCCCGCCTCCCCATTCCCTTCCCTTCCTTCTTCTCCTTTTCAGAAACGCAGGACCGGGGGTGGTCGCCATGCGTCATAGACGGTTGGTCTTTCTTTTTTAAACTGGATCCATGTCTTTTCAGCTTAACTCTCATGATCGTAGATAAGCGTCGCCCGTGTTGAGGAGGAAGGGAAGAAAACAGCACAAACCTCATTCAGGAAATGGGTGGCCACGATGCACCGCACAACATAAGAACAGGTGAACCCACAAACAGGCTAGAAACAAACAAACAAAAAGAAAATGAAGGCAAAAAAACACCAATAAGAGCACAAAGAAAAGTCTGCGCAGAGTTTTTTTCCGATTCAGTCGCTGTCATCGTCATCATCATCATCTGAGAAGGAAGACTCGGAGCTGACGTCGTCGTCTTCGGATTCCGACAACGAAGCCTCGGAGTCCGTATCGTCGTCGTCGCTGCTGCTGCCACCACCCCGGCGCCGCTTGCGCGGTGCCACCTTTTTGGGTGGTGCCTTCTTCGCAGTCGTCCTGGGTGCGGCCTTCTTAACTGGGTTAGCTTTGGGAGACAGCTTCTTCGAGGCCACGACCGCCGTCTCTGCCTTTTTTGCAGCTGGCTTCTGCAGCGCTGCAGCGTGCGTTGCGGCCTTCACACGTCCCTTCGTTGTCTTCACCGCCGCACGCTCCTCCGGTGACTTCGCAAGACACTCCAGAACGTGGCTTCGATGCTTGCTCTTCACCCGTTGGTGGCACAGCGGGCACTCCTCCTCCATGATGCACGTCCCAATCCAGAGCTGCGTCTGCTCTGCATCGCCGCTGTCGTGCCGCGCACGGGCCCGCGCCTCGCGCTCTGCCGCCTTTGCACGCTCCTTCCGCTCCCTCCACTCCTCCAGTGCAATTTGATCGATGAGATGTTGATTCACCGGATAGTACGGGAAGCCAAACTGCTTCTTGCATTTCTGGCACGTCTGCACCTCGTCGTACATGGAGACATCGTAGTCGAACGGTGCGTTGCAGTGCGGGCAGTTGTGCAGTGCGGTGGCGCAGCCAAACTCGAAGAGGCACAGCTGGCAGTGGACCTTCTTACCCCAGTGGCCCATAAAAAGTGAGTACTGAGGGCGGGAGTCTGGCTCCCACTGCGAGCGACATTTGGGGCAGCCAACCGTGCTTTGCTGGTAGAGCTCGCCGACGCGGGGCTGTCCGATGGGGGTGCGACTTGTCGACACTTCAGGCTCCGTGTCGGCCGCCGCCCACTCCTCCCACGCATCCTCCGCCGCCTCCGACTCCTGACCCTCGTCGTCCTCCTCCTCGCTTTCCTGCTCAGACAGCTCCTCCTCCTCTTCATCATCACTCGCACAACTTGCAGACTTCTTCTTCTGCTTTGCCGCCGCTGTGGACGTCCTCACCCGCTTTTTCGGTGCCTTCTCCGCTTTCGTCCTCTCTGTTGCCTTTGGCTGCTTCTTAGACGACGTCTTCGTTACCTTTGTGGCCACCGCAGCTGCACCAGCAATCGTCGTTGTTGCCGTTGCACCTTTTCTCTCCTTCGCCTTCTTCAGCGCATCTGCCGCGGCCTTCTTACGCGACTTTGGGTCAGCGAAGCACTCGAAGGCACGCACGAGACACTGAAAGGCCTCAGTGGCCTTATCGAAGGTAGCCTGCAGGCGGTCGGGGTGGATGGCCCCCGCCAGTCGCATGTAATTGCGTCGTGCATCGGCGACGGCGCTGTCGGCGGTGACTGGCGGGAGTCCCTGCGCCAGCGAAAGAGTAGCAAAGGGCTGCCCGTCAGCTGCGAGCACACTCTTGGCAAGTTGCACCGCGTCCGCCATGGTTGTTGGTGTTGGTGGCACTGGTTGGTGGTAGTAGGAAGAAAGTAGAAAACAATAAACAACGAAAGAGAGATGAGGAGAACACGAAGACGCACGACTACAGCGTTTCAGCGGAGAGGGTAAACTAGAGAGAGAACAGCTGCGCTCGTTTTGCAACGGCAGCACAACTCACGACGTGGATTTGCAGAATTGGTGGAAGAAAAAAAAAGGAAGAGAGAAGAGGTGTCAAAGACAGCAGGAGAGGAGGTCGTAGCAAGGGCAAAAAGACCGGCGAAAAACTGGTCAGGGAGTGAACGAGTGTGTGTATATATGTGTTTTTATGCGTCTACATGTATATGTATATACATATATGTCTCTGTCTATGTACGTGACTTGGTGTGCAGTTTGTGTGCTGATGAGTGTGAAAGAAGGAGGGGAAGGCTGATGGGTAGAAGTAACTTCGGAAAGAAAGAGAACAGCCAGACTTGTGTGGGTGGATGTTCTGCAGTGCTAATGGTGTCGTTCTTTCCCTTTCGTTTTCTTTGTGTGTGTGTGTGCGTGTGTGTTTCTGTGTCTGCGTATCTGTGTGAAGGTGTGTGTATTCGATAAATTAGTCTTGCCACGCCAACGTGTCTTCAACGCACTTTTGGAAAACGACGTCGTACCACGCAGCAAGTCTTATACACTGATGTAAAACGAGTAGAGGAGGGGGATCGGCTCCCACTATCTCCGCTATGATCCAGCTGTTAGGAGAGGTGGATGCAATTCTCTTTTTTGACTGCAGACTGCCGTGGTTCAAGGGATTGTAATGCGGAGAGCGAAAAGGGGGTGAGATGCCAGGAGAGTGAATACAGACTCGGCAGCCATGCGGGCAGAAAACAGATGCTGAAGTCCAACGCTGTCGCCCATCTATAGATTGACAGAAGGAGCACGCACTCAAATGGCAGCAACAATAACGCACAAGGGCAAGAAAGGTGGAAACCTTCTGATCTGCTACTAATGTGCACCGCAGATGAACCCTGAATCGAGACCGTGTCAATGGCACTTTTGATTCACGCGTCTTCATCTACAAGTGCCTTCCACTGCACGCTTTCTTGCCCCCGCAGGCGTGCGTGCGTGTGTGTGTGTATGTGTGTGTGTGTGTGTGTGGACTGCACCGTTATATCCACGTGAGGCAAAGACGGATTTTCGTAGAAGCGAAGAGAACTGGCCACGACCAGATAAGGCGACAGTTTGAAACGAAGTAAGAAAGCAATTTAACAGCAAGATCAACAATAAACGGAGAGATTAGAGAGCGGAGAGCATCCCATAAGGATGTAGAAAAACAAAAGACGCGAAGCGCAATTATACGCACCCACAGAAAAAAAAAGAGTATATATACCACAAAGGAGGAAGCAAAAAAAAAAAAGCAGCACAGCTTACGAATTGAACGCAGCCACAAACGAGCACAGTGGTCAGTATGTGCTTCTCCCGCCACGAAATCCACGCGCAGACACACCTTACCACAGGTGAAGGTTGGTTCGAGGCAGGTACGCATGGTACCATCGCTGCGGGGTGGCCAGTGAAAGGATGTCGCTTTCTTCCTCTTGCATTTCAGAGGGTTCCAGCATGACCCACTGATCCAGTGTTTCCTTCTCCGCTTCCAGAAGACCGGAAAGACGACTCTCCTTTATCTGCAAAACACCAGCCACGCGGGACTCGATGAACGGATTTGACTTAATCTCCTTGTAGCCGGGCCGCTCAGCAGGGATGAAGGCAAGCATGGCCTGCACCAGCGTCTGCGCCGCGGACGACGTGCCATCCCACAACGGGCCGGAGCAGGCAACACCACGCTGCATCTCTTCATACTGTTTGTCGAACCGGACTTTACTTTGAAATGGTCGATGGGCGGTGAGGAGGACATAGGCAACGACGCCGAGACTAAAAATGTCACCCTTGTGCATCGTCAGCCCGGTTTCCTTCATGTCGAGGTGACCCGCTGCAATCGCACCGATGCTCTCCGGCGGCGCGTAGTTGCGCGTGCCGCCCACTACAAACCACTGCCCCTCTTCTTGTTCAATGTACTCCGCAAGCCCAAAGTCAATGATCATCGGCGTCGCGAAATCTGCGCTCAGCACGATGTTGTCCAGCTTGATGTCACGATGCACGATGCGTTTTTCGCGATAGAGGTAGTCGAGGCCGGCCGCAACGCCCTCAATGACGTTGGCCGTAAACGACTCAAGGGAGAGGCGGTGCTGCCGAACGTACTCGTAACCTTGCCGCACCGTCCCACCTTCCCCCGCCTCCATCACCATGACGAGGTACTCGCGCGTTTGAAAGGCTTCGAGTAGATGAGCTACATTCGGGTGATCAACAGAGGCGAGGATGCGCAGCTCCGCCACCGCCTTGCTCCAGCGTGTGTAGGTGAGGTTCGAGGACTTCAGCACGCACTTCAAGATAACGCGACGGCGGTCCTTTGCGAGGCGGTCTTCGCACTTGTAGACGGTGCCGAAGGAACCACGACCGATCTGAGCCCCGGTATAGTACGAGGGAAAACGTTCTTGAATCGATGCATGAAAGGGGTAGCCGCAAACAGGGAACTCCGCTAGCATGGTGTGGCAGCTCTGCAGCAGGGCGGTGATGTCGCGCGGTGCCAGGAAGGACAGAATGCACTCCAGCGGCGTGCAGTCCATCAAGTGCTTCTGCTCGTTCCAGAAGTGTTTGAAGACCAACGGCAAACGGCAGCTGTTGCAGCGGCGCAGCAGCTTGCCATGGCGTGTCGTCTGCCGGGGTGCACAAGCATCACAGAAAACACGACCGCACCATTGGCAGTGATGTTTGGAACAGAAGAGACGGTTGAAGCGACGGTGACAGCGCCGTCCATTACAGATGTCCACGCGACTTTCATCCTGCCATGCCGCACCAGGAATCTCTAACAGAATTGTGGAGCTGCTACTGGGCTGCATTAGCCTCCCATACGGAGTCTCGTGAAGCTTCAACGGGATGCAAAAAGAAAAAAGCTCAGCAAGAATGCCGCCGGTGACACACACACACAACAAAAAAAAAAACACTTCTGCAGAAAGCGAAGGAGAGAAGAAGATGGCGGCGATGCCCACAGCGCTATCGGGTGAAAAAAAGAAAACGCAGAGCAGGAAAAGCAGAGGAGAGAGCGAAGAGTGATTGTGAACATGGAAGGGCATGACACAAAAATCCATCTGACGGATAGCTTCTATGGTGAGTGAAGCTCACAAATACGCATGCACACAGGCACAGAGTTAGGCACGTAAGCTGTGCAGCACCCTGCACGAATGCAAACTCTTGAATGAGACCTCAAGGAGTGTTCACAATACACCACACCCCTTACGCACAGAATAACCAGCACACCATGAAAAAGCCACAGGTGTTTTTCCTGTTTTGCTTTGTTTTAAGCTGCGTTAATGATGGCGTTTATAAAGGCAACCGCCTTCCTCATGCTCCTCTCTGCATGGTCATTGCGTCTATAAAAAACACATCGTGTGCGCTCTCTCACCCTCTCCTGTACCATTCTTCGCTTTTTTTTCCTTTGAATCGGCGTACGTGTGGCTTTCCGCCACGGAGAACAGAACCCACACACAAAAAAAGCGAAGGATGATAAATGTGACCATGAAAACAGAAAAGACACCAACAGCAACAACAAAAAAAAAAACGCCCCGACGCCGTTCATCTTCTCACAGCTTCCCTATGGCCTTGTACCAGAGCCGCCGCAGTCCGGTGGCCTCCTCCACATCATTCTCCAAGCCTGCAATTGCTTCGTCACCCTGCAAGTAGCGCCGCACCTCTGGATCATTTCGTGCGGCACAGCGCTTCAGCACTGCCATGTCGCGCTGGCAGCGACTGACCTCGAACATGTTGATCATCATGCACTGGTGCAGCTTCTCGGCTTCGTGGCCGCACGACTTGGGCAGCTCAAACTTCGTGTACGAGTACTTCGTTTTCTGCGTCCGCTCCGTCCAGTCCTTGACGCAGCCATAGAATTTCTCCCGCTGCGGCTCGCACGCACCCTTCGGTCGATCGGGGCTGTAGTCGTACTGCTTTAGGCACTCCCGCCACAGCTTCGACGGTACGGCGCACGGGGCCGACTCGCTCGCGGTCGCCGTTCCACTCATCACGCGGGCGGTACGGATTAAAAAAAAAAATGACTCTTTCCACGGTAGCGGCAACACCGATGAAGGGAAAGAGAGACAGAGAGACAGAGACACAGAGAAAGAGAAAGCAGATGTATGAACGCCGACGATACACTTGAGAGATAAGTGATTTCGACAAGTTAATAGATGCAACAGCGAGACCCAAGACATAAGTTGCGCTCGTGCTTCCTTTCCTTTTTTTTGTAGTGTGCTACTTCTCTCCCCCTCTGTTCCCCCTGCCTCCTTCGGCCGCCCCCCGCCCCCCCCCTTCTTCACCTTCCGTACTGTGGTTCTTGTTTGTCCTTTCTTTTAGTAAGTTTTCCTTGGCTTTGATCTCGTGGCAGTTGTTGGCTGCAACGTTTGTAGTCCCTTTTTTTTTTTGAAATGGCGACGCACAGAGAAGCGACGCCACTACACACCACGCGAACTGCGTGGTGTGTGTCTGTGTGTATAAAATAGACGAGAGTGTATCAACCGTGAAAACGAGAGGGATATCATGTGTCCGCCTATTCATGTGCCATTCGCTGTGTGGGTGCAGGTATGCGCACAACACAAACACACATGCATAAGACACACACACATAGAGAAAGAGAGAGGTGCGTATGTCCCCATCATTTAGGTGACGACACCTTCCTCCCTTTCTTTACCTCTTCAGTTGACCATTTTGCCCAGGTGCGGTACGCCCCTGTGAAGCAACGCACGCTGCCCTACCGACCCTGCCGGATGGTGTGTCGCTGCTCCACCTCGCACCACGTAACCCGTTTCATGCACATGAAAACAAAAAAAAGACGAGAGAGAAGCACAAACCAGCAATAAAAGCAGCAGCGGTGGGCACATCCGTGTTCTCCAACTAAAACTCAGTGCCAGACGAACCCTGCCCACCCTCCCCCGTGAGCTCACGCGACGCCCCTCAGCTCTGAAAGGCGTGCATCGGGTAGTCGGAGGGGCGGTCCAGGATTATGAAAAAGGAGCGGAAGGCGGTGGCCCAGCGGTCGTGGTCCGCCGTGTCGCGTGCACGCAGCAGCAGCTTGTACTCCTTGCGCTTTTCGTGATAGATGACGCACAGGTCCCGGCCGGGTCGTGTCGCCTTCTTGTGCGTCTTCGTCGTTGGACACGTCACGATGCGGGTGTCGGTCGTGTTAAGGCGAATGAAACCAATTGGCTTGTGGCACAAATCATCCTCATAGTAGCCCAGGCAGACGCTGTCGTTGCACAGCGCCAGAATAAAGAAGCGCCGCTTCCACTTCGAGATGAGACTGAGGTTGTGGCGGCCAATCGCACACTTCTCCAGCCAGCCACGGCAGCTCCCGTCCTGCCCAGCGGAGGTTAGCGGCGGCATCACCGCAGCGGAAGAGTTTGGCGGGCTGCCGGTGTTTCCCGCCACCACCGCGGTGGCCTCGTCTGCGTCATCAATGTCCACGTTGTCGCTCGTTGCGGACACGATCGCCTCGTCATCGTCGTCCCCCTCATGTGGCTGATGCTCGCCGTCTCCGGTGCCGTCCGACGTCGGCGCCTCCGTTCTCGATTGGGGGCCCTTCGTAAAGGAGTCCCCCTTCACCACGCTGGCGGACGGCAGGCTCGACGACAGCCCACTACCACCCATGGCAGCCGCTTGTGGCGATGGGTAGCTGCTGACAGAGGAACATGCCGTCGTGGGGACGAGGTGGATGGGAGGACCGGCACCACCGATCGGCGGAGACGTGCCGAAGCTGACGTCGGAGTGTGGCGCTGCCGCGCTGAAGCTGGCACCGGGAAAGAAAGAGGTCAGCCCAGATGCAGAGCCAGAGGCCGGTCTCAATTGCAGCAGCGACGCGTACGGTGGGGCTGTCGCCTCCGGCGCTCGCAGCTCGCGTGTCGCCGCCATCACTGCCTCACGTGCCGCCGTGTCGTCCTCCGGCACCACCTGCCCGTTCCGGAAGTACCCCTCCGTAATCTTCGCCTCTGTTGGCTCCACCTCGCTGCCTTCGTCGTTCACGCCCTCCGGCTCGTACAAGAATCCGCGGCCGCACGGCTGCCCGCGCAGAAACTGCCCGTAGTAGATCTTTCCTGCTGGGCTCTGGTAGCGCAGGCAGCCCACACCGTGCAGCTCGCCAGCCGCGAAGTCACCCTTGTAAAAGTCACCGTTGGCGAATGTCATGAAGCCGGAGCCGTGTGGGACGTCGTCCAGCCACTCCCCGTCGTACCCCCGCCGCGACCCTGGAAAGTGCAGGTGGCCCTTCACCTTCCGGCCGTGCTCAAACAGGCCCTGGTAGACGCGGGGGCCTTTGGCGTAGCGCAGGCAGCCGAAGCCGGTGACGGTGCCATGAACAAACTGACCGTCGTAGACGTCACCGTTCGGCTGGGTGAGCTTGCCTTTGCCTTCTCGCAGCCCGTGCACAAACTCGCCGGTGTAGACGCGGCCGTCTGCAAAGGTGAAGGTGTTGGCCACCGCCTCAGCGGTTCCGCTGCCGTGAGGCTGACCGTTATCGAACTCCCCGTCGTACACGTCGCCGTTCTGCCAGCGCATCACGCCGCGGCCATGCGGGAGGCCATCCCTCCACTCTCCCTCATAGAGCACCACCGTCGACGGATCCAGGCTGGCTTCAGACAAGGCAGTGAGAGAGCAGTGGTGTAGAGGGCCGTTGCTGTGCGTCGACCCCGCCTGCGCATCGGACAGCGCGGTTGTGTCGCCGGTGCCGGGCGGCGACTCGGTGGCTACCGTTGCCGCGCTAAAGCGTCCCTTGCCAGTGAGAAGATTCTGATGAAAGACACCAGTGTAGCTGCCACGTTGGCAGGTGAGGCAGCCGTCCCCGCACAGCTTGTGGGCGGCAACGTGACCGGTGTAGGTCATACCACCGCCGAGAGCCTGCGGTGTGCTGTACAGGCCATCTTCGAGGTCGATGTCAGCTGCAGAGGAGACGAGATCCGTGGTGGAGAGCAACGGTGCCAGCTCTACCTCGCCCATCATCACACTCGGGTCGTTCATCACGTCCTCACGGGGGGGGGGGGGGTATAATTTCTCTTTTGTGTATAGGTATATAAATATGAGGAATAGACCAGAGAAAAGAGACAACAGCAGCACTGACGAACGCAATTGGGCTAATCGTCACGGCTGGGGCGCTACTCACACGCGGTGGAGGTAAAGGGCGATAAGTGATGCAAGAAAGGGAGGGGGAAGCTCGCACCCACCCGTCCACACACACAGAGGTAAATAAAGACAGAAAAAAAAAGGACACAGAAAACACGGACGCCTCACACGCAGGTAGCGTAGGTCGTCGCGCCCTTCAAGGTATAACGAAACGCACACACACACACACGCACATAGAAGAAGAAACAGAAAAGACGGGTGGAGCAGCACGACTGTCGAGTTGAGCACCCCTCTTCATCTCGCAAAACGCAGTTGCTGAAAGAAAGAGAGGTGGAGAGGGAGAGTGGAAGGACAAGTTCCAAGTTTCTTCGGAAAAACATGCGTAGTGTAAAGACCGACGGAGCGAAGAGAAGGAGGGGCGGGGACATTCAGCGAGGAGAAAACAAGGAGCGAAAA
The DNA here is from genome assembly GCA_900240985.1 of Crithidia bombi. Lineage (NCBI taxonomy): Eukaryota > Euglenozoa > Kinetoplastea > Trypanosomatida > Trypanosomatidae > Crithidia > Crithidia bombi. The sequence continues at coordinate 58,133 of OESO01000080.1, forward strand.
ACAAAGAGCCCTCTTCTACGCGGTGTGTCGTCTGTGCACTCTCTACACAGCAGCTCCACTACAGACTGCGTCGCTGCAATAAGCGAGCCACACCGGCTCCACGTGGATCTGCTGTGAGTGGCGCCATGAAGGGGGAAGGGGTATCCCTTATTCTCAAGTGTTTTCTCCCTCTTCCCCAGCAGACGATGCGTAGGATAGCGCACCACGGCACCACGTAGAGATTGTCACTATTGACGACCCTTCTCCTTCAACCCTCCCGTTCAGCCCCATCCGTCACCATCATGGGAAAGAGAGGGAAGGCAGCTTCATCACAGCCGCAGACACACGACAGCGGCAACCCGCAGCACCTGGTCCATTACTTTTGTATTGTTCTTTATTTGCGTTTATTCGAGTAATGGGAGTATATTTCGCAACCAGCCATCGCGCCGCAACGCCTCTTTTCTTCTTTCAAGCGTGTTTTAGTGTACAGGGGGACGGGAGAGAAAACAACAGAAGACAGGGAACCAGAAAACAGAGAATAAGAGCGATCCCAGTAGAACAAAAACACAAGCACACACAAAAAAAAAGACAGGTGGACTTCGGCCAGCGAAGCGCCTTGAAAGTGAATCCCTGGACACCGCACCACAGACATTGGAGCAGCGTGAGGTCAAGGAGACCCTCCCCCTCCCTCCCTCCTCCTCCCCTCGTGCATCGAGTCTGAGCCGCTACAGAGCACAAAAGGAAGAGAGAAAAAAAAAAAGAAATCGACATACCACAGGTGAGACAGAAATAGCATCCATCCGCAGCACCCAATTCCACAGAGGTCTACCTCTTTGTGCGACTCTGCCCGCTCTCTAGGGTATGTCTGTGTGAACAGGTGTGGGATGTTCCCCTTCGCTAGCGCAGTGAGAACTCTTCATCGTCATGCGTGAGAGTCCTGCGCTTCTTTGGGGCACGTGGGGGAGGCGACACATCCTCCGCTTTCGCACCCACGTTGGACCGCGCTGACTGCCGCCGCTGCGGTGACTGCGCTAGGGCCGGCGCCGAGGCCGCGCGAGGGTCCAACGACACGTGTAACGCCTTCAGCCGCATCACCGTCGCACCTTCCAGCTCTGGCGGGAAGGGGTACTGCAGCCCCAGTCGATCCGCCATCGCCATGTACTCCACCAGCTTCTCCTTTGTCGGCATCAACTGGTCCGCCAGCGCCTTGATCTCCGCATCCTTCTGCTTCAGCTTCTTCTGCAGCTTACGCAGCTCCCTGCTGCTCGCCGTGCCGAGCCCATCCAGCGATGTGGTCGAGATTTCCCTCTCGTTTGCCTCGGCCTTAGCCAGGCGGTTCTTGAGGTCGCGATTCTCTGTCTGTACGCGGCCCAGTTCATCCTGGCAACAACGCAGCTGCATCTGCGAGTCGGCGATGGCCTGATTGCGGAAGGAGCCTTTGCCACCGAAGTTGGCAAAACTGCTGTTGCCTGACCGCGTCGACGTCTGCCGCTCGTCCAGACTGGGCTGACGCGCGATCTTCTGCTCCTGCAGCAGGGCTATCTGTTTGTTCAGGTCGCGACGCTCCTCGTCCATCGACGTCTGCGCGAGCTCCAAATCCTCATGCGCGGCTTGGATGTCGTCCTCGGCCTGTTTTAGCTGAGCAGTGAGATCAGCGATGGTGGCCTTCAGTTGTGTGTTCTCCGCCTTCAGCTGCGTCAGTTCGCGCTGCGCCTGGGCGAGGGCCACCTGCAGGTCTGCCGTGGGATCCGCGGTGGTGCGGTCTGCAGCAGCAGCAGCAGCAGCCATTGGAGCAGCAGCCAGAATGTCCTGTCCATCATCTATGGCCCCCACCTGCTCCGCCAGCGTCTTCTTCTTGCGGATCTTCTTCACTTTCTTTTTAGCCGGCTTCCCCAGCGGCGACGGATCTGCAGCGCCGCCGCCATCCGCGTCGTTCTCCTCCTCACTCTCTGCCGCAGCTGCCCCTGAAGAAAGCCTCGGCACGATCGTCGCATCAGCAGCAACAGCAGCGCTGCGGGCGGCCTCCTCCGCCTCGTGCAGCTGCTCCTCCAGCTCCTGTATGCGTGCCTCGTACGCCTCCCGGTCTTGCGCCGCCTTCTCCATCGCGATGTCGAAGGTGGACTTCTGCTCCTGCAGCTGAGCTTGCAGCTGCAATATGTCCATTTGCTGCGATCCCGCAATAGCCAGAGAGGAGGCAGACAGGGCCTGGTTGGCCGGTGCCGCCCGCACGCTGAGCTGCTGCTTCAGCTGCGCGTTTTCTGCCATCAACGATTCGACGCTCTTCTTCAGGCTGTCCGCCTTCGCAATCGCCGCCGTGTACGCCGTGCGATCTGCGGACGACATTTTGTTCTTCACCTGCGTCTGCAGCAGTGTGATGGTGCGACGATCCTCCTCGGCGTCGATGCTGCGCTGCAGCTGCGTGCGCTTCAGCTCACTGGCAATGCGCTCGTTCTCCGTCTGTAGGTCGTAGATGCGCCTCTGGAAGGTCTCGATGACAATCGGGTCCGGGCCAGAGGAAACCGGGGCGAGGGCGGGTGGGGGGGCTGGGGATGTCGCGCGAGACGACACATGCGTGTTCGCTGCGGACGACGCGGCTGCGCTGTGGGTGCTAATTTCGCGCTGCATCGCGGGAGCCGGAGACGCCGTGACAGGCTCTGCTGCCTTGGGTGGCTGCACCTCCGTTACAGCAAGCGCAGTGAGGGTGGCGGCAGCAGCAACGGCAGAAACAGGGGCAGCGGGGACAGCGGCAGCGGACACCTCAGCTGTCTTGTTGTCGGTGTTGCCAGTGTTGGTCGTCGCGGCAGCTTGCAGCGTGCTAATTTGGCCTTGCAGTCGCTTGATCTCGTCGCTGAGGGCTTCCTCGCGGCGGCACTTATCTTCAAACGCCCGCTGCTGCTTCACGGCCTTCTCCTGAAGCTCTGCGATGGTCGCCTTATTTTTCTGCGCCTCCGCCTCCATGGCGGTGATTTGGGCCGTGTTGGTGGCGATGGTGCTGGTGAGTTCCGCAGTGCGCTTTTGCTCTTTTGTGAGGCGGTCGTTGAGGGACGTGCGGTCGGTCTGGTAGCGGTCCTGCAGCGCCTCAATCTCTTTCACCCGTTCGTCATTCTCCTGCTCCAGATCGGCTATTGTCTGGCGGTAGATGAGAATCTCTGACTTGCGCTTCTCCAGCTCGCAGCTGATGCGCTTGATCTCCTCGTTGGCCTTATCCCGCTCAGCAACAACTGACTGATAGAGGCCCTCCGCCACGTACTGCCCATCGCGGGCCTGCACCTCTGCGATGGTCGCCTTTGCCTGCGCCAGCTCATCCCGCAGAGCCTGAATCTCCTTTTGCGAGCTGGCCTCCGCGGCGGCTTTGTTGGTGGTGCGGTCTTGCTCCATGTGAACCGCCATCTCCCGAATCCCGTCCTGCATGTCGTTCATTTGCTGCTCCAGAGACGCGTTCACCTGCGTGAGACGGGTGTTTTCGTTGGTCAGCATCGTCACCTTCTCCCGCAGCTTCGCCTCGCTCCCGCTGAGGGCCGTCACTTGGTCCTGCCAGGTCCGCACGTTGTTGTTCTGCGTGGAGGAGATGGCCTGCTGGGCGTCCGTGACGGACTTCAGACGCTCAATTTCCGCTTTCGCCTCCTCGAGCTTGCGCTGCAGCGGCTCCATCGTGTTGGCCAGCTTCTCCTTCTCCGCCTTCAGCTCCGCATATTGGCTCATGTTTATGCTGCTGCTCTGCGCGAGCTCCATGTAGGCGATCGTCTCCTTCGCCTTCACCAGACGTTCCTCGACCTGCTGGGTAGCGGCCAGGCGATCCTCCAGCAACCTCTTCTCCCTCGACAGGTCGTCAAACTGTTTCTGCAGAGCTGCCATGCCTTCCGTGTTGCGCTTCTCCTGCTTCAGCTCCAGCGACTGCTTCTCGTACTGCTCCTTGAAGGTGTCGAGCTGGGTGGTGAGGCTACGCACATCCGAAGTGAGCGAGGCGCACTTCTTTAGCAGAAACGTAACGCGCTGCTTATCCTCCTCGGAGCGCTGCTGCAGCGCACGGCCCTCAGCGTCGCGCGACAGGGCGTACGACTGTGCCTGCTGCAGCTGCACTATCAGCTGGTCGCGCTCAAACTCCAGCTTGGAGATGCGGTCCTTCGTGCTGTTGAGCATCTCCAGCACGTGCGTCTCATCCAGCGAGGTTTCGGCCGTCGTTTCCTTTTCGTTGTGGGTCTCCTCTAGAAAAATGATGCGCTGCTTATACAGCTCGATCTCCTGCCTCAACGCCTCCTGCTCCGACTTGAGCTTCTCGTAGACGTCCACCGAGGTAGACTTCTGTAGCTGCTGATCTTTCGCGGACACCTGCTCGGAGCTCTCCGCCAGCTTCTTCTCCAGTGCGCGGTACTTCTCCTCCTGCTTCACGGTGTTGTCCAAGATTTGATTGCGCAGGTCCTGCACCGTCGCCTGCGAGGCGGCCAGGTCGTCGCGGACGCGGGCAAGCTCTTGCCGCAGCTCATCACACCGTGAGCAGCTGATGGAGAAGTTAAACGACTCCGCCAACTTCTGCTTTAAGTTGTCGATTTCCTCGGTGTGGACGGATTCCTTCGCGGTGAGCTGGTTCTGCATCTGCTCCACCTTTTGCTTGTGCATTGTCGCCTCCTTGTTCTTCTCCACGAGGGAGTTCCGCACCTTCGCCAGCTCATCACGCAGCGCATCCCGATCTGCACAGGCCTTTGCAAGCGCATCTGCAGTCGCCTTGTCCACCGCTGGCGCCGCGGTCACCGGTGGGGTGGATGCGGTGCGAGTGATGGCGTCGTTGCGCAGCTTCGTGTTTTCCACCGTGAGAGTGCGCAGCTCGGTCTGCAGGTTCCGCAGCTGCTCCTCTGCCTTGGCGCCTTGCTCCTGTGCACGGCGCAGCTGCGCTTGTAGCTCCTGCACCGCCCCGGTACCGATGTTTTCCTCAGCCGGTACCACTCGAATTGACACCGCCGCGGTGCCGCTGCTAATTGTCTGCTGTTGCACATGCACGAGCTTGCTGAGTTCCTGCGCGTTGAGGTGTGCATTGTGCAAGCCCTCCACGAGGGCCTGCACCTCCTCGTTGCTCGACGCGTGGCTCGCCTTGTACGCCATAAACTCAGACTGCAGGGTCTCGCTCAGCTTCTCCAGTTGTTCCCGTGCGGCTGTTTTGGAGCCGCCGAACCAGCCCGTCTTCTCCGGCTCAAAGAGGGAGTGCAGGACGGACGTCTCCTGCAGCGGCTGCTCCGCCAGCGCGGTGAGCTTCGTCTCCATGGCAGCGACCTGATTCGACAGTCGGCTGTTCTCATCGCAGACCTTTGTGAGGGTGTTCGAAAGCATGGTCCCCTCGCTCTCCAGCTGGCGGATGCGCTTCACCAGCGCGTTGGCCTCTGCTTCACTGGAGACGTCCTGCACCGCAGTGGACGACGGCGCACCCCCGGTGCTCCCTGTCGCCTCTGGATAAAGCGAGGTGGCAGGTGAGCTGATGCCAGGACTACGGTTGCCGCCGTTGTTGCTGGCGGAGGTGGCAGCAGCAGCGGTGGTGGAGGGACTGACGGACACCGTGGCTGCGTCTACGCTGGGCTGCGTGCGGCGCACCAGCTTGCGCTTGCTGCTCGACACCGGCTGAGCAACGGCGGCATCGATGCCTGCCTCGGCGTTCGGATCTGCGTGCGCGTCCATCTGTCGCGGAAGCAGAGCAGCAAAAAGTAAGGAAGCTAGTTTCTTTTAGCACCTCCACTCCAAGAAAAGGCCGGTTGGTACCGTCCTTTGATGAGCGGCACCTTAGTACACAAAATAAGAAAATAAAAATAAAGCACAAGAAGCGCAAAGCACAGAAGCAGTACAGGTGAGACAAGAAGAAAGACAAAAGAGCGCAACTCAGAAGAAAAAAACAGAAAAAAAAATAGCAAGAATGACAGGAACGCCGATGACGGCGATGATGAAGCGAATGCAAAAGAAATACACAAGAAAACGAGCCCGACGGTGTATATGGCGGTGCGAGCTCTGATAACCCACTGAAAACTAACACCCCCTCGTTTCTTCTCAACAGAACAGCCTTACACGACGAAGTGTCAGCGCAGCCACTAACAATGATAAAAGGGCAGTTAGTAGCAACGGCAACGGCGGCAGCGACCCTCTCGTGTAGTCGTCCTTCAAGTGTTTTTGATGCCGCACCGTTCGTGTGCGTGCGCAGCTGTTTATCTTTTTCTTATTTCTTTGAGGCGTTTCTGTCGCACGTTTTTCCTTCCTTTAGTTCTTTGTTGTCCCTTTTTTTTAACTTCAACGGTGGGTGCCAACGTGTTGAGATCTGGAGAAGGTGATGGAACGCAGAGGGCACAGACTCTCTTTTTTATTGTGTGTGTGTGTGTGTGTGTGTGTGTGTGGTGTTTCTCAGTGGAAAGCAGATCTACTGTAGGATGTGAGTGGGTGAAGGAGTGTGTTTTGCTTGTTTTTGCCCAATCTGTACTGTTGCTGTTGCTTGTTTCTTTGCAATGGGAACGAGAAAAAAAAAAGTGAAAGAAGGTACTTCTCCTGTGTGGGCTGCGGCACGGAACAAAGGCACCAAAAGGACCTCTACGCGCTTGGACCCCTCAGAAAGCGTGCGTTCTGCGTGAGGGTGTACGAGTGTGTGTTTTGATGGTTAGGGTTAGGGTAGATGCACGTAAAGCACGAAAGCGGACGCAGGAGAATGGAAAGGAAGAAGAATGAAAATCTCAGAAGAGAAAGAACAAAAGTAAAGCAGCACATGAACAGAGTCTTCACTCGTCTGTCCTGTGTTGCCGTCACCTGTGTCGCGTCATCGCTTGTCAAGTTAGCACCTGGAGGGTTTTCCTGTTCAACGTCACCCCTTTTTTTTCTCTACTTCGAGACAGCAAAAGAGAAATCAAAGCTACCAGTACGTTTCTAACACAGCCCTGGCGGAGAAAGTGCGGAACCGCAGCACGCGGGCAACGCGTTCAGCGAGTTCGAGCCCTGCCACACAAGGAGGTAAAGAAAACCCGCTGTGAGAAATGCCGCACAGAGGTACACCACACAACATTGTAAGAGCCCTTCGGCTTCCATGCTCAAGGGCCGTAATACATCGCATTTCTTTTCGCCTTCGAGCTTCACTGATACGATCTCTCACGGAAAAGAGACGTGCAGAGGGGAGAGGGGATGGCTATGGCCGCAAACAAGCAAACCAGCGAAAGGAAAGGACAACCAAAACAAATCGATGCCAATACGAAAACGAAGCCACGAAGAGACCCCAACACGAACGCACGGCACATCACTGACATGTCAACACAACAGTGTGTGAATGCGTGTGTGTGCGTGTGTGCGTAGTTAGCCACAAAAGGCGAAAAAAGAAAAGAAATAAGAAGCGTGCGGCTGCGCTTTCAAGCGATGTGCCGAGGAACAGCGACCATAACGCCACCGAGAACAGGGGAGGGGGGAGCAGAGATAATAACACCGCACACCGGACTTCAGCAGTCCTGCCCCTCCACACCGCCACTTTTTCTTCTGCCTTCTTTTTTTACTCACTGTTGTTTTGTTCTGTTTTTATGATGTTGCTTTGCTAGGAAGAACAGCACCGCACCGGAAACCAGAAAAAAAGGGGGACAGACGACAGCGTCGAGCACTCGCGGAAATAGACAAAAAAGAAAGACACAAAAAACGTGCTCGTCAACGAGGTACTTGTGCAAAGGGTGAGGGAAGGCAGAATGACTTAGCGCCACGGCAGCCACGTTGAAACGCATCTACTCAGAGAAAGCAAAGTTGAACGAAGGAGAGAAAGAAAGATCTACAACTTAGCTGGCCGAAGAAAGCCCCCTTGTCAGGGAGCTCCTTGTGAAGAAACCGACTGAAGTCTGTTTCCTCCAACCTCACTTTTCCCGGTCGTCACGGTGGCGTTTTCTTTTTTAAATTCCTTCTTTGTGAGGTGCGCTGCACCATACCAGCTCTTCTACGCCGACTTCCCTTGTTCGCTGCGCTCAACGGCGTCCACGCACGCGATGTGGTACAGTCCATCCACCAGCTGCTGCACGTTCACCACCTGTTTCAGGAAGCACGGCACAGCGCACACGAGGAAGGCAACCCACAGCACAGAGTTCAGCACCGCGACGCTCTGGTAGCTCACCCATGCGTACAGAAAAATATATGCGAACTCCTGTCCAACGCAGAAGACGCCCATGACGCGGCGGTTCGAGTAGTACACACGCAGCAGCGTGAAAATAGAGTCAGAAACATCCTTGTGACTTTCCTTTTTGATGAAGAGGGATGCATACATGCGGCAGAAGTGCGAGGCGATGTCCAGGAAAACAAGGGAGGACAGCACGAACGTGAAACGGTACGGCATCGGCTGCAACACACCATCCAGCACAACAAGAAACCCTGCGGTGGAGGCACGGTCGGTCAGCATGTCGAGAATCGCGCCAAAGTGGGAGCACTGGTCCAATGCACGAGCCGCCATGCCATCCGCGGCATCCAGGATGAAAGACGCGGTGTAGAGCACCAAGCTCACCGCCGGGTAGTCGCGGGCCAGAAGGTAGGACAGGATGGAGCTGGCCATGCGGGCGTACCCAATCAGGTTCGGCACAAAGAAGACAATCTTTGATGGTGTCGCAGTGGCTTTCTTCGGTGCCATTTCTGTTGTTGTTGTTTTCTTTTTTGGGGGGAGTAATCACAGATTAACTGAGTGAGTGTGTAGGTGTGTACGTGTATTCTCTTTGTTCTTTTTTTGGCAGGGGTGAAGACGAAAACGTCAGATGAGTTGTCCGGACGTCAAAGCAAAGCATTAAAAAAAAAAAAAGCTAAGTAAGGGGGGGGAGGGGGGGCTGAAGACACGGGAGGTGGGGAGAGACCACGAGGTGGTCAGAATAATGCTCTCACGCTGCTGCTGAAGGGCGGCGTTGCTTCATCCACGCTGTGATTTATTTGGTGGCCGCCTTTGCTCGACGGAGGAAAGACCGATGGTAGCATCGTCTGTTGCTACCAACGCTCTGCACGTGAGCCACCAAAAAAAAAAGCCTGAAGAAGCGTCCTCCGTGCACACTCATGCGTCTTCGGCACTACAACAGCGGAGCTCTCCTTGACGCTTTGGCCACCTTGTCTGTCGATCGTCGCAGACCCCGGCACCACAAACCGGTTTTGATCGACTTCCCACGGTATCTTTGATTCTCTCTATTTGCATCGCATAGCAGTGCTACCTGTGGCACTTCACTACACATGAAAGCGTTCCGTGGTGACAATCCCTTTTAGTCGTGCCACACACCCAAGCAAGTCAGCCGCTTCAGGAAAAAAAAACCGACATAGAGCATGGGAGAGAAAACTCCTCCTCTCAGCATTCCCAGCACATCGACCCCCCCCCACCCCTTCTGTTACTAGTAACGCGGCTGTCCGAGAACATAGTTCCAGTTCTTCGCGGCACCACGCGACAATGATGACTGCCCCTCCCGGCGAAGCTCCTCGCGGGTTTCATCCACGCTGAACGGGCACGCACGGTACTTCAGCACTGGAAAGCGGAAGTACACGTTTTCCTTCGCGATCTGCTGCTTCGCCATGCAGCGATCACAGATATTCGACTGCGGATCGGAGAAGTTGCTGCGCGGCTGCCGCAGCCCACAGCCAAAGCACATCTCCTTGCAGTCGACGCAGACAAGCGTGTGGAGTGGACCTCCTTTATGTGGAAAGTGCTCAGCGGGAAGGAGACGAGCGCAGCTGGTGCACTTGAGTCGCAGGTGTTTCTTCGAAACAGCCAAAAAGGAGGTGCGCAACATTGTTGCACCAGCAGTAGTAGCAGCAGCAGAGAAGACAGGTGAGAATACTAAGAGAGGAAAATCAACCGCAGCCACTGTCTGGGTGGAGATGCGCCGCCGGAACCGTCTCCGTTTTCCTCACGCCTATTACTTTGCGTGTGAGTGTGTATGTGTGCGTCTCTCTCTATTTCTGCCGAGATGAGCTGCTTCTGTGTGCGTGTGTGTCTCCCCTGGCTGTCCAGTATACACTTCGTAGGAAGGAAGGTGTGACTCTGTTAAACGGATAAGGAGTGGGAGGGGTGCAAAAGGAAGGCAGAGAGAAGAGAAGCGACGACTGTCGCAACCCTGGAGAGTACCAGAAAAAGAAAAAAAACAGGATAAGTCCGAAACAGCTGTGAAACGAGACGTGTGAAGGAAGCAGCAGTGCAGATCACTTTGCCCTCTTGCTTGGATTTGGTCAATGACCCTTAAAAGGAGGGCCCAAGTGCCTGACACCGCCATTCAACAGTGAGGCGGCAACGACAGCCGCGTGCACCCTTCGTTAGCAAAACTAGCAACACACGTAACGAGAAGCAGCAGGGTTTTTTTTTCTTGCTCTTCCATGGGCTTGTTTTCTTTCATCCCCACAAACGCGTCTGATGTTCCATGGTGGACATTACTTGAGGCAGGCGCTTTTCTTTCGTTCATCTCCGGTTCTTCTTTTTGTGTTATTTCTCGTTGTAGTGCTTCTGAGTGCGCTACGAGTGATGTGAGTACACAATACAGGAAGAGAGCGCGATGACCCCGCCCTTCTTACTCTCCTCTCTTCTCTTCCCTCCACCCCTCATTCGCGTAGTTTGACATTGTATTGGTAGATGATGACGTCGTCGCCAAGCTTCTCCTTGAGGGCGTCGAACAGCTCGTCTGCAAACTGACGTACATCCGGCACCAGCTGCGCTAATGTCACGCCTTCACCAGAGATAAGCCCATTGCGAATCATCTCCTCTGCATAGACCCGGCGCAGGCTCGCGTGCTCCGCCATGCCCCGCTCCAGAATGTAGCTATAGAAACGCTGGTTCAGCTTCGCCCGGACAAGGTGCGTCATTGTCTGCTCATACGTACACAGGTGCCCCTTTTGGTAACCGTTCACAGCATCTCGCAGACGTACCTCACTCTCGATGTGCACCTGCGTTGGCCCCGCCGTGGTGGCTGACGTGTCTGCCGACGATGATGACGGGGCGGGATGTCCCTTCTCCGCCTGCGTTGACCTCCACCACAACCAGCTCAAACAGTTGTGCTTCTTTGACTGCGGCTTTGCATTTGTGTCGCCTGTGCGTGCGGGCATCAGCTGATCCTCGCGGAGGTACGCGACGGGCGCACGCGCGTCGTGCCCCACGCTGCTGGCGCGGTTCATGAAGCGACGTGGATGGAGCTCCTCTTGAGCATTCACCAGCACCAGCGAGTGGGTCTTCTGCAGGTACAAGTACACGCGGTGTAGCAGCGCATTGACGTGCAGCTGGCGCTCCACAATGGCAGGTGCTGGCCGCACAAAGCGTGCAGGGGAACTTACCCCACCACGCTCCTTCGTCCTCGTGTCATCCGTGTTGCCTGGTCTGCCGATGGTGTCCCCCTCTGCAGCCCCGTCGCGCAGCAGCGGCGGCACCTCCGGCGTCACCTCCACCACATGCCGCTTCAGTGTGAATCTGTTCTCCACCACAGCCAGGTCGCACGGAAAGTGCTGAAAGAGTGAGTTACGGTAGGGGGCAGGGTTGGTGGTCAGCACGTAGGTGTAGGTGGTGAGGTAGTACACAATGTAGAGAAGACCCCCCGCGCCGATCAGCACGTATGAGCTGAGGGTCCATCGCACGCGAGCGAGTGCTGCGCCAGGGCCGGAGGTGCGCAGGTGCTCCAGAAAGTTGTAGCCCTCTTTGCCGTAGTGCTTGCGAGTGGAATTGGTTTGCGCAGGATTGTGAAGAGCTGCGGAAGCCTCCGCATTCGTCAGCTCTTGATCAACTCTCACAGCGGCGAGATGCTCGCGTCCTGTTGCCGCGGAGCTCGAGCTAGGTGAGCAACCAGCCTTCGCCCCGTCACTTGGCGGCGTGCTCTGCGAGGCAACGAGTCGGAGTGCAACGGCGCGCAGAGCAGCACTGCGGTGGCGCAACATGGGGGAAGCAGACTCGACGTATGCAACTCGCGGAGGCACGCACACACATACACACGTTAGTTCTCCACACAAGCAAAGACTGCTTACCGAACAGGCAGAGTGCGTCCGCCTGCACGCGTGACGACTAGAAAAAAAAAAGAGAGGGTGAATTCGTGCAGCGAACACAGGGGTGTGCGTCCATCACTGCACAGTAGAGGGGGGGGAGAAGACAGAAGAGAGAGAAAGTGTGATGGGCTGAAGTGACGCAACTCACACAAATCGCCTCGTTCGTCCGCTTGAATAGAGATTGCAGACAACTTTTTTTAAAGAGAAAAGTAAGCCAACAAAGTTTGTTGCAACTGCCCACCCACCCTTTTCCTCTCAAATGGAAGAGCGGGTATGTGTGATGCGATCTTCTCGAGCGTAGCTATGCAATTACTAGTGTTGTTCTTTCAGCCCGCGCAACACCGTTGCGAAGACGAAGTGTGTGGGTTCATCACCTCTCCCTATTCCCCTTGACGAGTTATTTTCATTGGCGCGCGTAACGCACAAGATGGTCGAGGACAGCAGAGGGACAACAGCAACCGTAAGAACAACAGCAGTGAGACACGCTGCAACGTTAAAAAAAAAGGCTTATCAGGCCTCCACTCGTGCCTTTGACGTCGGTGGCTCATTCCCTTCGCGCGCATCACTTTGCTGCATCTGAACCAGTTCACGAAGGCGCTCCAGGTTGTTCTGCTTCTCCACCAACTGCGCCTTCGCATCCGTCAATGCCACGGCTGTCAGCGTGCACAGCGCTTTCAGCTGCCGCAGGCACAGCTCAGATAACTTTCGCGCCCGTCCCTCCGGCGAGGACGTGTCATACTCCTTCGCCTCTGTCTGCAGTATCTGCTGAATCGCCATGCGTCGCTCCTTGCGTTGCTGCCGGCGACTCTCCTCCTCCGCTTGTTGCGCAGCCGTAGCATCGTCCGTCGCGGCTGATCCCTCGCCAGCGTCGCTGCTACCACCTTGAATCGCCAGCTGCTGCGTCGCCTCCACCGGCGGGGGATCGGTCGCCCTCCACACACAAATTCTCTTTGTCAAGTCTACAAAGGACAGACCGTGAAAGGTGAGAGCATTACTGACGCTGTTGAGGCTGCGAAACACGACGATCATGCGGCCATCCACGACGTCCCAGGCCTCCACCGCACCACAGCGGCGCAGCAGCATGTGCATGAGGTCCTCCTGCGAGTCCTCCGGGCAGTCCGTGATGTACACCGTGCGGTGCAGCTTGCCAACGAGATCCAGCGGCATCGTCGTTGCCTGTCAGCGTCAAGCACTGTTACAGAGTGTGAGAGTGAGAAAAAGGGAGAGAAATTGTGAGGCGGGTGAAACACGAAAAGGAAAAGCTGTCGCAACGAAGCCTACTTGTACTTCAGCCGGGTTCCTGTGCGTGTGTGTTCGTGTACGTGCGTTGACAGCAGCTTACTGTGACCTTCGGCAGTTAAGAGAGTCAGCGAAGAGGGAAGAGAGGAGGGAGGAATGATGGTAGAGCGTGTGGACTCCCACAGCACCGACTATCCAGAGATGGTGGGGGGGGGGGGAGGGAAGCGAAATGCGAGGAAAGCAAAGAGCTACACAGTCACTCGTGTGCAAACCACTGTCAGGGGAGTGAAGGGGGTGAGCAAAAGCAGTGAAGGACTGAATCGAGCTATCACCACGCTGCAAACCGTAGGAGAGGAGCGCCACGCTCAACGCGGCATTGATAGAGCACGTGTCTTTGTGGTACATAACTCTCTCTGAATAATGCCAAAGAAAAGAAAAAAAAACGAAGGACGTGAGAAGAGACCACCACCACAATATCAGACAAAAGAAAACAAGAAGACATACTGCGCGCATCCCGTCCTTTCCTCCTCCTCCTCCTCCTCCCTCCCTCACCAGTCGTCGTCGCTGAGGCAATCAAAGTCGAGCCGCATCGCACATTCCGGGCCACTACTCGTCTTTCTCTTCTTTGACTTCACCGTCTTCGTTTTCTTCTCTTTTGCAGCCGCTGTGCCAGCTGATGCCACTGCTGCCGCGTGGGTACCCGACGCCGCCGTCGTTGTCAGCGACGGCAACGAGCGCGGCCACTGCAGAGTGATCCCCTCGCCTTTGCAGTTCAGCTGCCTCGTATCTGCCACCACAACAGCCACTGACGTAGATGGCCCCAAGGACTCTGAGGTGTGATGTGTGAGGTGGACACGCGGTGACAACGCAGCAGAGGAAGCGGAAGCGGAGGAGGCGGACACCTCCACGTCCAGCGCCGAGGCCCACTCCGACTGCGGGTGCGGCGAGGCAGTGGTGAGACTGCTAACTGTCACGCTGCACGGCTCACGAGTTTCGCTGTCCGCAAAAAGGAGCGAGGACGATGCGGCAAACGTGCTGTGGTGATTCTGCTGGCTGCCGTTGGGATGTGGATAGCTGCTGCTGCTGGTGCTGCTGGGCCCATCGACGCTCAGCAGTGGTCCGGCAGCTCCTCCAGCTGGTGCACAAGTGGTGGAAAGCAAGCTTGCCGAGACGTCGCTGAGAGTCATCGTGAGGCTGGGCCGGCTACTGAGGACAGCGGACTTCATGCTTGTGGCGCTGGAGCGACGCTGCAGCCAGGTGCCGACGCCTTCGTTCACGATAGACGAGGCGGAATGCGAGGACGCCAACCCGCCAAAGGAGAGTCCGCCGCTGTTGTTGTTGTTATTTCCGCTGCTAATGGTGCCGGAGGTGCCGTAGGGCTGCGTGCTGCTCCGCCATGAGTGTGACGGCAAGGCAAAGTTGGAGAACGTAAACCCAGTGTTGGCGTTAGAGACAGTCGAGGTGGCTGTGGTGGTGGTGGTTGTGGTGGTATGGACGTTGGAGGTAGTCGATGTGCTCGCGCTCTCGTCGGGGACAGAGTTACGACCATCGTTATTAGCATCCCGCTGGCTAGAAACGAGAGAGGACGACATCGTCAAGGACTCCACATCTGATGTACACCCCACCGAATGAAGGAAAGAAGTAGTGGACACGACCGCAGAAGCTAGACGCGCAGCTTCCGACGCTGCAGCGCTGCTCGCGGGCAACCCGCTCTTTTCCACTTGAGAAGTGGGCATGGGTAGGTCACGAATGATGTGGTGACACATTGCGGCGGCACAAGAAGGCGCCATGGCCTTTTCTTTCTCCGCTGGCACCACAGCAACACCCAAGCCACTTGTTGGCGTGGAGGTCGGGGCCGACTCCTTGCGAAACTCGTCCGGCTGCGCAGCAGATTCCAGCGGAACACGCAGGAAGGGATGCTCCAGGGCTTCCGCAGCACTGTAGCGGACATCTTCGTCCGGGCACAGCAACGACCCCATGAACGACTTCGCCTTTACACTCACCCACTTCGGGTAGTAGACAGCACCAGTGCAGATGAGATGCTTCGTCTGCACGGTGCAGACGTGCTCAAAGGGCAGGTAGCCACACAGCAGCTCGTAGGTCAGCACACCCAGGGCCCACACATCCGACTTGCTGCTGCGTCTTTTGTGACACACCACCTCCGGTGCGAAGTAGTCAACGTTCTCCGACGACGACGTTCGGCAGTCCTCGTGGTGCCCTGAACCAGTACGTGTCGCCAGCAGGAAGCTGCCCAGTTTTGCGGTGGTGCCGCCGTCCTTCAGCAGGATGTGGCGCGGCTCCACCGCACCGTGGAGAATTTGATGAGCGTGCAGGTGCTCCAACGCGAGAGCAACCCCGCGCACAAGGCCCCGCACCTGCGACTCTGGCAGGCGTCGATGAGGCTGCCGAGCAACGTAGCTTGCCAGATCACCATCTTCTGCGTACTCCAGCGTCAAGTACAGTCGCTGCGCATCTTCAAAAAAAGTGTAAAGACGTAGCACTTGGGGGCAGCGGCGCCCGGCGGACATGTGAAGCCGCGCCGCACGCGTCATGCAGTTTGCGACTGCCGCTGCATCGTCGCCGTCGTCCGTGAGCAACATGGAAAAAGCAGACTTTGACACGCACTTCAGCGCCACGACAACTTTGCTGCGCTTCTCGCGCGAAAGGTACGTGCGGGCAGTCGTACTGCAGCCAAGACGGCGGCCAACGTCGAAGTCAGCGAGACACCACGATGATGCAGCGCGCGGAGGAGTAGAAAGCAGCCCTAGCGAGCGTTCAACAGGAGAAGGGGAGAGAGATGGAGACGGTTGCTGCTTGTGCCGCTGCTGATGCTGAACGACATCTCTATTTTGTTGACCCTCCGCTTCAACGAGAACGACGCGTGGCGGCCGCGTCCCCTCACCGGGGTGCAGCCGCTGAGGAGAGATGAGAATAGACGACCCGGCAGCAGGCGGCGGCGGTGTGGTTTCGTGGGGCCCACCACGGGGTGCGTTCACGTAGCCGCCTGCGCAGCCGTCACCGGCGGGATGACGGTGGGGAGTGGGGGAGTTTGACAGAGATGACTTTGCGATGGGTGAGAGTGTCAGCTCGTCCTCGTCATCGCAGGATGATGGACGGGGCGTAATGGGTGTGTCTACTCCCACTTTCTTCCATCGCCCTTTGCCTTCCTCAGTACGTGCATTAGCAGCAGCAGCAGCAGCAGCAGCAGCCGCAGCCGCAGCCGAAGCATGGCTTTCTTTATCGCCATCCTCGGCCTCTTTGTGGGTTGCGTTACCGTCACCACCTTCGCCCCAATCTCTCATCAGCTGCGCGTAGAAGTGCTCCGCGTAGTGCAGCTGTGTAGTGACATTCAGCTGCACCGGCGGTGCTGTGTCCCACGAAGCCGGCGCCGGCCACGTCGTCCGATTGCCGGGCAAAAGCGACGGCTTCATTGCCGCAGAAGTGGTCCCGTCGGTGCGGTGGCTGGGGCTGAAGTCTGTCCCCCAAAGAAGTCCAGATATGCCCCCATCCTCGTCCATCAGCATCGACCCTTCCTGCTGTGAAAGACTGCTGCGGATGCACTGAGTCTCCTCGTACGAGAGACACTGCAGAAGCTGCACGGTGCGCACATCCACCTCCGACACCGCGCGTCCGGCAGCTTCGAGGCTGTGCACGGAAGGAGGAACCGGTAGCGGCGACCGCGACACCTTCGCAGAAACGCTGCTCCGCGGCCTTGAGTTAGTGAAGGTGGGCGGCATATTGAACTGCACGTGCTGCCCGCGTTGTGGCTTGTTTTCGCCCTCTACAGACGGGCTGGGCGTCAGCATCACCAGTGCAGGTGAACGTGCCGAGGGTGAGGTCGACCTCGGTGAAGTCGCCGTCCCATTCCTCAACATCGTCTGCTCGTCCTCATCTCCGCTGGGTGCTCGCCTCATCTTTTCTCTACCACCACTGATGTCCGTCTGCGCATCCGCTAGCGATGGATGAGGGCTGCTGTGATGACGGGGGCTCGCTGCACCGCCGCTGCCACTACCGCCGCTATTGTTACCCGCTACGCAAACGTCGCGGTGGCTATTCAGTTCGCGGGATAGTTCGTCGCTTTGATTTGTGCCGCTGCGTGTTGGTGGGAGAGGTGAGGAGCTCAGACCCGGGGGGCTGGTCTCTGCTTCCGGTCCTGCAGGGAAGGGACTTCGCTCGCCACGCAGCATCGCCCTCGCTTCGAGGAGTGCTTCGTAAGCGTTGGCGAGCGAGGGTGGTGTTTTTCGTATAGAAGAAGGCATGGTGCGGGTTGGTCAACCATGAAAAAAAAAAGGCAGTGAAGGCCAGCAATGGTGTGGGTATGGGCTACGGGAGATGTATCGAAGGAGCATCTATGTGAAAATGTCGGTATCACACGCAGTGAATCACTCGAAAACAACAAAAAGACAGCAAAAAGCAGTATCTACAGTGTCTATCGAGTGCGTGTGCGTCTGTGTGTGTGTACAGAGTGTGTTTATGTATGTATGTATGTATATGGACTCACGGTATGTATGTATGTATGTGTGTGTGTCTGTGTGTGTGTTTGTGTTTCTTTGGGGTACAGGAACCGCAGGGTCGAAGTCGCCTTATTTTCACCCGCAGCTCCTTCCGGCAGTTAACAAAAAAGAACTCATTCAAAGCAGTAAAGAGTGATGCAAGTGAGAAAAGGAGCAGCGCAGTGTGCGGTGGAGGCGGCGCGTTGACCACGGGCACTACGGCCGGTGTTGAAAGAGGGAACAGATGAGCTGTGAAGAGCGGGAGATGCAATGACGGGGGAAGAGAGAGTTGAGTGCGCTATTCATGTCATGTACGAAGCACGTCCATCTACCCCCTCTACCTTCCCTGCCCCCCCCCCTCCACGCACACACACACACACACACACATACACATCAGTCAACAAAAGAGTTGCATGGATACGATGAAAAGACGCAGCTCTCCGGACCCTCACCTTCTCTGTCTCTGCATTTCTACAGCTCCATTGAAGCAGTGGGAGTGGGGGAGGGAGAGGGCAGAATGAGCACTTTGGCTTCGTAGTCTCCACCACTAAAATACGCCTTGTTTTCTTCTTCTTTTGCTGCTGCTTCTGATGCTTCACACGCACGCACGCCACACACACACNGAAAAAAAAAGCACATCTCTTCTTCGTCTGTGGCTGCAGTGCGAGGACGGAGAGTGTTGTTTTCAGCTTACTGCCGATCAACCCACACTCACACCCACTCTGCTCATTTCTCTTCCTCATCGCGAGGGGTGCCGGCCTGCCAGCTCTTTTTCCAGCCGCGCCACCTCTGCTCGTAAGGCAGGCAACGAACACAGCTGCAGTGCGCGCCTCGTAGGCTCTGCGACCAGCCCGTCCACTTCGTACAGCTGCGCGTCCGCCAGGCCACGTGCAGCACGCGTGGCTGCTGCATCGCGCGATGTTCTGTCCTCCACCGCGTGGACACCGTTTTGAATCTCGCGCTGCAGCACGCGCAACAGGTCGGCTGTGGTGTCCGGTAGGGCCTGCAGCGGCACTGGTGACGAGAACAGCTCAGCCTGGGATACCACGTGCACTGGAATGGGTACGTACTCGTTGCACGGCCCGGCTTGGAAGCAGTGCAGCGCGCAGTGACTGCGGTTGATGTTCACCTCTGTGTTGAAGAGGCTGACGATGAGGCCAACCCAGCCGCTCTCGAAGTGCTGCTGATGCTCCTTCTGCGTGCGCAGGTCCACGGCGGAGGGCACAACGGGAATCTTTGGGTGGCTGTGGTACCACCCGACCACCGTCGTACTGACCCCGGTAGCCGCGGAGACCAACTCGGCCGTCTCAGAGGCCGACGCGAGCGACTCTGGCGACATCTCGACTCGGTCGCTGCATTGCACGCTGCGCTCACTGACGTGTGTTGCCCATATAAAGGCCACTTTTCCCTCCACCGTGGCCAGTGATGGAGAAGGCGAAGACGACGATGAGGCGGAGGTGGACGTCGGGGCGACGGAGCCGGCGCTGCCCGCGGCCTGCAGACCGTCTGCCTGACCGCTCGCAGCACACCCACTCACGGGAGGGAAGCGGCGACGCTCCAGGCGGCCAAGCAGCATCCCCATCACCTCCTCCTTCTCCGTCGTAAAGGCGTGACGAAAGCAGCTGTGGAGTACCTGTTCGCTGACATACACCTCGCGCAGCGGTGCCTTGCTCCCCCCGCTGTTGTGAGAAGCTTGCGGCATCATCGTTGTCCACTCCAGTGTCGACGCGCCACGTACTGAACCAGGACAGCTTGTGGAGAGAAAATTGAAGTCTACAAGCAGACACGCACACACAATTGGGGAAAGAAAAAAAAAGAACGCTACAACCTCAGGGGCGTAGAGGTCAAATCGTCAGAACTGCAGAACCCCCTTCCCCTAAAAAAAAAGAGCAGCAGCGATGCGTGAGTGGGGTGTCGATTCCTGCTGCTGAGCAGACTTTAAAGCCAAACTAAAAATGTACACGAGACGATGAAAAGCGGACGCTGAAACCGGAGCAGCGTCAAGGACAATGAGCAAACTAACGCACCAGGCAACGTCAACGATGCGCCACGCACGCAAACACACAGCTTTCTTTCGTCTTTTCCTTTTCTACAGTGACGGTGGTTGCTACCCCATGTGAAAGAAGGCGTTCTACTAGTGGATTGATCGCTGCGGCTGTGGTAAGAGCTTTTTTTTTTGAAGAGAGAATCTTATGACAAGCAAAGCGTCAAAGTGAAGTGTGACGCCACGCTGCTGTCGTGGTGAATCACTGATAGTTTTTTTTTTTTTCAGTATCGCTGTCCCTAAGGGTGGAGCGGAGAGCAACGTTGAGTGACGAGAAGCTGATATGAACCGCAGCAGCTCTCAATACAGCCACCAAAAACAAAAACTCGTAGAAAGAGCGTCAAAGGGAATAAAAAAAAGAATGTTGTATTGAGAGAGGGGCTTCCAGCGTACACCACACAGTGACTGCGCGAGTAGGGAAAACAAAAGTTGGCAGTAAGTCGGAGAGCATCAACACTCCTTTCGTTGAGAGCAGTGGGTTTTCTTGCTTGCCGGAGAAAACGGCCTCTTGCCGTCTTTCCCTGTCTTTCTTTCCTTCTCTGCCCTTCTCCTCGGGAACTACTACAGCTCGCGAACATCCATGTGCGACGAAAGTGAGGCGGCCCGCAACAGCAAAACAGCCGCAAGCAGCTCCAGTTGAAGCAACTCATTTCTTCTCACTTCAATGGCGCCACTGCTGTCGTTGGTGGAAAGAAAACGCACGCACAAAGTTGAAGACAACAAAGGAAGAGCGAGTGGAGAGTCTCTAAAAGAAAACCGCCAGCAGTGGAGAACGGTCAACGGCGACCAGCTCCTTCAGCAGTCCCGCCGTTTGCGCTGATGGCGAACCTCTCGCTGTGGGTTGTCTCGTTGTCGTCTCCGCTACTGCTTTCCTCATCCAGTCACGAGCGACGTGGAGAGAGAGCGAAAAAAAAATGTAAATTCTAAACGTAAAACAGTGACGTCCATCGGTTTATTTGGCCATCTCCCTCTTCCCTCCGCCCCCGCCCCCTTCTCCACACAACAGAAAACGTCACCAGAGGAACATCGAACTCGCTGTTCTCTGGCGGTTGCACACAACCCGAACATCCACACACACCTCATCAACTGCAACGAGAGCCTCCAAAGGCGGGGATGGGGGAGGGGTAGACCGTGACTGCCCGTCGCATTGAACAACGGAGGAGAGAAACAGACAAAGAAGGGGGAAAAAAAAAGAGAAAGGACACTCCATCCGTCAGCCAAGTCCACGAGTAAATGTACACAAAGAAAAAACAACTCAACAAACACAACGGCAAGGAAGGGCCGACTAAGATGGTCTCTAGGTTGCAGCACGCAAACCGTTTTAACACATGCGCGCCCACGCACACAAGCATCCACATCCGCACACAGCTCTCATAAAGTCGCGCTCATCAGCGTCTCCTGTCAGGATTTCTTCTACTGCTGATGCTCAGTAACGGTGCGGAAGAGGGAGACGACAGCCGTTTGCGGCAGCTCGCTGATGAGTTCCCACGCCTGCGGGTCATTGCGTATCATCGCATTGAAGTTACTCGCTACGTAATTGATGGCACGCTCGTGCAGCTCTGGTATTTGGTGCTTCACGGCGTAAATCAGCAGCCGCAGCGCGTTGCTATTGTTGAAGGCCTCGTCAGCCTCTCGCTTCAGCTGGCCGTCCATCACCAGGACGTGTTGCATCTTAAAGATGATGGCAATGTCTTCCGCAGAGAAGTCGCGTGCGGTGTCTAGGTGGCGGCGGTACATCCCAAGCAACAGCTTCTGCCAGCTACGCAGCGAAAAATCGAACTCGGTCGTGGTGAAGGAGGGCAGCGGGGCCGGGCTGCGCGGGTTCAGCGCCTGCGAGAACAACACGCAACGGCAGGCGAGGATGAAACGGTGGGCGTGCACAGTGTACTGCTGCGGGCCCACGACCCAGTCGTAGTCGCTGTACTCACCCGACTCCGCCAACCAGGCCAGCTGCTTGCCCAGCGTGTTCTTCATGGGCGGTATGGGAGCGTTCGGCACCGTCTCTTTGCGATACAAAATCAGCGAGAGGCGGCGGAAGAGGTGGCCGGGGATCTCCTCGAACTGCCGGTCCTGAATCAGCACATCGTAGTTGTCCAGCAGCACGTGCAGGTAGAGGGAGGTGAGCACCTCGTCCGCGGCGTTGTAGCGCGTCAGCACAATTGGCAGAATGTTCTCTGGCGTGAGCAGCGGTCGCACATAACGAATGCACACCGCGCTGAGATCGTAGAACTCGCAGGCGGCGGCCAACAAGTATAGGTCTAAAAGCGACTCCGGCGGCAGCACCCCTGACTCTGGGTACTCCTCCGTGTACACGTAGCGCAGGAAGGTGGTGAACACGTCAAGAGGAACGGCAATGGCCACAATGCAGCCCACCTGCAGGGGAAGCATCTGCTCCGGCAAAAGTGGCTGCATACGTGCGCCAATTACGCATCGATGGGCCTTTACACGCACACCCTGCACGTCAAAACTCATGTCGCAGAGACTCTCGAGATGCTCAAATGGGTAGGTGAGGGGAGCGCGGACGTAGTTGCCGTTGTTGTTGCTGCCGCCCATGGGGGCTGCGCTGCCTGGGCGACCAGGCGACCCGCTCATGTTCGAGGCGTTGTCCATCGCCACCAGCTGTCCATTGTTGTTGTTGATGTTGTTGGGGTCTTTGTAAAACCCGCGACGTGGTCCCACCGCCACACTCCCGCTGCGCGGCTGCTGCTGATCCATGCTCGTGTCCATCGGCACAAGGGCACCCGGTCCCACACGACCTGGTGGATATGCCGTGCGATCCATCACCATCCCACCCCCACCGCCGTTGTTCATGTTCATGTTGTTGTTATTGCTTCCTCCCATCATCATGTTCGGTCGCACGCTGGGAGCGCGACTGGGTGACGGCCGCCCGCCCCCGCCCCCGCCGCTCATCCCTGTGCTGAAGCCGCGGGTGGGCGTCATGGATCGCGTAGCGCTCCGCACCGGAGGCGTACGTTCGTTCTCGCGGCCGTTGTTCACCTGCAGCATCACCTCGAAGTCCACACATCGTGTGCCGGTCTCCTGCACCGTGTAGACGAACCCGCTCTCCGGCTGCAGCAGCTGCTCCATCGTGATGAACTGATGCAGCCCCCACGCACTGCCGGCCTTCTTGAAGGTGCAGCTGAAGGTCTTACTGCGCGACTGCAGCGGGTCGCGAATGCACACGGCGGTGAGCTTGAAGTGAACGGAGACGGCACCAGGCGTGCAGCTCTGCAGGTGGAGGGCGAGGAAGCGCTGCCCCTCCGCGGCCCGTTCCTGAATGTGAAAGCGCCACAGCCATCCGCCCACGTCGAACTCCGCACTGTAGCGGGAGCCTTCGTATTGCAGCTCACGGATGACGCTGACCGGCACCCGATAGCGATAGCGGGCGCTGCTGTCCGAGAAGATCTCAACTACTTCTACCGACTCCATGGTTCCCTTGCTTTTATAGAGAGAACGTGATGTAATATGATGGTGTGGCAGCTGTTTGCTTGTCTTTTCTTTGTTATTTCGTATTGCTGCTGATGTACACACAGCGGCGACGTGTGGGCGTCTTTTCCTTCCTTACTCCTCCAATTCTGCTTTTTATTTTGATCCCTGCTTTGATCTCTCACGGGGGAGGAGCTTCTCAAGCAAAGAAAGTAAATACCGTCACTTCCAGCTGCCGCACAATCGAAAAGTGTGTTCTGTGTGTGAGCGTGAGTGTGAAGGGAAGGGGGCAGCGAGAGGGGAGAGAAAAGGAAGTAAGAGTTTCGTGTTTGGGGGCGGCTGTGAAGTCAGACGCGAATGGGTGATAGAAAATTGTGTTTATCGTTGGTCCAAAGAGCGATGAGAGAGAGAGTGGGAGGACGAGGAGGGCGTTTCAGGAGTCGTAGCAGCGTCAGATTTTATTGTGGCAGTAAGCTTTTAGAACGCGGCGAAGGGCGTCGAGGAGCGTCAATGAGCCGCAAAACAAGCGAGTGCTTTCTTTGAGTCCCCTCCACCACACATACATACCTCATACTTTACATCCAGGATGCGTGATATTACTGCTCGGCTCAACGGACCGCCACGCAGCCCTCTGATTGCGTCGGATGTGCAGCAGAGTTGAAAACGCTGGCTCTCGTATGCAACAGCCACCGCACGGGCAGGTGCAGCACAGCTACAAGCAACAACAGCACAACACAAGTAGATGCCACAAGCTTCTTCTCCTCTGCGAAACACACAACAACAAAGACTGGCGTCCAGGGCTCAGAGACTCTGCACAAGAATAGAGAGGACGTCGAAAAGGAGCCTGAAAGACTACCGTCTCCCATGTGTGTTTGGTGCAACGTCAATAAAGTAATACGAGCTCAAGTAAAACATCACCGAAGGACAGCACGTAGGAGGTTTAAAAAAAAAAAGGACAAGGCGAACATCACCGCACCAAATAAATCGCCAGACTCTAAAAGGACACACACAAACACAAACGTGAATGCACACACGCTGAACCGACAACAGAAAAAGTCGCAGAAAACACTACCTAGCAAAAAAAAAGAGAGAAAACAAAGAGTATGAAGGAAGAGAAGAGAGATGGCGGCATGGAACGCAGTGCACGACAAGCACCTGCTCCTCCACCGCCCCCTCCTCCTCTTCCTTCACAGAACCGGTACAGTGGCATCTCTACTAACAATGAGAAAAAAAAAAGAAGTGTACGCGTGTGTGTGTTTGTGCTTTGAAACGAAAGCGCTTCTTGTCGTTACTGCGCCGTGGTGTCATCGGGAAACAGCACATCCGCGTGCTCCTCAATCATCGCCTTCGTCGTCTCCAGGCGCTCGAGCAGTTTTATGTACGTCCCTTTCTGCGACTTCACGTCGATCCACTCCTGCAGCTCCTCAATGCGGTTCTTGTACTCCGTGCGGCCGTTGTCGGTGTCGTAATGCGGAAAGGTCAGCACCGTCGTCGTCAGCGAAGACTGAAGCTCCGTCTTGATGGAGTCGGAGTGCGGCTTCACGCACTCCTCACGCACCGTAAAGTCCGCAAGGTGCGTACACACGATGTCGTGTGCGTCGTGCTCTTTCAGTAGTCGCTCGCACACCACCGCCAGCTTCTTCGCGTCCTCGGCGTCGGGGTGCTTCTTCAGCACGCCGTGGGCATACAAAAGAAACTCGCGCAGCGGCGTCGAGGCGACCCGCGTCCATTGCCAGCACTGCTGCTCTAGCGGGCTGGCGCCGTGAACACGTGAAGCAGCGCTTTGAAGTTTGTCGTACGTCTCCAAGGTGAGCATCACCCACTCCTTATTCACGTCCTGCAGGGCGTCCTGCACACGCCTGTTACCCATCAGCGGCTCGCTCTGCTCCATCAGCACGAGGAAGTTGCTATCCATGACAGGCACATTCGTGTAGAACGAGTTGCTGAACTCCACCAAGTCCTCCAACGTCGAGAGCTCCGAAAGAGTCTCGCGCTGCTTGCGGCACCAATCCTTCAGCTGCTGCTGGCTGTCCATGAAGTCCTCGACGGAGTCGTCACTCGATGCGCTGCGGCGGTAACGCTCACGGCCAACAAGTGTGCGGGCCTGCAGCTGCAAACGGCAGACTTCATCCAACACGTCGTAAAGGTCCTTTGTGGGGGGAAGGCCAGCGTTGGGCCCGGCCGCCCGCTCAGCCCGCTTCAGCTCCCGCACGGAGTTCTCTGCACCCGCGAAGAAAGTCGTCCAGGTGTCCAGCCAGCGCGAGACGGTGCTGAGCTCCGCCAGCTTAAAGTCCTCGGCGGAGTAGGAGAGCAGGAAAGACAAAATCTCTTTCCGCACACCGAACTCCTTCAGCAAGGCCGTCCATCTCGTCCGGTACTCTGCCTTGTCCATCGTTAGCCCACCACCGTTCTGCGACGATGACGACTGTCCCTGCAGCTCCGCAATCTCGCGACGGAGCTGTGCCAGCTCGGCCTCTGCCGCCGCTGCGCGCTGCGTTGCATCCTTGCGAACTGCGATTTGGTTGTCCAGGAACTGCAGCTCCTCGTTGACGAGCTCCTCAAAGTGGTCATGCGTCGGCTCTTGCTGCGCTGTCTTCTGCAGGCGCTCAATCTGTTCGTACGACATGGTGAGGAAAAAGAGGCAGAGAAGCTGTGGAAGAGTATGTGTGTGTGTATGTATGTGAACAGGATGGTTTGCAACGCCGATTCAACAAGAAGGGCGTCGGACAGCGGAGTGACGATGAGATAAAAGAAAATACGGAGCAGAACAAGCTGAGGTTGAAGTGCTGGTGCGGTTACCATGCGCGCACGTTCAAGACACGACGGCATGCAAGTGGTGGACAGCGTTGAGAGGAGAAGACGAGAGTGAGGGAGAAGATGGAGCAGAAGAAGGAAAAACTGCTGTGTGGCTACGATGATGACGACTGTGATCAGTAGTACACCTTTTTTTGTTTGGTTGGTTGGTTGTTTCACACTTGAGTGTATGGGTGTATTTGTCTGTAAGTGTGCGTGTACGAGTGTCTTTGGTATTGTCATTGCTCCTGTGCCTCCCTCGTGTGGCAGAGGGAGGAGGAGGCGGAGGGAGGCAGCAATGCACTTCAATTGGCTGGGCGAAGAGCGAGAAAAAAAAATGTCTCCTAAACGCCAGTGGAGTTGGCACACCTCAGGCATAGGACAGCAGCTAACAAGACACTTCTCCTCAACCTGTCCACCTCCCCATCCCCTCCCTCCTTCCTCTCCCTTGAACCCATTGAAGTCTAACACCACAAGCACGCTCCCTGGCAATCCGTTTTGTCTCTTTTTTTATGTGTGCTTCGCATTAGAGCTGCACCTGGCAGCTGTTAGTGGCATATCTCATTCTCACGTTCTCTTATGTGCATCACTTGGGTATCCGATCGCTGCTGGTAGAGCGAGGACACACACATGCACACGGCACGCGTTAGTTAGTTATCACACAATAGTATGTGTCAGGTCATAAGTCTCCTAACACCTTCACAAGGCAAAAAAAAGCTGGGAGTGCGCTTCGGACTTTGCGCCGGTGCGACAGCGAGGTTTCTGTTGTCGAAGCTCTGCGGAACCGCTCACGTGGTATCGCCCCCCCGCCCCCTCCCTAAGACGTACAAATACACATGGTTTTGTCATTCACACTAAGAAACGCTACATCAGCAAGTTCAGAAAAAAAAAAGAGAGATGAAGACAAGAAGAACACAAAAAAGGCCGTAAAAAATGGGTGCGGGTTTTTTCCTTCAGGACGTCTACAGCGTGTCCGCCGAGTTCACCACAAACACGTCGTACCAGCTGCTGAATTTGTTGCTCTCCTGGAAGATGTACTGCAGCGACTGGGTCATGGAGGACTGCAGCTTATCGGGCGAGTACACAAGGAACAAAATAACGAGGCTCCACAAACCTCCCATGTAAACACGGTACGCGTAGGACGGGACTGGTATGGCCAGCTTGCTGGTGATGAGGTGGTACAAACCGCAGATGATGCGGGCCAGGATATACATCATCATCTGGATGTGCACACCGTTGTTCGGGTCGCCCCAGAAGCACACACCTATCAGGAAGCCCGCCAGAGCGTTGTGCCACATGTGTGTGGTGCCCTGCGCCCACTGCAGCAGACCACGCACCACCGCGTAAAGCGCAGCGCTGCAGCCCAGACCTAGGGCGTGGGTCTTCGTTACCTTAAATATTTTCGCCGGCATCGAGCTGTACGGCGCCTTGCTCCACACAAGATTCAGCACGAGGGCGTGCGGGGCTCGCACACGGGTGCCGTAGACCACGCCGTTACGGAAACCCTTGAGGGCGTGGAAGAGGATGTTGAAGTCGCCAGAGGCGATCATGGTGTTGATGCGCTCCAGCACCGCACCGTGGGGTCCAGAGACGGAGGAAACGTGCGGTCGCTTTGGCGCAGTGGCGGCGGGCGCCACCACAGCGGCGGTGTTGCTGCTGGGCGCGGACATGGCAACTGCCACCACGAATGAAAAGCAAAGGAAAGCACGGGATGGGAGAGAGGTGGAGGATGGGGCGGCCGCGAGAGGTCTACCAAAGCAGCCAAAACGTATCTTCTTTTTTCACTTGCACTTCTACCCCCTTTGCCGCACACAGCTGGAGGGTTAGCGGTCGCAACGGCCTTCACGAAAGTTGTCGGAGTGCGCCAACGCCGGGTGGCGGTCAACGGAGAGAAAGATAGCGCAGTGTAACGCTAGTTGCAATACAAACTTGAGAGAGGGCTCAAGGCATGCCCAGCGGACGAAAGGCAGCTTACGAGCTTCACAAGACGAAAAAGAAAAACGAAAGGAACGGGCCTGCACTGCCACCACCTTCATGAGTGTCGTCCTCTTAGGACTCCGTTGCATATCAGCATCGTGCTTCTGGTACCCCGCATTCACCCCCGACTACCACCGTGAAGCGACGCCGCACCGTTCGTGTCCCGACTGTACAACAAAGCACCTCCACCCCCTCTTTTTCGTTTGAGCATGGCCTTGCTGCCGCACCTCTCGCGTGAAGTGTACAAACAACTAACGCTCGACATAGAACGCGGATAAGGTGCCTTGCGCCCCCTCAACACCGTGGAGTTTAGCATAACTTCAGCATTGAGAATTGAGACGTGTTGTTGTCGTCGTTGTTGTGGTTTGCCCTTTACAACGGCGCAGGCTCCTCTGTCGGAGCGGCCACCTGTGGGGCAGCGTCGCCGCGTATCCAGAAACTCGTCTGGTGGCACCGCGGACACTTCGGGAAAACCTTCCATCCCTTAGCATCCTCGCCACCAATCACGCACGTCTTGTAGTTGCAGTGTTCACACTTGATGTACTTCTTCAACGCCGGCTTGAGCTCAGTGCGGTGGTGCTGCTCCACACACGTCGTGGGCGGCTTGGCGTACCAGCACCGGCAATTGTAGCAGAAGTAAGCCTTAATCTCCTGCTGAGTGATCGCCGCCAAGGCCTCGAGGGCCTTCTCCTGCGTGATCTGCTTGTCCACAAAGGACAGGAGGCGCTGCTTGTCCGCCTCGCCGCGCAGGTGGTCGTGTTGGCTCTGCACAGTGCTTGCAACCGTACCAAGCAACGTCAACGGAAGAACCTCCCCATTCCCTGCGTGCCTCTGCTCCACCAGCTCCGCTGCCCTTGCTAGAGTAGTGGTCGAAGAAGACGACGCACCCCCAACGAGGCCGCTGCCACCGCTGCTGCTCTGACGCTTCGACATTTCCTTTGCGGCCTTGGCTGCAGCCCGCAGCATCGCCGACTGCGCGTCGCCACCGCCACCGCTGGCAGCCATCACGACGGTGTGTCGGTAGTCCTTTTGAACCGCAGAGGGCAGCACAGAGTGGTCGGAACTGTGACCAGTGAGGGGGACGAAGGCGGCTGCAGATGCGCGGTGCAGAGGCTGAAACTGTGCTCGCAGGGCACTGATACGCTGGGCGTCGACGGCCGCAACCGCCCTAGCCGACGAAGTAGGTGGCGAGGATGTTGGCACGCTGGTTGTTGTCGTATTTGAGGACGCAGAGGAGCGCCCTGCATCCGTGCGGACACGTTTGTGGGTGTGCGCGTCGTCGCTGGCACCGCTGGGCTGGCCCGCGTGCGCGTCTCGCTCCGGCACACGTGTAGTGGCCCCCTTGGCATTGGTGGCCTTCCCGCCCCCACTATCAGCGCTACGCTTACGTCCGCCTTGCAGGTTTGTCTCGTTTAGTGAGGCATTCGCCTTGCCCGGCTCGGTCGTTTTCAAGGAGCGTCGCAGCAGCTTCTCCTCCTCCCTCAGCACCGCCTGCTGCCGCGCAGCCTCCAGTACATCGCGGCCGCGCGACGTCACGCCCAGCTCCTGCGCGGATGGGTAGCGCTCCGCTGGGCGGAGACCCACCTTCTGCTTCAACAGCAGTGGAGCACCACCGTGAACGCCGCCGTACACGCCGCTACCGGCAGAATTCAGCCCGCGCCGCTGCGCCGCGTCTTCAACTGGCAGACCAGTGGCGCCGCGCACCGCGAAGAACGACGGCTGTCGCAGCAGCTGCTGTGAGGCTGCCAGGCGAGCGTTCACGGGCTGCAGCTGCGATAGCAATGACGAGGGTCCCGCAGCCGCAACAACAGCAGCAGGGGCACCGAAGCGAGGTGCGATACTGCCCGGCGGCAGCGTGTTGCCTTGGTGTGCCTTCGCCCTTGCAACGGCGAAAGGAGACGGAGGTGCAGTCAGTGACAAGTGAGTCGTCAGCGTCCCTCCCATCAGGATGGCGGGTGCAGCTTTGGTGCTGGTAGAAGGGGCCCCTGACCGATGTGCAGCGGCGGTGTCTCCCGCTATCCCACGAGCCACCTTGCGCAAGTCGGCGACGTGGAACGTGCAGTGCTGTGAGAGCTGCGTGTTCACCACAGTGTTGCAGCGCTCGTTGGACTTGCGAGAAACCGCCACGCAGGTGCCGAGATCAGCGGCAAAGCCGAGCTGACGTACCGCTGCATGGTCGGGCACGCGTAAAAGCACGTCGAGGTCGGCAGCTCCGGCGGCGGCGCTTCCCTTGCGAGGGCACATGGCCACGTTGCTGAGGGCCACCACGGAGCCGCGAACCAGCTGGCTGTACAACAGCTCGAAGGCGTCGCCGCACAGCAGCAGGCTGATCTCGCTTTCAGGGGCGGGGGAGATGGTCGCCATGTTCCACAGCGTCAAAATAGCGTAGCGAGAGGCGCGGGCTAGCGTTGTGTTCTGCTTGGGATCCGATTTGCGTGTCACGACGCCAACGCAGGTGTGCGGCACCGGCGTCTGTGCCCCGCCACGGCAGGCACTCTGGCGAAACAGCGAAAATGACGCGTAAGGGAACTCTGCGAGTCGCACCGCCAGCTGCTCCATCGCCACCGTGGCCCTGCGCACACGGATGCGGCTGTGCGGCTCGGTGAGAACGGCAGAGGCGGGGGGTGGCACCATCGACAAGGACGACATGATCCCTTCACCACCGCAGTTGCCGTTGGAAGCTGCGGTGAGAGAAGGCCGAATAATCACCACCGCGCCACCACCACCACCATGGCTGCTGCTACTATTGTTATTATTACTACCCGGAGAGGTACTAATCAGGATATTGTTGGGGGCTGAAAAGGGTAGGGGTCGAGGCGGCTCCGTGGCGACGGCGCTGGTTGAGGCGGCTGGCTGTCCCTGCGCCGCGCCTTGCCGTGAAAAAGAAAGGTTGTTTTCAAGCGATAAGGTCGGCCCTGCGTACTCGCTTCCCGCGAGGCGAGCAGAGTGATCCGCAACTGTTGTCGAGACGCTGCTAGGGCTGTGGCCTAGAAGCGCATCGTTGTGGGTTGGCAACCCTTGCGGAAGCCCGTCGGTGACAGAAGGAGTGGGATGTCCTTGTGCTTCAGAGACGCCCACCTCGATGGGAATGACAGCCGCAGAACCGAGCTCTGCAATCTTCCCTGGGGGAAGCAAATCCTCCTTGAAAATGTCGAAGAGGTCGTCACTCATCACACACACACACACACACACACACGTCCGTGGTGTGAGTAGAAGAAAAAGGGGGAGGGTAAGGAAAACAGAAAGAACAAAGGAAGAGGCTCCCCCCCAGTAGCACCTCCCTGCTGCGACGGCTGCACGTTTTGACGAACAGCTGTGACAGGCACACGCCCACACCACACAGGCTCTTCTCTCTCTATGAAGGAAGATGCAATTATCGGTGTCTTCTCCTCTATCGACGCAATGTGTCACAGCTCTCTCTCTCTCTCTTTCGCTTTCCCGTTCTTGCGTGGGTGTCTATGGTTTTGTGTTTATAGACGTTCTCGTCTGCTGCGTCTTCCACAACGGCACAGCGGAAGTGCTTTTTTTTGTGTGTGTGTATATGTGTGTGATGTAAGCACACAAATAGGAAGCAGATCACTTCAGCAAGTTGGAAGGGTAGGCGGCGCTCGAGGTAGTTACTCCCTCTCTGTGTGGGTCACCCTTCTTCCCTTTACCGCGCTGACTCAGACCGTCCGTTCGCGGATTAGCCGCATGTACCGGCGCACGTTTGTCTTATCAGTCTCCCCAGTCGCTTTCGTGGATGTAAAACTCCACGACAGTCACAAACAAGAAAAGAAGAACAGAGAGAGAGAGAGATCAGGACAGAAAGGAGGAAAAAAGTGATGCACCCTCGCTGTTGCCAGCACGCATCGCCCTGCACAACACCCCCCTTCTTGTTGTAGGTTACACCCACTAACGTTGGTGCTGTGGCGCCCTGTCAAGCGCCGCGAAATCGATTTCATCTCCTCCTGAAGAGCATATGGCAAATGCCTTATTCGGCATTGATCTTCAGCTACAAAACGAAGCTACTTTCTTTACAAAGAGCTGATTCGAGAGGGAGAGCAGCGAGGCGTGGTGCGATCATCTCTCCACCGGGTCGCACTGATAGCAGTGGTGCGCCAAAACACTTTCCACCGAGAATCCTCTCTTAGCGCCCCCTCCCCCCTCTTTTATCTTTAAGCCAACGCTGGCATTACACATTATTATTATTATTATTGCTGAGTGGTGTAGCATACATACATCTGCCGAAGTGGAAACCTACGAAGAAGAAAAGAGAAGAAAAAAAAAAAACAGTCGACAGAATCAGAGATACATCAGCGAAACGCAACATAACAGACGTCGGCATCGTCCTCCTAATACACATGCACACACACACATAGATTCCATTTCCATTTTTAGCAGGCAACGAAAGGCACAGTGAAATCACGCATACAATAAACAAAAAAGACAGCAGCGAAAGGCGAGAGACCGCGCCATTGTCGTCAGAAAAGAAAAAAAAACATCTGCGGTGGTCGTCGAGTGTTGTGTTCCACAGAACGGAAGCGGCTCACTCGGGGAGGGGAGGGGGAGGGGGAGGGGGGCGCATCACGTCAACGGCACTCACCGTTGACAGAAGCCGGTTTAAAAATTCAGAAAAAAAGAAAAAAAGAAAGATAATGCAGCTGAGTAACCATGGAATCGCCGAAGCACCTCTCAGACGTGACGAAACAGTCTGGAAAGCAGCCACGAAACTGCACCCCACACCGCGTTGTCGGAGTCTACAGGTCCCACCTCTGCCAGAAGGTGTTTTCACTGCAGAGGTCGGCTTGCTGACGGGTGTGTGTGTGTGTGTGTATGTGTGCGATTCGCCCCACTGACAACGCCGGAGCGTCCTCGATACAGGGGGGAAGGGGAGAAGAGAATCAGCGGGAGTCGAGGACGGCTGCGTCGTGGGAAGACGCACTACATGGTCTTAGACAGGGGAGGGAGGCGTGTGACTTGCGGCTTGGTAGTCGAAGGCGGCTCCGGCGTCACTGCCGACGCCGACAGCTTCTTGCGCTTGCCGGCGGCCGTCGGTGCCGGGCTGCTCTCCCCCTTCGCCGCCTTCGGTTTGGCCTTTGTGCTTGTGTTGC
This sequence comes from Crithidia bombi, assembly GCA_900240985.1. Lineage (NCBI taxonomy): Eukaryota > Euglenozoa > Kinetoplastea > Trypanosomatida > Trypanosomatidae > Crithidia > Crithidia bombi. The sequence continues at coordinate 91,144 of OESO01000080.1, forward strand.
GTGCGCGTCCAACGGAGGAGTTGCGCTTCCTCGACCCCTCGCGCTGCGGCAATGTCGACGGCCGGTGTGCACCGTCGGTCCCACCCTTCAGCGAATCCCTGCCCCCGTCACGGGACCGTCTGGCTGCTCCACCATGACCACCACCAAGACCGCGCTGCATTAGCGGTGACGGCGGCGTCGGCCTACTCACCAACCGTCGCGACGCCGTCGGAATCTCCGCCCCGTCGTCTACCTCACCACCACCACCAAAGGCGCTTTTGTCCTCGGCCTGCTGCATGGCGCGTGGGCCGTGGAAGGCGACGATTTCACCCAGAGGTGCGCCGCCAGCTGCAGCCGCCTCCTGTGTGCTGCCCTCCTCGTGCCTCGACACCGTCGTGTCGTCTTCGGCTTTCGTGTGAAAGAGCAAGATGGGATTGCAGAAGCTCACGCCGTCATTGTTCTCCGCCACCACCTGCACCGTGTACGCCGTACCAGGTGTCAAGTTGGTCAGAGCATAGAGAGGGCGGTGCACCGTCGTCAAAAGAACGGGGTAGGGCTGATCAGTAGTATTGGCCAGGTACACGCGGTAGTGAGGGCGGGTGTAACGGCCGGCAGCAGCCTCTGACGGCTTGGGCGGCGGCAGCCACTCCAACGTTGCCGCGTTTTGGGAGAGGGTGGTGAGGTGGAGGTCCTGCACTCCTTCCGGCGGCGACCCGCTTGACACCGCAACGACCTCGGAGTACTCACTATAGGGGCCGAGGAACGTGGACGACGGAGGTGCGACGGCGGCATCGTCGCCCGGCAGCGCCGCCGGTGGTGTCGTGTGTCGTCGCGCGCACTTCACGCGACAGCGCATGCGGTTCAGCAGCCCGCTGATGCGCACTGCACAGACGGTGCTGTCCTCGACGGTGTCCACGACATGCCAGTCGAGTCCACCACCGCCGGAAGAGGTGCCGCCCACGCCAGCGGATCCCGCGCTGCCACCAGCGCCGCGCCGTGTTGCACTCGCACTCCCACCTGTGGCGCCGGTCGCGCTTGCTGTGCCGCCGTTCACCGGGCTCGCTGCCGGCGCGTCTGTGGCAACGAAGCACTGTTCGATGACGTAGCGGTAGTGTGCTCGTGAGGCGTCTGCCTCGCCAGAGATGATGCCCGCGCTGACACTACCGTTGGCGTTTGTGTTGGCGTTCGTGCTGGGAGAGGTGGTGCTCGTAGCGCCTTCTTCCGCGCCCGACGTGACTGCACCTGCGGTTGTCACTGGTGTAGCGGTGGGTGGCATCCACTGCAGGGAGCAAAACTGCGCGTTCACGCGGCGCAGCACCACTTGCGAGGGCGGCAGCGGGGGTGTGGTGAGACGCCGCTCGACAAAGGCGCCCCAGTGGCCGAAAAGGTCCATCGCACGCAGACGCGCCACGTACGTCGTGTCCGGCTCCAGGCCCTCGATGTGCTCCACCATGCTACCGGCGTTGGTACGGCCGTTGACCCCCTTTGCTGACGCCGTCGTCGCAGGTGCGGTGTTTGCGTCTGTCATGTCGTACGTTTTGCGGAAGAGGAAGATGGAGGGGTTGGCGGCCACAGCGCCCGGGGACTCGAAGTTCACCAAGGCCGCCATGTCCATATCTGGAATCGCGGTCTGCGCAAGCGCGTGAAACGCATATGCCCCATCCACCGAACCTCGCTGGGCCCCCGCTGAACCAGACTGCTGCGCCTTAGCGCTGTCGGTTTGGGGCACGCCAGGGCTTGGATGAGTGAAGTCGTGATTGTCGTCATGCAGCGGCGAGCCACTGGGGGTCGTCAGCCCGCTGTGCGTGGCCTGCTGGTTCGCTGCGGTCTTCGCAATCGTCGCCCGACCAGGAATAAGCGAGCTGGAGGAGCGCAAGGCGGTGGAGACGCTGGCCTCCAACGAGGCATGCTGCTGCTGCAACGCCACAAAGTCCGACTCACGGTACATCACAAGCTGATAACGCGACACGGTGTGCACGGTACCAAGCGGAGCAGCGGCGGAGACCGCTGCTGAGCTGGCCCCGCCCGCAGTGGGAACAAAAATGGCTGTGGGTGACGAGGCTGTGTTGAGGTTAGCGCCGTCAGCCGCGTCTGCCGCCTGCCCGTCCGTGAGTGGCTCCGCAATCTCCACCGCGCGCGGTGGGTTCTGACGACTCCAACACAAGTCAACGGCATCCTTGCGAACGGTGGTGGTCAGTTGGAGAGTGTTTAAGGTTGTGAAGAGCACCGCCTGTGACCACAAGCCCCAATCTCCTGCGCCACCGTAGCATGGCTGCAGCGCGACGGCGTACTCAGTGCCCGGATGCAGCTGCGTCAGCTGATAGCGTGGTGCTTGGTAGCTGTCGTGTTGCACCCTACACTCCTCCGGCGTGAGTTCACGCTCCACTGTGCCAAACTGCGTGGAGCGCTGAACCACGAGGTACTTTGTCGGAACTGCCGGTGCGCTGTTGTTGGTGGTGGTGGTGGCCGCACCGGCAGCCTCCGCCGCGCGCTGCTGCTCCGTTGCCTCACCCTGCTCCCACGTCAACTCGACGTAGTTCTCACCGACGCTGCAAACCGTTGGCGTCAGCAACTTCAGCGTGCGGAAGGGTCGCTCGTCACTCCACAGGCCCCAGTCACCCGTCGCCTCACAGCACGCACGAATGATGACGACGTACGGCGTATCCGCGTTCAGCCCACACACGCGGTAGTGCGAGACATCCTTGTGGAACTGTTTATCCACCACCGCAACGGAGGGCGTTTCCTGTGTGTTGAAAACGCAGAGATGGAAGGCAAGGGAGCCCGGGTTGCCCAGCTGCACGGCAGTCGCCAGCGAGGAGACGAGCGAGTTACGGCTGCCTCTGTGTGCCATCTCCGTCGGTTGCGGCTGCGGCTGGGGCTCGCTTGCAGCTTTCGTTGGTGTCGACGTTTCATGCGCTTCGCTGGACGGTGGTGTCGTCGGCGGCGGTGGCGGGAAATGGCTTGGCGAGGACGGCGACAGCGAGGAAGTGCCCGTCCGCTGCTTCTCCAACCGCGCCAAGTACTCCTCGACGGTCTGCCGCGGTCGGCTCCACGCCACGTTGACGAAGTGCTCGGTGGGCATCGAGAGCCGCAGCTGCAGCGGCTTCAGCGTCGCGAAGCACGCCGTGTCACTCCACAAGCTCCACGACTCGTTCATGCTGTCACCCCAACGTACCCGCACCGAGTACAGCGCATCGGCGTCAAGGTGCTTCACCGTGTAGCTCGTCCGCGACGCCTTAAACCGTTTCGACACCTGGTAGCTGAAGCCCACACCAGACACCTCCAGCTGATATGTCCCGTCGGTGTCCTCCTCGTCGCCCAGCACTGCCACCTCACCGTCAGGTAGGGTGAGGGGCTCGCGCGGGCGTCGCCACGCGATTGTGGCGCACTCCTCGCCGATGCGGGTCAGCTCCACCTGCAGACATGGCAACGTGATGACGTACACTGGTCTGCTCCACCGTCCCCATGTCTTCTCGATGCAGCAGCGCACTTCGATCTTGTACAGCGTGTTTGGCTTGAGGGACTTATTAAAGTAGGTCGTCTCGGTCGGTGGGAAGAGCTCATCGAGGTGCAGCGTGTTGCCGCCACGGGTCGACTCCACCGCCGAGCCGTCGCGCAGCATCTCGTCGATGCGCAGCTGATAGGTTTGCACAGGCTTCACAGGCATCGCACGCCGCACGGGCAGCGGGACGGCGCGGGGATCGCGGGCCCACCGCAGCTGAAAAAACTCCTCGCCGACGTGCTCGACCTTGCAGACCACCCCGCGCAGCGTCACCACGTACTCCGACTCACTCCACACGCCAGGGATCGCCCTCGCCTTTTCCATCGACTCTCGCAGAACAGGATCGATTGTGATGCGCGCGCTCTCGCCGCCACTCGCTGGCAAGCTGAAAGCACTCGCTATTGTATCGTCTTGCTGCACAAAGCCGTCGTGGGGCTGGTACCACCGTCGCACGGCAACACGGTATCGGTGGTTCGACAGCAGCTCTCGCATCACGCAATGGCGCTGGTTGGGGTGAAGGAAGAGACTCCGCCCCTCATGCTCCCGCTGCCGTGCCACCTCCCCCTCCTCCTCGCCAAGCGGGACGTCCGAGTAGTCGCGCACGCGCACCTCGTAGCAGACTGTCTCCTCCACCTTGCCGAGGTGCAACGAGCCCATGTGCATCGTGTTAGACTTGCGCTGCCACGCAGCGGAGAAGTAGTCCTCGCCGATCTCCCGCACATCGGTGGCGAGCAGGTTGTACGTCCCGGTGCGGACAATGTCGGTCCACGGACTCCACTCTCCACTGCCGTACTTGGCACGAACGCTGATCAAGTAAGTGGAGTCGGGCTGCAGGGAGGGGAGGGTGTGCTGGTGAACATCACCGGGCACCTCGACCGTGTAGCCCTCCGCCTCCTCGGAGCGGCGGACGGAGATGACGTAGGAGACGATGGTCGTGGCGGCACTGCGGTACACCGGCCCCACTTCCACCGTCGGCTTGTCGAGCAGAACAAAACGCCGGCGGCGCAGCCATTTCTGCGACGCCCCAGGCGAGTCGCCGGCCGTTGCCGTCGCCAGCGCACCGTCGCTGCGCAGCTGCTGTGCAGGCATGTCATCCTCACCATATCCCAGCGTCCGCACGCTGCCTTCCTGCACGTTGTTGCTACTGTCTGTGGCGTCACCGTCGTTGCCGCGGTCCTTTAGCTCTTTAATGGACGTTATCACACCTGTTTCGCTGGGATTGTTGTGGTTGCTATTCGCGGTGTTAGGGGCGTAGTGCACCTCCTCTGGTGCGTCGCGGCTCCACTGCACCCGCACAAAGTCTTCCCCGACGGTGGCGATGCTCGACACGAGCGGCTTCATCGTGTACACGCAGCGGCCCTCCGACCACTCACTCCACGACCCGTCGTGATTGATGGCCCGCACGTAGAGCAGGTAGATGGTGTTGGGGCTGAGCGAACTCACTGTGAGGTTCGTAACGTTGCCGTTGAGGTGTTTCTCCAAGAAGAGCCGCGGTGGGACATCTTCAGTGGCGTGGTAAATACGCACGTGGTACTTCACAGCATCGCGAGCACCAACAGACACCGCAGGTGCTTTGCGGACAGCAGCGGACGTCGCGGCCGCACCTGCGCCCGAGACGGTTGACATGAGCGCAAAATGCATGGACGAGTTCGAGTTGGGACCGCCGTTGCCGTTGCTGTTGTTGCCGGCAGCCGTGGTCACGGCAGTAGCCGGGGCAGCGCTGGTAGACCTTACGGAAGCAGATGCCAATGTCAGCTCCTCTTTCTCTGACCTCGGGGCAATCTTGGTGCGATAACTCTCCGGGTTCTGCTCCGGTCGCCCCCACTCCATCTCGATGTGATTCTCGGTGATCTCGTTTGGATGCACGAGGAGTTGCTTTAGCGTAACGAAAACCCGCTCTGCTGACCACAAGCTCGGCTCATCCGCCTCGTTGAAGGAGCGGACGCGAGCCGCATACAAGGAATCCAGCGCGAGACCCGTTACACAGAACGTGCTGGATGGCGCACTTGTCTCAACCCGGGTGCTCAGCATGAAGTCGCAGCCCAGCCCACACACCTCCAACTCGTACGCCACCACTTTCGACGTCGGCAGCGTCACCTTCCGTCCTGCGTCGCTTGCCATGCCCCGGCTGCTGCTGAGCTGACCGTTATCGTTGGAGGTGGTGATCAAGGTGACCAACGGCGCGAGCGCCACCCGTCCCCACTGCAGCGTGGCGCAGTGTTCGTAAATCGACACGGGCGAGAGGCGGATGCGCGGCATGGTGATGAAGTGATGCGGCGCAGACCACGGCCCCACCTGCCCACCCGTTGTCTCCGCCATCACCTGCACGCAGTAGATGGTCTGCGGGTTCAAGTCTGCCAGGACCGCCTGCAGCTCGGTGCTCGACACGATCTTCTTCACGAGCAGGTAGTGCTGCCTCGACCGCAAGGCGGAGGCGGTGGAGAGGGAGTTCCTGTTGCCGGAGTTATTCAGCACCAGCCCGTTGTACAGCTGCGGGTGCTGCTCCGGTGGGAGGGGGCCACCACGCTGGAAGCCGAACGCCAGCGTCCCCTCCAACTCGTCCACCTCCGCCGCACGCGGCTTCTCCTCTGTCGCCACCGCGGGGATGCCGTCGAAGGACGTGTTGACCAGCCGTGTGTCGTCCAGGTCCATCGACAGCGCACCTGCGCTCTCAGCTGCGTCGGAGAAGCTGCCGTCGTTCGAGTCGAACTGGTCCGAGAACAGGTGGCTGCCACGCCCCGAGCCCTCGCCGCCCTCCGCAGCAGCCGCAGCGGCAGCGGCAGCTGCTGCGCGGGTGTGTACCGGAACCTCCTCCACGCGGAGGTAAAAGCCGGTGATCTCGACATTGCCCTCAAGAACGTGCATGTCGCTCTCGTAGTCGATACGAGGCGCGGCGCGCGACCACGACACCTGCGCGCTGCACTCCTTGACCTCCGTCACAACTGTTTCGATGCTCGGCAGTGTGACACACGAGCACGGCGCGGACCAGAGACCCCAGTCGCCCTTCGCGTCCCACTCCCGTACGGCAATGGTGTACTTCATGTCCGGCAGGAGAGCGTCGATGCGGAGCACGTTGGCCGCCTGCATGTCGCGAAACTCTTCGATCTCTTCGCCGGTTTCGAGGTCTTCGTGGGTGATGCGCAGCTGGTACACCTGCACCTCCTCCGTGTAGCGGCTGCTCAGCAGTGTGTCGTTGACATCCATCTTGGCCACCTCCTTGTTATCCAGCCGCCACCACTCCAAATCAACAAAGGTCTCACTAATGTAGGTGAAGTCGAGTTGGATCAAGTTGTGTGTCATGTACTTCAGCGGCGCCGTCCAGCAACCCCACACATCGCCGCCGTAGTGTGGGCACAGACGGCAGACGTACATGTTGTTGGGCTGCAGCCCCGTCTCGGTGAAGCTCAGCGTCGGCTTTGGCGCATCGTTGGGCAGATAGTGCTCAGAGATGGTGCCTGCCTCGTCGATGACGCGCAGCTGGAAGCCGTGAAGAGGACAATTTGGGTCCGTCAGAAGCCCCAACTCGCCCTCTGCGTGGCGTCGCGCACGCGCCGCGGCGAGGCGGCGCAGCACCCGCAGCCGGCGCAGACGATTTACGAGGGCCGCGTACTCACTCGCCTCTAAGCTGCCGTGCTTATTCTCCAAGTCGCGCTCGGTGAAGTTGTGGAACTCGCGCTGCAGTCGGCGGTACTCCTCCGTCTCCTGCACGGTGGCCGCCATCGTTGCCGCGTCCTCGCGGTACCAGTAGAGATTAATGTAGTGCTCGCCAAAGCGGCTCTGATCCAGCTGGATCAGCGAGAGCGTCGCAAGTTGCGTCGGTGAGCTCCATGGCTGCCACGTCTCAGGGCCACTACGGCCGCGCACGCTGGCGGCGAAGGTGGAGTTCGGGCTGAGTCCCTGCAGCAGCACCTGCGTGACGCTGGGATGCAGCTGCACGTCGAGCAGCTCAATTGCCGTATCCGGCTGCATCTGTGCACCCACGCCGACCAAGGACGGGGCTGCAGAACTCGGCGAGCTGCTGATGTTTGCCAACGTGACGGACTGGCCTACCGGCGTGCCCGCCATCTTCAGCGTCACTTCCTTCTTCCGCTCACGTACGCTCACGTTGCCGCCGAGGGTAAGGTTGAAGATGCCACGCGTGGTGGACATACTCGGTCCGACGCGGCGCGAGCTGCCTAAGAGGTCGCGTGTGCTGCTGATGCGCGAAGTCTTGGATGCCCGCAGCCGCAGCCGCTCCAACTCTGCGATGAACGGCAGGCACACATTTCCTTCCTGCAGCGTCAGACGAAGCTCAAAGCCGGTGCTGTCGGCGTTGCCCACGACAATGCGGCTCATTTGGTAGTGCAGTGTGGCCTCCTCACGCAGCACTGCGTTGTGCTCCTCACGCGCGGTCGAGTCTAGCCAGCGCGCCATCCCGCCCGACTCTCCCTTGCTCTCCTGCTCCTGTATCTTGCGCTTCATCTCGAACAGCTCGCGCCGCTCCCGCTCGTCGCACTGCTGCAACGCCTCGCGTTGCTTTTGTGTGAGGAGGTCGCTGAAGCGGGCGACGTCGGGCAGCGGCCGGTGCCACTCTAGCAGGGCCGTCGCCTCTGTGTACTGCGCCACCCGCACCTGCACAGAGGCGAGGGTGAGCACCGTCACCTTGGGCGAGAAGAAGGACCAGTGCTGCTGCTCGCTGAGGGAGCGCACCGACACGCAGTAGAGCTGATCTTGCTGCAGATCTTCCACCAACGCGGTTTGCGTCTCCTGCCCAAACTTAAGTTGACGGTTGAGGTTGCAACTGATGCCTTCCAACACCAACTCATACTCGTGCACCGTGTCATTGGGCAGAATAACGTGTGGCGCGACAGCCGTCTCCAGCAGGTTCGCGGCGGAGACCGTCACGCTCCTCCTGACGCCATCGTACACCGGCTCGCAGTCAGCCCCCGCTCCAGGCAGAGGCTTCTCCGCATCCTCGTGCCCGTCGTTGGTGCTGCCGGTGTTGCCCATGACACTCGCCTTCGCACGACTCCATGACAAAGACACCGCCACTTCCTGCACCATGTCCACACGCAGCTCCAGTCGACTCTGCGTTAAGAAGCGCGTGGCGCTGCTCCAGATACCCCACTGGCCGCCCTCCATCTTGGCTCGCACCCGCACCTCGTACACGCTGCTCGGCACAAGGCTAGGGATGTGGTACGTGTTCACGCTGCTCGGTACGGAAACAACGGAGTCGAGGGAGAGCGGGCCCTCATACAGCGTGACACCGTCGGGGTTCAACCGGCGCGTCTGCAGCTGGAACTCCACCGCTTTGCGGCCGGCCGTGGTAGCCGCCGCGAGTACCGTCGTTGTGAACGAGCCTTTCCGGGTGCCCTGCTCACCACCACCGGCGTTGTCCTCCAGCACGTCCGCCACCGTGGCCCGGCGCCACTCCACCAAGCAGTAGTCCTCTCCGATCTCCTGCGGAATGACCTGCACCGGCGGCACCGTCATCGTGCACACCACCTCCGATGCGGCCCCCCACGCCCCCGCAATGGGCCGGCCGTCCTCGCTGATCTGCTGCTCCCGCACCGTCACGGCATACCGGCAGCCGGGTAGGAGGTTGCCGAGGCGCAGGCCCGGCTGCGTCGTCTCGTACACACGGGCACCGTCCACGAGCGGCTCGTCCGACTCGTCGAAGGCTGGCTCTGTCGGCATGGGCCGGATGGTCACCTGATAGTTGTGCACCTCACTCTCCGAGGGGAAGCAGAGGTAGGTTTCTGGTACAACGCTAGAGAGGGCGCCAGACAGCGAGTTGTCCTGGTCACCGTTCTCTCTACCGTCGTCGTCGCGCGGCTGATGCCCGCCGGAGACGAGCGGCCCAGTGCGGATGCTGCTCTCCTCGATGGGCATCGGCAGCGTGTTGTTATTGTGGTGGTAAGGGTGGTGGCTCGCCTCTCCCACGTGGTAGTAGTCGTAGGCAGCGCTGCTGGCGTCGGGGTGCGAGCTGCGTTCCTGACCGCTGGTGCCGAGGCCACCTGCAGCCTCGGGTGGGGTGCCCCACACTGTTGTCTCGCCCGTGCGCGCCGCCGGCCGCTGCCAGGCGACCTGCAGAAACGTCTCCCCTGCCATCTCCACACCCACCTTCAGCAGCGGGCACGTCGACACGTACAGTGGGGGGCTCCAGTGGCCCCACTCGCCGGCGTGGTTGATGCCGCGCACGGCGATGGAGTATGTCGCGTGGGGCAGCAGCCCGTCGATCTGCAGCGCGCTCTCGCCCTCGCCAGCGTAGAGCTCGCGATAGTCCTCGGCCTGCGGCATGCCGGCAAACACGCGGTTGCACGACACCCGTATGTGCCACTGCGTCACCCGCTCGTCAGGGTGCAAAACGCCGCCAGCGTCGGCGTACATGCCCGCTTGCTCCTCCGCTGCCGGGCTGACGGTGACTGCCAGCGTGTCATCCTCGGCCTCCGTGCTGTGACGGCGTGCCTGCAGCGGCGCATTGCGCGACCAATGCACCGCAGCGAAGTTTTCACCGACACGCTGCAAGTCCACGATAACGGGCTTCAGTGTGAAGAAAGACACGGGGTCGCTCCACAGGCCCCAGGCGTCGTACGTGTCCTTCGCGCGCACCTGAATCGCGTAGAGGGTTGACAGCTGCAGCCCGGAGAGGGTGATGCCGGCGTCTCGGAACGTGGTCGTCGTCGTAGCGGCCACGTTGCCCTCGGTGTCCAGCACACGCACCTCATACCCGCTCACGGCGCCATCCACCTGACGCACCTCTGTGCCGTCCTTCACCGCCATCGACTCCCCCTCCCACGCACTGCGCTTCCACGTCGCGCGCACGTAGTCCTCACCGATGTTCTGCACCTCCACCTGCAGCCGTGGCAGCGTGCGCACCCGCGACTCCTCGCTCCAAAAGCCCCACACGCCCTCATACCCTTTAGCGCACACCCAGACCCGGTACTCTGACGACGGTTGCAAGTCGCGCAGGCTGAAGCTGCTCACCGTGGGGGCAATGTTGTAAATGGAAGAGTGCGCCTCGCCGATGCGCTGAACCTTAAAGCGGTACAGCTGCACCACATCTTCCGTCTCGGCGACTATCAGCGACGGCCCGGCCACCATCCGTGTCGGCCCCGTCAGCGCTGGGGCTCCGGTGGCACGCCCGAGGCTGCCACGCGGCGACGTAGCGGGTGCGGACAGTCCCGACAGCGCCTCGATCCCGCCCGCCGCCATGAGAACGCCGCTCTCCGCTGATGTGGTTCTGCGGGCGGCCCCGTCAGCAGCCACAGCCCCGCTACTTACCAGACTCCCGCCTTGCCCTCCGTGGTAATTGTCGCTGCCCGCTCCGTCGTCCTCGCCGGTGGTGAGCCACTGCTCGGTTTGCGTGGTCTTCGGAAGGTGTCTCCGCCACTCCAGCATCACAAAGTGGTCCCCGATGTTGCGAAAGGTGACGCGCAGGCGCGGCTTGGTACGAAAGGCCTGAGTGGACCATAGGCCCCACTGATCGGACTGCCCAAAAAGCGCACGGACGTGCACCGTGTACACCGCATCTGGCAGCAACCCACGGAAGAAGAGCGCCGTCGAGGTGGCCTCCTGCGTGTAGGTGAAGCCGCCCTCGCCGAGGATGCACACCTCAAAGGCGCGGGCGGAGATGTTGACGTTGAAGACAGTGTCTGCGTCACCACCCGCGTGCAGGTCAGTCTTGCGTGACCACGACGCCCACAGTGCATCCTCGGACACGTGCTGGATGTGGATATCCATCCCCGGTACCGTCCTCACTTTCTGCTCCTCGCTCCACACGCCCCACTCGTAGTTGTCATTGAAGGTCTGCACACACACCATGTAGGTTGTGGCAGGAGTGAGGTGGTCGACGCGCAGCGACGTCGTGGCACCCTCGACCGTGTAGGTGTGTTGGTAGGCACCACCGCTTTCCCGCACACGGACCCGCGACGCCGTGATGGTCGCCACTCCGAGCACCACCTTTTCTGGCGACGCGATTTGCGGCGGTATCACCTGGGCGTGTCGCACCCATTCCACACCGATAAAGCCCTCGCCAATGCTCGTGAAGGACACACGTGTGGCAGGCACCGTCGCGAAGACAAGAGATGGCGACCACATTCCCCACTCCCCATTCGCCAGCTTCGTGCGCACCGACACATTGTAGACGGTGTTACACTTGAGGTTCGGCACGGTGTGCTCCACCGTCTCCGCACTGTTGAGCAGCTCCGTCTGGTATATCAACCGCTGGTCCGCCGCGTCGGGCGGGAGTGCGTCGTTGAAGTAGGCCGGCTTGGACAGCGTCGAGCCTCCTCCTCCGGCGGCAGCAGGCTGTGACGCCACACCGGTAGTCTTCGTGGTGTTGTAAGGCGCCTTGGACAGAATCGGCGAGGTGACGCACAGCATAATGGTCGGCCGGACGCGGCCGTGCGCCAGCACACGCTCCTCCGTTGGTGGGTTGCCGTCGTCCTCGGGAAGGCGGCGCTGCTGGCTCGGGCGAGTCAACTGCAGGCAGCAGAACTCCTCGGAGATGAGCTTCGCTTGGATGCGCATGGGCTGCATCGTCAGGCACCACAGCGGCACACTCCACAGCCCCCACTCCTCGTCGTTGTAGTTCGCCTTCAGCTCCACGCAGTAGTACGTGTTTGCCTTGAGTCCCGTGACGCGGTACGGGCAGTCGCCGTCGCCGAGGAACGTCTCCATGTGCACCCCGTCTGCGTTGTACACACGCAGGTGGTAGGACGTCACAATGCCGCGGCCAGTGGGGTACTGGTGCGGATTCGCCACCTTCCGTCGCTCCCACCGCACCGAGATGAAGTCCTCTGCGACCTCGTCCGTCGTCACGGCAATGGTGCCTCTGGTGAGAATGTGCACCGGACTTGACCACAAGCCCCAGCATCCAGTTTTGCCGCGCACACGGACTTGAATCGTGTAGGCGCAGGCGGGAAGCAGCTCCGACATCTTCAGCTCCCGCACGTGTGGTTCAAGAGCGTACTCCTTAACGTACTGCGTCGTCACGCCGTGAATGCGCAGCTCCTGTCCAGTGACCGTCAAGTCACCCCGCAACACACCAGTGTCGTCGGGGTCAAGGGGACCTTTGCTGTGGTCGCCCTGTCCGGCAGCTCGCTCGTCGCCGCGGCTCCACACGACATTCACGTAGTTCTCCCCAATCGTCAGCTGCTGCGCCGGGATGCGGAACTGCGGGTTGGTGCAGAAGCGGATCGGCTTGCTCCACAGACCCCAACGCCCGCTCGACGTGGCGGCGCGCACTACCGCAACGTACTCGCGATCCGGCAGCAAGTCGCCCACGCGGAGGGAGGTGTGTTCGCTCGAGACGACTTCGTGTCGCACCACGTCCGAGCGGCCGCCACCTTCCTCATAGCCGCTCTGCCCGTGCGGGACCACCGGCATACCGGGCAGCTCCTTCGCGTAGACAAGCACGCTGTACTTGGCGACGAACATGTCGGCCACTGTGACGTTGCGCAGGTCAGCGCTGTCGTCTGCGCCGCTTCGCTGCCACACAAGTCGCACAAAGTCCTCACCTATCTCGTTTATGGTGGTCTTGACGGAGGCGAGTGTGAGCACCTTCACGCGGCTCCACAGGCCCCACTGCCCTTGCTCGTCACACGCGCGGACGGAGATGGTGTACGTGGTGGAGGGCTTCAGTTGGGAGATGGTGAAGCTGGTGTCGAGCACTTGGCGGTGCAGTAAACTGTCCTCGCCGGTGTTCACGCAACCGACGACCACCTCGTACTTCAGACGATCCCAGTCCGTCGCACCGCTCGTGGCACCGTCGCCGCAGTCGCCGTTGCCCGCTGTGTCGCCCTGCTCCGACAGTCCGCGACGCCACACCACGTGAATGAAGTCCTCGCCAACGTCCCAGACGTGCAGGGCGACTGGCTGCAACGTCTGCATGCGCACCGGTGCAGAGAACTCGCCCCACCCCTCGAAGCCAGTCATCGGGTTGCGCTGCCACGTGCGGCACTGCACGTCGTAAGTCGTGTTCGCCTCCAGGTCGCTTACGCGGAAGCCGCACTGCGTGCGGTCGCGCGTCACACGCTCGTTGAGCACGGCGATGCGCTCCCCCAAAGGACCGCACTTCACCACCACGATGTTGTACACCGCCGGCGTGTCGTTACTCTCGCTGTCGTTGCTCGCGGCGAAGCCGGTGGAGGGCCAGTTGAGCGTCAGGAAGTCTTCACCACGCTCGATGAAGGTCAGTGCGGCGCTTGGGGCAGTGGTGAAGGGCAGCGGCTCCGTCCACGCTCCCCACACCTCCCCGATGGCGACACGCAGAGCGATGGTGTACGGCGTGCCCGCCCGCAGATGCTCGACGTTCAGCACGCGGGCGGGCGCAGGGGCAGCGCTGGATGCCCCAGGCAACGCGATCGTCTCCGCCTGGCTGTATGCGGAGGTTACGCACTGCACGCGGTACTGCAGCTGCGACTCCAGCGGCTCCTCCTGTCGACGTGACCAGGAGAAGGAGGCGAACGACTCGCCCACGGCAGCCACCACCACTGTCGGCCGGTCCGCCGTGCGCACGACGAGGGGCTGGGAGCGGCCGCCCCACCGGCCCTCCTCGGACAGCGCACGAACGCAGACGGAGTATGAGGTGCTGGGGTAGACGTGGTCCATCGTGTGATGGTCCACCGACGCGGGGACGGTGATGGGGTCGAAGCGGAGGTCTGCGCTCTCGATGATGAGCTCGTATTCGTGCACGGGGACTCGCGGCAGTAGGTAGCCGGCAACAGACGCGGTGGCTGCAGCGGAGGTGTCGCCGCCGCCGTCCTCCAAGAAGGCCGTGGCTGACTGCTCTACGTTGGCCGCGGAAACCTTCAGAGCCGCAGCGCCTTCAGCACCCGCTGAGCGGCCCCAGCTGAACGTGAAGGTGTCCTCGCCGCGAGAGACGAGATGCACTTCAAGCGGGCTTTCCGTGACGAGACGCGTCACCTCGGTCCACTCCCGCATCGTGTGAATCATCGTCATGTAACGCATCATTACAATGTAGGCCGTCCCAGGCTGCAAGGCGCGCACCGTCTGAGAGCGGTAGCCGGCCTCGAAAGAGCCGAGGTAGTGCTCCGCCATGTCCGACTCACGCAAGAAGCGCAGCTCGAAGTTTGGGATGCTGCGGCACCAGTCCGTCGTCTCCGTGTCCACCTCTTTTGCAACGCCCTCCTCGCTACGCTGCGAGGCACGGTCCCAGGTGCAGTGCACGTAGTCGGAGCCAATCTCTACAATCCGCGTCACCACAGGGAAGTGTGTGGCGGTCTGCACCGGCGCCGACCAGGGGCTCCACTGCGCCGTGGGCCGCGAGTAGCACCGCACCTGCACCGTGAAGCGACTGCCGGGGTCGAGCTTCACCACCTTGCTCAGCTTTGCCGTCGGGATGGTCTGGAAGAAGCACACCTTCGCGTTTTCCGGCAGCGGCAGCTCATCCAACGACGCCGGCTCTGCTGCCTCGCCACCGCCCTGCGACGCCGCACTCCTTGCTGCAGTGGTGTGAGGGACGTTGTTCGACGGCGTTGTCGCGGCGGTGTCGATCGTGTTGAATGACGTCGTGGAGGGCAGCAGACAGCGGCAACTGCCAGCCTTTGCGCTGCCCTGGTTATTATAAGTGTGCAGGGTGGTGTAGATCAGCAGTTGCCACCGCGGCACGCCCTCGTCGATGCAGTGGACCGGCACCAAATCGTCTAGCTTGTCTGGATCACCAGGCCTCGCCGCCACTTTAGGTGATGATGTAGTAGCGAGGGAAGTGCTGTTGGGGTGCTGCTGATCGGCGTTCATCTCATCCACAGCCGCGTGCGACGACGGCGACAGCAGCCCACCGGCGGCCGCAGTGCCGAGCGCGGCCAGCGAGCCGGTCTTATACGACATCATAAGCGCCCGCTGTGCGGACATCTTGCCTGCGTGTACCCGACGGAACACGTTGCACTCGAACTCGCCGAACTGCTCCCCTACACGCACCACGACTGCCTGGCAGTGCAGTTCCGTGGTAACGTGCCGAGGCAGCACCGGCGAGCTTGCCGCAACGCTCGGTGTGGTGGCCGCAGCAGAAAACACACTGGCGTGGGAAGGGGAGGTGGCACGCCCGGGTGCCTTCTGTACATCGTCCCTTGCCGTCGCCATCGCAGTAGCCTCCTTCTTCGTGGTGGTATACATAGTGGAGGAAGGAGGAGAAGCACAACTTTAAGATAAAAACAAAAAAAGTAATAAGCGCCGCAGTGTGGTGCAATGTGTGGGAGGTGGATAGGCAGATAACTTTACGCACGTAGCAGGCACACACCCACACGCACACAAGCGAGAAAAAGAGACGAGAGCAGACGTAAACGACCAAAAACAGTAAATAATGTGCGCAGCTTGCCCTCTCCCCTTTTTTAGCGGGCACTTAAGTGGCTGTTCCAGTGTGTGTGTGTGTGTGTGTGTGTGTGTGTGTGTGTGTGTGTGTGTGTGTGTGTGTGTGTGTGTGTGTGTGTGTGTGTGTGTGATGTTAGACGTGGAGGGTGTACAACGCGTTGGAACACCGATGTCGCGCGCAAGGCGTGGGATAGAGAAGAGAGAGAAAAAAGCAGCAGTAGTAGTGGTCGTGGTAGTATTAGTAGTAATCACTGCAACAGATAAGGATGAAGGAAGAGCCATGGTAATGAGCAAACCAGCGGGGAGACAAACAGTGGGCACGCGTTAAGGAACCCTTGGATTCTCTTTTTAAATGCACCGCGCACACGCCAGTTTGCATGGCAAGCGTGACAGCACTGTGCCGACGATTCACAACACGCGCGTTTGTGCTGCATCGACGGAGGGTATGCGATGAGACTCATCTGCACCCCCCCCCCTCCTCGCCGTACGCCATTTCATCGTCGGAAGCACAGACATAGACGCCAACACCAGCGTCAAAAAGAAAATAAGTGCATGCATCGCTCAATTCAAGACGCTGCAGCACCACGCACGTAAACAAGATTCCTCAACGCCAACAAAAAAGGGGGGCTGCAGTCGGTAGAGCAACTCGACGTGCAGCGTTCGGTGGAAACACACCATTGTTTTCGTTGTGGTGGTGATTCCCTTTTCTTTCACCTACAATACGTTCTCCAGAGAAGGATCTAATGAAGTCCTGCTGCCTCCCCCTCCCCTCTCCTCTTCCCTCCCATCTTCGCTCTGCGAGATCCACACGGGCAACAGCAGCTCAACTGCGAAGCCCCGGCGACGCAACACAGCGGGCAAGAGACGCTGGGACGCTGGAACGCAGCAGACGAGGAGGAAATGTGAGAGAGTGGGTGAGTGAGTGAGTGAGTGAGTGAGGGGGGGGAAGCAACAAACGAATCACCCATGACTCTGCGATAGACACCCTGCGCTTCAACTCAGACAAAGCCGAACTCCGAGGCGTGAGTCAGGCACGCCTCCAGGCTGTTTTGCAGCTCCGCAGCGGAGGAGCACGGCTGTAGGAGGAGAGAAATAGGCGAGCATGTGTGCGCCGTTGGCAGCCGCCCGGCCTCGTCGCCGCAGTTCACCAGCACCTTTTCCGGTAGCGGGATGCGGCTCTGACCGGTGCAGAACAGGAGAAAGCGTGACAGCTGCGACTCCGTGAAGCTGTTCAGCACTTGGGTCAGCATAGCCCGCATCGACGGCGGCAACGGGGACATGTCCAGCTCTGCCAGGACATGCTCGGTGGAGGCGGCACCGTTGCCGCACACCCGCGCCCGCAGGTCCTCCCACTGCACCGAGCGCAGCGACGACGCCGGCACAACGGACGTCATTCCTGCGCGGATGGCGAGGAAGGCCGGGTCGTACTGATGCAGCAGCGCCTCCTGTGCCAAGGCGCGACGACGGCTCACCTCCGCTGCCTCGGCGTTGGCCGCATACTCCTCCAACTCCTCCAGAGCAAGATGACTCATGTCTTGCATGCTCATGGCCGGGGTCATGCACACGTAGGGTCGCAGGGGGCGCGTAGAAGGCATCGCGACGTGGTGACCCACTGCAGCGACCCCGCCTTCGCCGTTATCCATGTGCGTGTCCCCGCTGCTGCTGCTGACACCAGACTGGAGACTCTTCAAGAAGGCAGGACTCGCCCGCACGTGCTCCGGCAGTGCAGCGAAGAACTCGTCACTCAGCACGAACTCGTCATCCTCCAGTGCAGCCGTGATGTTGTCGTCGATGTCGTACGCGTAGTCTGCAAGTGTGATCGTGTCCTCCTGAAACGTCAGCGTCTTCCACAGCATACGAGGGAAGTCGAACGGCACTTTCAACGTGCCACACAGCACCATGTTGCCCATGAGCTTGCCGAGCCACTCATACATGCGTCGCAGCAGCCCACCCTCCGCGCCGTCATCAGCCGCCTCGCTGGCGTACAAGGCAGACATGTTCGGCACGACGGTGAAGATGGTGCTATGGCTGCACAGCTGAAACAGCGGCAGCAGCGGGTCGACGCGGACGCCGCGAATAAAGCGGTAGCTCAGCTCCTCGCCCACCATGCTCATGACAGCACGCGTGACACCGCCGGCGTCAACCGCCAGCGCGCCTTCCAGTCGCACCGCGAACATGCGAGCCTGTTGGTAAACGCGTGTCTTCTCCAGCTGGGTGAATAGCTGTCCGGTGACGCTGCACCGCAGGCGGCGCTCAGCAAGCGTGAGGTGCGAGTCGTCGCCGTAGATGTCCTGCAAGGCGTTGCGCAGCTCAGCCAGGGAGGCGGAGTGCGCCAAGCCACCAGCGGAGGCGTCGTCGGCGCCGGCGTCCTCATTGCTGTACACGTCCACAAAGTCCTCCTCTGTTTCCTCGCTTGGGGTGCCGCTTACACCGCTGTCTTCGCCCTCTCTGGTGTGTTGCCGTGCGACACGTCGGTTGGCACTGCTAGTGGAGCTGACTCCGTCGTGGCTTGCAGCGGCTTCCTGAGTTGAGTTGCGCTGCGACGGCGAGGAATCGAAAGATTCGTTCCCCGTCGATGTGGCAGCCCCCAGCGCTCGAGTCGATGGCGAGCTCCTTCGCTGCTGCTGCTGTGTCAGACCGGGGTGCTGCGCCAACCACTCCGCATCCGCCTCCCTGCGGATGTGCTTCGCCCTACGCACCGACACCAAGACACAGAAGGCGTGTCCACCACTGTACTTGGGACGGCCACCCGGCTGCAGCTCGAAGATGGTCCAACGGCCGCTGCTGAAGAGCAAATCAGTCGCTTTCTTGTAGCACGACATCAAGTACGGCGACTTCTCGATAAGCGAGAGATGCCGCGCCACGACAATCGTCAGCTCTTGCGCGCGTCGCAGCCGCTTGATGTACGGGAGTAGCAGCTGAACATCTATCTCCCTCCCTGCCGCTGCTTCTATGGTGGTGGTGGTGGGAGATTGCCGTGCCGCTGTTCTCCCGCTCTTTTGCTCGGTGTCGTGTGTCGGCTCCGCAGCAGCAGAGGACATGAGCTCCAGCAGCTTTGGGTACTGCCGCAGAACGCTGCGTGCGGTGGTCGTATCGAGCAGAGAGAGAATGGATGTGTCATCGAAGGTGGTGATGGAGGCTTCCTCCAACGCGAGACTGAGTTGCTGATAGAACTCGTAGCTCTGCGGAGGGTGCGAGGGTGGGGAGGATACCCTCGTCTTGGCTGAGGTAGCTCCAGCGGTGGAGGACCGCGACGACCCACCATCGTTGTTCGCGTCGGCAGCGGTGTCCTCTGCCGACCACAGGTCACGGTCGGACGGCGGGGTGTAGTCCTGGTAGCCTGCCGGCTTGAAGCGCGTGTTGCCCAGGCGAATCTTCACACTCTGCGGCTCCACGAGAGCGCTCACGTACGGATATATCTCCTCGCCATCCCCCTGCGCCGGCACCGACACCCACGAGATCTCCTGCCCGTTGATCGTCCAACACACCATCATCGTCTCGAGGTCCATCATCGACCCGATCACGTCGCCCTGGTTCGGCCGCCGCGGCACCGGCATTGCCTGCTCCGTCATCATCAGCCGCAGGTGCTCACGGCAGTTGAAGCCCCACGAGTGCAGATCGGAGCCAACGTGCTGGGCGGAGGCCATGCGCTCGTGCTCCAAAGTGCCCCAGCCCATCACGATCGTCATGGAACGGTCAGAGATGAACTCGTGCGGCACCTCGACTTCGTAGTAGTACTTGCCCCCCTTGTTCGGCGCCACTCCGACGCTGCCACGCACCTGCCCCACCAGCAGCTCGCCTCCTTCGTTGAGGCGAGTCTCGGTGAGGGCGACAAGGTAGGGAAACGGCCTCCCCAGCATGGGGGGCAAGGGCCGCTGATGCTGCATCGCCTCCACCGTGCGCGCCATACAAGCACACGCCTTGGCAATCGCGGGCGTGACAGTCATGGTGGCGTGGTGAAGCAACGCCAACACCGTGGCGCGCTGCTGCCCCTCCAACAGCGGTTGCATCGACAACACAGGCACCAGCGGCTGCACATTCAGCGCAGCCGCCGGATCGTCCTCCATCAGAGCGCTGATACTGGTGTAGCTAGCCTTGCGCTGGGCTGCGTCGCCGTAGCGCACCACGTTCAGGCACAAGGCGTACAGTAGCGCGTGTTTCTCCGCGCCGAGTACGTCGGGCTGCTGGCGAATGAGCGTCAGTGCGACAGTGGCAACGGTAGACACAAGCTCTGGCTCGCGTACGCCATCCTGCAACAGCTTCAAGCACTGCAAAAAAATGGATGTCACCGCTGACGTAGGGAACTGAGCCCAGCTGTCAAGCCACTCCGACCCACACACATGCAGGCAGCGCAGAAAATCTGGCTCTGCCAGCTGCTCCACCGGCAGAAGTCGCGCGTACTGCAGCATCAATGCGCTCGCGTAATACACAATGGCGCCCACCAGGATCGGCTGCTCTGCGGCACTAGCCGTTGATAGACCGGCAGCAGCAGCGATCGGTCGGGAAGATGGGGTGCTGAGGGGACGCTCTGGGATGGGAGGAACATAGCGGCCCAACTCCCTCACCGCTGACGACCCCCGTCGCCGCGCTGCGGTGTCCACCAGGTTCCACAGCACATCCGCGTTGTACGCACGCGTGCGTAGGCCGAAGCACACGGTGTTGTACCCGTCCAGGGCCCATTGGAACTCCAGCAGCCCGCCATCCCCTACAAGACGGGCCTCGATCGTTGTGCTGTACCGGTCCTCCGGCAACCATCGTGTGACGGTGCAGCAGCTGGTGCAGAAGTGACGGGAACGCATCGCGTGGAAGTTGCGGAAGTGCTCGCGCTGATGGCACCGCGTGCAGTACCCACTCGGCCCTGCAGCGTAGTTTAGGCGGTTCAAGCTTCCGGGCCGCATTCGGCCACACGTAGCGCAGGTCACCGAGGAGAGCGCGTTGTAGGCGTAGCTGCACACCGGACACGTCCACGATGCTCTAGGCCGGGCGTTGGCACAGATGGCACATCGCAGCGCCGACGGTTCATTCAGCAGCGTGCAGATGGGACACTCCCATTCCTCGTCGTCCGAAGGCTCCCTCTCCACGTCGGGGAGGTCGATGCGATCGAATATCATCTGCCCACGCAGCTGCGTAGGGGAGACAAGACTGCCGGTGAAGGTGAAGGTGCACTGCATGGTTTCCCCGCTGCCCTCGACGTAAATCCTGCCGTCATCCTCGTAGTGGCCGCCGTTGTCCACTTCGGTCTGGACCGGTTTCTGAGCCCTTCGAACGACGAGGGTTATCGGCGCTTTCTTGTCTGCCGTGGCCGACAACGACGACTCCGTGGCTGTCACTGCAGCTGCTGCTGTTGCTGCGGTGGCAGCGGTGGTGGTGCTGGTGGTGCCCTGTGAGGCAGCAGCAGCAGCAGCACCATCACTGCTTCCGCCCGCACCGTCGTCCTCTGAGCGCACGGCCACAGTGTCAGGGACGTCTGAAGCGTCCGTCCACTGCGCCTGTGCATCGCTGTCATCCTCACCGCCTGCAGCCTCCTCAACACCCCCCACTTCCTCGGTGGTGGTGGTGGTGGTGTCGTCAGCGTCGTGCGCCAGCCGTGCGTCAGACAGCGACTGCGCCAACGCTGGGCTGAAGTTCGGCCCGTCTTCGTCAGCTGTTGGCGGTGTTGCAGCATCCGGTAGATCACGGCTTGTGGCATCGCCAGATGGCGCGTCAGCCTCCTTCACAGCAGCAACCTCCAGCGGCCCATCCGTCCATTCCCCAAACCACCCACAGTACGGCGATGACGCGGTGGACCTCTGCGCGGCTGATGATAATGACGAAATGTTATCCTGGAGCTGCAGAAGCCGCAGCACGCGATCCAGCAGGTCGCACCAACTCGATGGCACGGTATGATAGGAAGTGCAAGCAGACCAGCGCTTGCCGCAGGACGGACACAAGCACCTACTGCCATCCACCCGGTATGCACGGACGCGGTCGTCGAAGCGCTGCGCGCTGGAGCCGTACGTGATGCCGGCGGGCTCCGCGTACGTGTAGTCGATCTCCTCCAGATTTGTCGACAAACTTCCGGTGCTACTGTTGCCCGACTTGTCCTCCTTGCGCTGGTCCGGTTGCTGCTGTCGCTGCAGATGGCTTGTCGTCCTCTTGTCTGCGTCACCGTCCTTTGCCCCTGCAGTTGTTGTGGTGGCGGAGCTGTGGGTGGTGGAGAAAGAGGCGATGGCGGTGCAGCACGGCACCGTGATGCCCACCTGTCGCCGCAGGTGCGGGTTGCACCACAGTTCGTTCCACGCCTCGCGCAGCAGCACCGGCGACGGCAGGTCGAGCTGGGCACCGGGCAGCAGCGCGCCTAGCAGCGGCAGCAGTGCCATCATGGCCCGCTCCGTTGGCTCAGCGAGCGTCAGCGTAGCCGAAGCAGAGGGCAGCGAAAGCGCGTCGGCCTGCGGGGAAACGTTAACGCTGCGATTCACCACCGACACGGTGGCCGCTGGCCCGGTCGGTGCGGCGCTGCCGTTCAGGTTAAAGATAAGTCGTAACACACGTAGCAACGTCGCTGGGCGGTGTAGCACTACCTGCCGCGTCGGTGAAGCGTCTACGCTCCGCTTCCCCTTACCCGCAGCGGACGTCGTCGTCGTCGTTGCTGCTGTGTGCGGCCCAGCAGCGCTGGTTCCCCTCCCTTCCTCCTTCGCAACATCCACGCCCGCGCTTTCCGAGGCACCGAGCTCCTGCAGGCACTGCGTCGCGAGCAAGGCCAGCTCTGGCAGACACGCCTGCACCGCCGAGCGCAGCGTGGACGACGGCAGCACATGCACCTCCTCTGTTGTGTCGGGCTCCAGCGCCGCTGCACACACACGCTGCAGCGAGCCTGCTTCGTCGCTCACCACCGCCATGCCGCGCTCAAACCGCTCCACACGGACAGACCGCGCGCGTCCACCAGGCTGGTCGAGCTGTGGAGGGGGGACGTACACCATGCGCATCTCGTCTCCATCGGCTCCCAGAACGCCCAGCACCACGTCGTTGGCATCTGCGCTGTCCTGCTCCTTCAGCGAGTGGCTGCTGCTGCCACTGGTGTCCGTGCTGTCCGTGACGGATCGGTTGGAAGGGGTCGAGACGCCTTGCTCATCCACCGCCGCTGGGGCGCTGCGCCGGGAACCGAGCCGTTGCAGGCACTCCTTGACAAGCGGCAGAACAGCGCGCGGCCACGACAGCAGCATCGCCCGCATCGTGTAGCGCGCGCTCATCGCCGCCTCGTCTGGCGCGTACATCCACTTCGCCCGGCTGTCGCGGTTGTATAGCTCCACGAAGGGATAGAGGCAGCGGACGGAGGAAGGGATGTCGCGATACAGCACATTCAGCGGCAGACCGTTGCGCTCGAAGCTGATGCACCGCTCACGCACGTACACCACGGCCGTTACGACGTCGCCGGAGCCGAAGATAATGCTGGACTCCGGGTTGAGGTAGTTTTTCACCCGGTCAGTGTCGGTCATCTGCACCGCCACGTCAGGCACCTCGGAGAGGTAGTCGGAGATGTAGTACGTACGACGCTGCTTTGCACGCTCGCCTGGATGTTTCTTCAGTTCCTCCAAAACGGTGGTCGGTGCAGTTCTTCCGGACACACTGCCGCCGCCACCTTCCGCGGAGGACGAGTTTGCGTTGCCTTGGTCGGCTGGTGTGGGCGCCGGGGTCGAGGCGACGTCGGCCAAACCAAAGTAATAGTAACGACCGAGTGTTTCGCACGGAAAGCCACGCTGTATCCGCACCGACACACGCACTACCTCCGCGGTCTCATGGTCGTCGAGGCGGATTGGGTTGCACGCGTACGACACGCTACGCACGTTACCCGAAAGAGTGGTGCTCGCACTCACGCGGCGGTGCTCGATACGGCGGCCGCCAGCGAAGACGACAACGGAGCTGGCTGGCACAGAAGCCGGACTGAAGCGCGGCTGATACTCAAATGTTTCACTCGCCAGGCCGCAGCACGCTGTCCACAGTCGTCGCACCGCACCGGCGTGCATGGGTGAGATGGCCTCGCTGAACATGTGCTGCGTGATAGCGTTGTAGAGAGCGCTGAGGGCCACCGTGCGCGTCTTGCGCGCCACGGCCTCGCACTCCACCACGGCGGTCAGCACGTCCACTGTCATGGCTAGCATTGACGTTGACATCGGGAGGGAGATGGAAAGCGTCACCACGAGATCCAGCAGCATCGCATTTGAGATGTGCTGCGCCGCCGTGCGCTTCACCTTGTCGGCAGCTTCCT
Source organism: Crithidia bombi (assembly GCA_900240985.1). Lineage (NCBI taxonomy): Eukaryota > Euglenozoa > Kinetoplastea > Trypanosomatida > Trypanosomatidae > Crithidia > Crithidia bombi. The sequence goes on from OESO01000080.1 coordinate 115,182, forward strand.
TGTTGCTGTCCCTCTCCCCCTTCCCTGAAGCACTACCGTTGTTGCTCCTGTCGCCAGAGGGCGAGAGGTCATGTAAGAGGTGCACCAGCTGCTGAATGCTGTGCTGCAGCGGCGCTGTGCACAGCTGCACGAGGTGCGCGCAACCCTGCCCGACACCCGCAGCAGCATTTGTGAGAGGGGTGATGGTGGTAGCAGAAGCAGCAGTATTGTCACCAGCGAACGAAGCACCTGCGAGAGATGCAGAGGACACGGTGCGTCGCGGCAACCCACGCGACAGCTGGGGGGGAGGGGGGTGCCCTGCATGTGAGGCCAACGACGTCGAGCCGCCGTTCCCGGCTGCAGGGGTCGCTACTGAGCTCATTGCAACTGGGTTGTACTGTTGTCGTGAGCTGTGCAGGACAAGGTAGTGCAGTACCAGCTCCAGGAAGAGCGAGACGTTGAAGACGGTTAGGCGCAAGAAGGGCGAGAGGCGGATGTCAGCCGGCACGGTAGCGGAAGTCGACGGCGATGACGACGACGTGGAGGGCAGAGCCGGAGCTGCCCGTGTTTCCAAAGCATGCCTTCTCCGCTTGTCTGCAGTGGTGGTGATGGCCTTCCTGTAGATGGGTGACACCGTCACAACATGCACGAGCTTGAAGCCCGGCATGTCCTCACGAGACCGATCGCTTGCAGCCACCAAGCGGAAGTTGCGGCGTGGCAGCGTGAGCCGCACCATGCTGACACCATTCAGCGCCATCACCACATCCCAGTTCCCGCGAGCAAAGATGAAGTTCAGTTCCACGACATCGCCAGGGTACCACCGAGGTAACCGCCGCTGCTTTCGCGTAGCATTGCCGTACTGCAGCGTGCCATCGCCCATAAAGTAGATGCCATTCGAATCTGACTCCGGTCCAGAGACGACAGCTGGGACGTTCGTTGAGGCGAGACCAACGAAGAACTTCGCACAGCTGCCATCCCAGATCTCGACTCGAACGTGTCCAGGCGTCCACGAGGAGGCTGTCTCATCGAGCAGCACATCCCAAATGGCGAACAGCTCTCTGTTAGTGCATGTGATGGAGGCGGTTGTTCTCGTCTCCTCGGCTTCACGCACGATTTGCGGCTCCCGTGCTGCTGGCGTGTCGACCTCACCCAACTCCATGCCGTCGCCGGCCACCGCGGCTGACGAGGTGTGACCCCGCACGTGCCTTGCCACCTCGACAAGGAATTTATGTTCCTCACTCTCACTCGTCAACAGCAGCGACTCCGTCCGTGAAAGGCGAGTAAAGGAGGGTAGCAGGCCCGTGACGACGTCCGAAAAGAAGGGTGCGCACAGCTGCACGTCCGTCGCGTCCATCGGTGTCGACATCAGCGAAATCGTGAAGACCGCGAAGGCGCCGTACTCCCACGACTCCAACAAGAAGCGATGCGGGGCGGCCTGAGTCGACTGAATGCGATGCAGCAACGCCTTCAGCAGGCGAAAGAGCTGCGTCAGAAGGCCATGCACGCCGCGACGCAGGTTGGCCTCCGTCGCACGCCCACAACTGTTCACAATCGAGAGGTAGTGGTCCGTAGGTGCTCCACTACCTCCCACCGCTGCTGCTAATGTGCCTGCTGCTGACGCTGCGGCGGCGGCTGTGGAAGAGACAGAGGCATTCATCAACAACGTGCCGGCTGCAGACGGTCGGAAAACGTCGTGTGGCTGTAGTGGTGGCAACGCTGAACTCTGCTGAACAAACTGCGTTGCGGTACAGCCCAACAGCAGCAGTCTCCTCGTTGCCTGAGCAACCAATGCCATGTGCTTCGGTGCGCGTGAAACGGCCAAACACTTGGTTAGCAGGTCGACAGCAATCCACATGACGCTGCCGATCTGCCGGCGATCGTCCAGCACTGCCTTCACTTCGCAGAAAGATAGTCCCGGGATGCTCATGAGGTCGATGGCGGCGTCGATCACCTGCGCACGCGTCATGCTCGCCGCCGTGCAGCAGCCCGCGACGTGGAGCAAAAAAAACAGCGCAACTTCCATCGCCGCCTCCCCAGACACGGCGGCGGCGCCGACGGCGCTACTGGCCAGGCTGACTCGACGCACCGCCTCCGACCAGGCCGCAGTGTGCCACGTGAGCGGGTCGCCGTGCAGATACCCATGCCGATCTTGAAGGAAGCGTGAGCAATAATGACGAGCGTCGCACGAACACCCTCGGCGTGGACGGTGTGACAACGCACCCGAGCACGCAGCGCCGCCACCGGCATCTCGAGCAGCGCCGCGATGAACGGCTCCACCCCTGCACCAGCAGACGTCGAAGTCGCAGCGGCAGGCACGGAGGCGCTTGTGGGAGCAGTAACTGCGGATGGCGCAGCCGCAGCTGCGGCGTACGCCTTGTCCTCCGACGACGCTCCCGCGGCAGTAGTGGTGGAAACAACCTTCAGCCCACCACGGAGGAGAGCACACCGGGCAACGCGGCTGCGACGCTGCTGTGGTGCATCATCGATGCTCGAGTGTGTCCTCGCCTCCATCCAGCCCAGCAGGCGCTCCGCCACTGTGCGCTGCGCCGTCAGCACAGCAATCGTCCACTCCGAGCTCCACCGCGTGTCAAGAGTCAGCTGCACATGAGCAGTAACCTCGCCCGGAACCATATAAGCGCTCTCCTGCGCCAGGCTTGGGATCACCACTCGACACGGCCCATTGTGCGTAAGCGCTCCGCCACGGTCGATCTTGCTGCCCTGCAACAACAACGGCAGTTCATCCTTCGCCGATCGTTTTAGCTTACTCGCACTGCCGGCGCTGGATGGGTCCGTGGCAAGACTCTGTGAGTCCTCTGGGGCTGCGGGGCTCTCGGTCGGCACCTCCGCACTGCTGGAGGTGGTCTCCAGTGGCAGCAAAAGGACATCGCGACCGCGCTTGTTATGGTGCTCCCAGTTCACGGACTGCAGCAGTCGCACCGACACCCGTGTCGCGGCAGGGAAACTGAACTCGACCATCCGCGTGCGTCGGCGGCAACATGGCTGCGCCTCAAAGTCACCCTGTGGACGGCGAAGCGAAGAGCTCAACGCGCCTTCTTGGGCATCCCCCGCTGAGCTGCGCACCGAGACGTTCAGCGCGCTCGCCCTCTCCGTCTGCGCCGACGACGACGTGGCGCTGCTCGCGGAGGTGGTGCTGTACTCGTCATTGTCGTCGTCGCTCTCCTGCTCCTCGTCCACGACGGACATCTCTTCCGTCACGTCCACTTCCTCCTCCTCCTCATCGCGAATGTCAGGGACTTCGTGGAAAGCCGAAGATGCGTAGGAGGAGTCATTGTTGCCAGCCGCACTCGCGACGCTGTCCAGCGCCACGGATTGAGGGGGGTGCTGATGCTGCTGCTGCTGCTGCGCCTCCTCCTCCGCGTCGTCGTCGTCATTGGTGCCGCGGCAGAACGCGCTGAGAGTTTTCTCCTGCGTCACGGCGAGCTTTGGAAGGCCGATCTTGAAAGGGATGCGTACGTTGAAGTCCACTGTCTGCCCCGCTCTCTGCGCAGCCCCACCTGTGATGGTCGCAGAGGCCGACGATAATGGCATCTTCTTGACAATGCAGCTTGACGCGCTGGGAATTTCTGTGGGTTGCCCCGGAGTGATTGCCGCCGTCGTGGTAGAGTGTTGTTGCTGTTGCTGCTGCTGCTGCACCATCGCCAGGAGCCTTGGTGGTGCCGCTGCTGCGACCGTCTCCAACAACTGGCCCAGTTCTATCAACACGTCGTCCGTCCACTGCACCAGCGGCACGCAGTGCAGCAACGCCATCACGACCTCCACCCACAGACGCGCTTGCAACTGCGCGACGCTCAGCGGTGTGGCGGACGTTGCCGAACCCTCCGCGGCTGCCGGAGAAGCTGACGCACCAGCCGACCTTGTTGCTGCACACTCCGCTACGGAAGTTGACTCGTGCACCATTGTCGAGTTCGCAGCAACGTCCGCTGTGGTACCCTCACTATCACCGTTGCTGCCGTCCGCGCAGCGGATCGTATCCGTCACTGCCACTGCACGCAGTGCGTGCTTGAGCAGACACGCAAATGAGTGTCCAGCCGCCGCGGAGGTTGGTGCCTTCGCACACAGGACGAGGGCGGTGCGAACGATCTTGTGCCGCAGCACTTCAGCTGCGCTCGGTGTGGCACCTGCCTTTGGGGCAGAGGCGGTGGTGGTCGTGGTGGAGGTGTTCACGGTGTCCTTGTTGCGTAGAGCGCTGGCCAGCACCGCTTCCCACTGCGAATCCACAAAGTCTGATACAAACGCTCGCGTTTTGCGCTCGTAGCTCGCGCGCTCGGCGGCGTTGTGAGGGGTGCCAGCCGGGGCTCCACGCCCACCCTCCGCAGCGTCTCCCCCGTCTGTCCTGTCGCTGTGCGGTGACTTGTGCGAGCCACTGAAGGCCGTCGCATGAGGTTCTGAACTAACACCATCCGGTGGTGGATTGTGGCTGTTCGAGTGAATCGCTGTGGTAGGCACGGCGCTAGTGTTGGCCGACACCGCACCACCAGCCCCGCGTGTGTCTGCGGGTGCTGCTGTCGATGCGGGGGCAGCGGCAGAGGTCTCCACCGTCGTCTCCGCTGAGCCCGATGCGTGAAACGTGGGGAGGGCAAAGTCGAAGAGCAGCGACTCCGCGCTAGACGACGGTGAGACCTGGGAAGCAGCGGCTACGCTGCCCTGCTGCGACGTCGCATGCATCAACGGTCGTCGCTGCACCTCCGTGACGGACCCTCGCGCATTAACACTGATCTGGTAGGCCAGCGCCGCAGCACGCAGCCGCGCCACCGACAGCGTACTCTCGCCGAAGTGAATGCGGGCGAGCTTTTCGTGAAGGTCAGTGAGACACGACTGAATGCCGGCGGCGAAGGTGGCTTCGGTAGCGCGGGGAGAGGCACTCACACGCATGGGTGGGGTGAAGAAGACATCGTGCATTGACAGCGTGCGCTCCGTATCGGGGAGGAGAGGCCAGGCGACCTGAGCCAGGTGGTCTGGCGACATGTTCATGATATCCTCCGCCCTGCACGCGGCGATGGCCGCGGCGGGTTCAAAGAACGCGTTCATTTTCTCAGGTGATGGCTGGAGCTGCATATTCTGCATGCAAGGCCAGAAGCCGAGTTGCTTTTACCTCTCACCTTTGATGGGGTGTCGTTTCTTTGTTGTGTGGTGCTGATGGCAAAGCGAACAGGCACGGTCGTCAGTGAGGAGCACCAGCAATAATAATAAAGAGGTAGGACCACTAAACTGAAGTCAGCACGAAGGAGGGCACAAAAAAGAGGGAAAGCAACAGGAAAAGCGGGGGCGTACAGGAGATCACAGATCGTGGTGAAGAAGAGGCAAAAAAAAAATGCGCACAGAGAGGAGGGAAAGAGAAAAACAATAATAACAATAACAATAATGGCCACGATGGCTTCGGCTGCTGATCTTCGTTAAGTAGAGACACTAAAGCCGCTGAAAAGAAAGGAAGGGAAGTAGTGGCAGAACAGCAAAAACAACAAGAGAAGAGAAGACTCGAATGAAGAAGCGCAAAATGCCTCAATAGCGGCGCACTCAGCCACAAAGGGAAAAAAAATGCACAACAGCCAACAGCAAAAACACGAGCGTGGAAAAGACGCAGGCAAGGAGGCACAAAAGTGTATATATACGCCACACAACACAACAGCGAAGAAAACAAAACAAAAAGAACGAGTTGAGAGACCACGAAGACGGTGGCGGCGATCGCAATAAGACACAAAACAAACAAGAGAGTCTGGAAGTGGCAATATGAAGCGTAGCAGAGCTACAGCATCACCAAATACGGCTGGGGTCGAGGCACACCGGTGGTCGCCTGCGTCGCCCAATGAGAATCCCCAGTCGAGCAGTCAGCCGGAATAGGAGAAAAAGGTTGTAGCCACAAACTTCTCCTCGAGCTACAAATCAGAAGCACTTTTTGTTTTTGAAAAAAATGGCTGAGGTTAGAAGTAGCTGTTATCGAGTATCGACCTATTTATCTGTTCAGACAGGTCGCACCACAGGGAGGGTTGTAAAAAAGAGGGGAATAGAAGAGCACTCAGACGTCCCTTTGTTTTTTGTTTGTTGTTGTTTTGTCTGTTTTGAGAATGAAGATGAAAAGCAAGAAAAAAAGGACAGAGAGAGATGAAGAGCGTAGAAAAGAAAGACAAAGATGCGTCCGGGTGCGGCAAGCACGAGGGAGGGAGAGAGGAAGGAAGGGGCAGGAAGAACAGGGTCCTTGGTGAGCCGTAGGTGCAAAAGCAGCAAAACGCATACAAAGAAAGACAACAAAAATAGAAATAGAGAAAGACCGTCAGCGAGAGGGCAAAGCGCAATAACAGGGTGGGTATGTACAATGTATGTATGTGTGTGTGTGTGTGTGTGTGTGTGTATGTGTGTGTTTGTGGGGGGAGGGAAGCTACTGACGGATGCAGGCACCAAACCAGGAAACAGAGTCAAGTGCGTTGATCGCAGCATGAGGTTAGCAGGCCATCACCGCGGGGATCACACACATACACACACATATATATATATATATATATATATATATATATATATATATATGTGTATATATGAATGCGCAGAAACGGTGTAACGTGATTCAGCGGAAGATAAGAGCAAGGACAGAACAAGGAGAGTTAAGGACAAAGACAGTGAAGTGACAAGTGATGCTACGATGTGCTTAACACAAATAATGCGTGGCAACGGAATGGGGAGCACCAGGGGGGGAGGAAAGGAGTAGCAGCTGTTTCATTCTCCCCTAACATCCCTTTGCGTCCGCGGTCACTAGGTAAACGAGCACGAGAGCGAGACACGCCACCACCACCACTCGTCGGACTGCAGATGAAACTACATCCTTTTCAAGAGAAAATGCGCAACGAGTCGAACCAGCTGACGACGTGCTGCTACGTCAATGAGTCCGTGCATTCATTTCACACTATTGTTTCCGTTTCATGTTTGATTTACTTGGTGTCTTCGCTCTTTTTTTTTCTCTTCTTCCTTCGCATCAGTCAGGGGCTCTTTCCCACTCTTACACAGCCCTTGTTGCTGCTGCGGTTTGAGTGAGTGTGAGCCAGTGTGTGTTTCTCTTTGCAAGTGGAGGGCTGAAGCGCGCGTGTCTGCAAAAGACACCACGACCAAACAGCAGTCAATAATAATAATAAGGCAAAAAGCGAACGCAGCTAAGAGCTTCAGCACGGCTGAACAGACGGCACTCCCGACACCGAACGCAGACGAGGGCAACAAAATAAAATAAAGGTGCAGACGAGCACAGGGCAGACACGCTCGAAAAACCAGAGAGGGAAAGAAAAACAAGACAAAAAGCTCCACCGCTCCCCACCCCCTCCTGCGGCGACCGCGCCACCGCTACTGTCCAACGTGTGAGGACACAGAAGGCGCTGCGTGGAGGAGAAAAGAGGGAGACGAGTACACATCGCCCTCCTCCCTCCCTCCCATTTTTCTCTCCGTCATCCCCTCATGTACAGAGCGACTCCACCAACCCCACTTACGACGTGTGAGCTCCTCCGAGCACCGCCAGCTGACGAAGCATGTCCTCGCCGGAAATCACTGATGTACAGCCATACATCACCGATTTGCGCGACTTGCTCGCCTCCCAGGCTTTTAAGTTGTCGTACTCCGCCACGCTGCCACCGCCGAGAGCAAAAACGATGGCCTGCGAGAACACAGCTTCCCGCAGATCTACGGGCTTCTTCGTGCGGGGGTCGTACGCTTCCACCGTCTCTAGCAATTTCGCCCGCAGCGCTGAAGAGCCTCCGCCGCTGCTGCCACCACCACCGGGTAATCCGCCGGTCACGCCACCGTTAACAACGCTGCCGTATGGAGCGGAGCCCGCACTGCCGCCAGCACCACCAGAGCCGTCCTGCATGAGCGCGTCAACCAGCTTCGTCAACGGCAACATCGTCTCCGACTTGCTGCCGAGCGAGTTTGCGATATTCTTGGCGAGCTGCTGGGCAAAGCCCCACCCAAAGCCCTGGCTAGCGTTCGACTGTGGGGCACTCGGGCTCTGGCTTGTGAGGGACCAGTTCCGCAGGTGCTTCAGGTAGGTCAACGCAGGGAAGCTTGCGGCGTCGCCGAACATGCTCTCGTGCTCCTGCACCACCTGCGCCTCCTCGCCCTCGGTGCACATGAGATAGGCAACTAAAAAGAGTCGCTGGCGGTCCTCTGGGGTCCCAACTGCGTTGGACAGCAAGTTGTGAAACTCCTCCGCATCGAGCCCTTCCTGCTGCAGCACCGCCAGCTCCACCCCATGGTAGTGGTCAAGGTGACGTTTGCGGATTTTGTTCAAAATGCTGAAGGCGAGCTTCGTGTGGGCGTCCAGGAAGCGCTTCCGCTCCGCCAGGCCAGGTGCGTTGGCCAGCAACTTCGACATGTCGTTGCCGTCACCGCCGTCGTCGCCAATGCCACCCGGCGTCTCCTGTGCGAGGGCAGCGTATTCCTCCTTGTAACGGCGCAGCGCGGCTTCGATGTTCCCGCCAACGGCGCCAAAGTCAAGTCTGGCGTTCTCGCGGTAGACGTCGTCCTTGTCGGGGTCCACTTCCAGCACCTCATCTTTGCCGTCCGCCGTCGTGATGGCACACTTGTTCAGTCGCATCCCACCCAGCTCGACGAGCAGGCCGCGGTAGGTGAAGGGGTGGTGCAGCGCCGTGGCGATGTCGCTGGAGCGGTCCACCAACAGCAGTAGCGGCCGCCCCAACACCGACGACGGTGCAGGGGTGAGCTGCTTATCATTGAGAGCATCGTTGAGGCGCAGCGACAGCCGTCGCGCGACTTCGGCGGCGGCGCCGGAGCGGGAGTGCACGAGGATGGGCAGCACTTGCATCGACAGGCACACGTGAGATATGCCCAGCACCACCTGGTTCAAATGGTCCTCGATCTCTTCATCCTTCGCGTTCGTCTTGTTCAACACGAGAAAGGAGTTGTTTAGCATCAAGGAGAAGAGGTCGTTCTCCAGCGCCACGTAGCTCAGCGTGCGGTCGAACACGTGGATGTGCCGAATCGACTGCAGCGACGAGCTGCACAACCGCTGCGCCAAGGACTCCAGCTGCGGCCGTGGGATTTGCGTAGTGAAGTTGAGGTACACCCACTCGTACAGGCTACGCGCGCAGTCGTCGGCGATGCGGGCAATGTTCTCCTCCGTTGGCGCACAGAAGTAAATCGCAGGGGCACCCGGCACCGGGTCACGCTCTGTCGCGATGTGCAAATACAATGTGACGCCGAGCTCTCGCAGCTGTCCCACTTTCAGCAAGGGGGCAATGATGTCGCGGCCCCAGTCGTCAAAGATGAGCAGCCGCCACGTCGTCACAACCGGCTCAGCCGCATTCGCCGTAGCCGTGGAGTACGGCTCCGACACCGGGTTGCCCTGCGCGTCGAGCGGGACAGCCATCTTGATCATCTCGGCCAACACCGCCTCCTCGCGCTGCCGCAGCCAGTGTTGGCCCTGTTGCGCGGCGGCCGGGCCGGCTCCCAGAAGACCATTGACGGGGCGCGAAGGTGCGCCCATCGATGACATGGGTGAGTTGAACATGACCAGCAAAAAAAAGGAGAAAAGGGGAGACGCAGCACCACAAAAGACGGACGCAGGAGTTGAGTCGCAGCGACCACACCGACACGGATGTGCAGCCAGCAGAGAGATAAAAAGAAGACGAATACGAACAAAAGGTAAACAAGAGAGAAAGTTCTTAAAACTGCCTCCCCACTGGTGGTAGGGGACACAGTCGTGCTGAAAGCCTACGCTGAAGGGAGAAGCACCGGCAGAGAAGGGGACGACTATGAGAGGAGTGGAGGGGACGTGGAAATGGCGTTGGGCCTATAAAACAGGAAGAAAAATGTGCACATGCACACACACACACACACATCGAATCACCCTTGAACGGTTTGATGGTCGCCACAGGCGGTGAACGCCGCCGATAAACAGCGTTGGTTTCTCTTTTTGCTCTCTTCTTTTTTTTTTTTACACGTGTGTGTGTGGCAGCTGTTTGAGGCAGCGTTTGTTTGTTTTTCTTCTTGCTTCATGAGAGCTTGCTTTCAAGCAGAGTGTACCGCTGCGACATCGGCAGCAACAGTAACAGCAGCGGTGTTCACATCATCCCATCACGAACACGCTGTCACACGCGGTGCTCATGACCTTCAAAGCAACGAGATGCCAAGAAATAAGAAGTTCCACAGGCGCGTACTTCGCCTCCCTCATTCTTTTCTATTTATTGTTCCTTCACCGCTTTGCTGAGTTCACCGTGGCGGGCCGCCTCACCGTTCAGGAAAGTCGATCTCCCAGTACTGCGACGGAGTGTGTTGGACGGTATCCAGTGACTCCTCTGATAGTGACCGCGTCAAGGCGTCATCACCAGCCCAATCCAACGCTGTACCTGGCACAAGTAGAACATCATCGCGTGACGTTGCGACGGGAAGTGCTAAGCCGCCAGCGCCGCAAGCGGTGCGCCGCACCGCCTGAAAAACAGCCTCTACTTCCGCCACATCCACTGCACGCTGCTGTCGTGTGCGAACGTACCCGCGAAAGGGAGAGGATGCCGTCGCACACCTCTCTGCCGTCCCTTCCGGCAGAGGCACGAGTCGACCGTTACTAACGTACGAATTCATCTGAGCAGCAGAGCTGGTCGAATCAAGCGAGGGAGAGCACCAGCGGTTGTGCGCCATCGTTGCTGCGGCCACAGCCGCAGCCTCGACGTCCATGCCGAGGTACGGCAGTCCTTCTATCGGTAGAGCTCGGGCAGATGCATCCACCCTGCCGTCACCCGCAGTGAGCACGTCACGGCGACTGCGCTTACCTACGTTTCTCCGAGTGTGCGCCGAGGCGTCATCACCGTCTCGGGCAGTTTTGCCTGAGCACCGTGCGACGTGCTTTACTGCACGAAAGCTCCGCGATTTCAGCAGTGATGGTGGTGACGGCGGCAACGCGGTGATGGTGGCGAGAATGTCTGTCGCTGTCATCTCCGCACGTACGGAGGAGGCGGAACCTCTCGTCGCCGCACGTGGCGTACAGGTGCTCTGCCCCACGTGAGAGGGGAGCACTGTGTGAGGTTCTTCGGTTCGCCGCTGCGGTTCAGTGAGCGATGGCGCAAGAAAAGCAGTAACATCTGCACGGCGGGGGCCATTAACAGATTCACTGCGGCTCGAAGTGTTGGCCGCTACGCGCAAAAGAGGAGCAGCGGCGCTCGACGGCACAGACACACGACTATCCGCAGAGCACGTAGCTTCACCAACAAACCCAACGCGGGTCGCCGCTGTCGTTAACGATGGGGCGTGTGTGACGTCAGTGGTGGTCAAGGCACTCCGCGGTGGCACTGCCACCTCTGCGTTCACTGCCACGTCATTCGCATTCCCCTTCCGCTTCAGTGGAGGGAAGAGAATCGCCTCATCGTCAGACTCGGTCGGTGTTGACAGCGGCGTCGCACTTGGCCGCGGTGACGAGGCTGCTGAGATTGGGACCGTCGCAGTGAACGTGCTTTGTGGTAACTGAGAAACAAGCTGAGCTCCTAAGCACGAGACACGCATTCCCTGTCCCTTTGCTGATGCTACTCGAGGTCTGGGCGATCTCGTCTCTCCGAGTGTGGAAGCAGGTAGCGGCAAAAAATCGTCATCTGTGCCAACGTCATCGCACTCGCGGCACGAAGGGACATCCACAGCCGCAGTCATGTGTGGTTCGTCTTGCCTGGCGAATCCTCCCGTCTGCTGTGTACAGGAGGCAGAGGCTTGCCAGCTTGCGTGCACATGTGGTGAGGCTCTTCGATTGTCCTCGGCCGGCAGCAGTGTCTGGTTGTGCGGCAGCAAAAGGTGTCGTAGCGTGTCGTACGCTACCCTCGCCTCCTGTGTGAGCCCAGCCGCGGGCACGTGCAACCGTTGAGCCTGCACCGACGAGAGCGCGTGGTGTGCATCTCCAACCGGCCACACAGACGCGACAGGCAGCAGCACCTCCAGTGTACTTGTGCGGGGAGTCAAATGGCACACGCCGCCGTCGATTGCTTGCACATCTGCCTGTGTTGGTACGACATCCTCCTCCGACTTCCCTGCGCCCACAGACCGATCAAAGTCTTGTGGGTGCTGACACGCTGATTCTTCGCGGTCCACTACGAGGGGGAGCAGAGAGCATTTCTTCCTGGCTCCAGCGTGAAGTTGGTCGCTGGCGCCCGTGCAGAGCAGTGACGATACACACGCGTGGAGCCTCTGCAGTATCGACACCTCAGCAGCTTGAGCAAGGCGCAGACGAGTCTCGCACGCCCGCACCGCACGCTGCTCTGCCTCGGTAGTCGGTAAGGCGACCTTCGCAGCCGTGCAACAAGAGCTGCACTCTTCATAACGCCCCACAGTCTCGTCCTCGCGTCCACCATCGATGCTCTCCCACACGCCACTGTGAGATGCTGATGTAGACGTCATGACCGCAGGCTTGGGCAGCAGCACGGAAGTATCGCACTCGCTGCTGCCGCCTAAAGCTTCTTTGCCCCACGTCGTTGCAGTACTGTTTTCCCGGCTACGCGTGTTGCCTCCCGTGTGCTCGGACGTGTCGAAGGCAAGGGAAACGCTAGCTGGCGCGGTCACCAGCGTGGGAAGAGAGTGGTGATGCTCCGCCTCCATATCTCTACGGCAAACACATCAACTAAAAGCTGCGCTTCAGCGCTTCCACAACACGACGGCGTTGAAGAGGGTGGAACCTGAGTTGCCAAAAAGGAAGCTGGCGTCCCCCTTTCACTGTTCCACGCCCTTCGGTAATAGAGGCAGGGGAGAGTGTACTGCGTTGAGGGTGTGCCTGTGTCTAATTGTGGCTAGCGGTATCAGCAGTTGCCCATCCACATCTACGCATTGCCCAGGACACCAGCAGCAAAGAAAAACGTTGCTGTTGAGGTTGTCAAGCAACAAGAAAGAAAGATAGAAACAAAGAGGAGGAGATATCAATGTCAATAAAGTGATAACACTTCCTTCAAGGAGATCGTTGTTGCTGTAGAAAACGCACTTTGTGTCGTTTGTTTGTGTGTGTGTGGGGGTGGGGGGGGGTACACGCTGATGCGCCCACAATCCACTGATGGTACACAAGATGCGTATGCAAGAAGAACCAAGTCGTGGTAAATCCACGAGTTGTAGCATTGTAACGCCTGTGCATTCCTCGTGAGGAGTACAGACGGAAACAAACGCAAAAAGGCACAGAGAAGAAAGCAGATGCTGTAGAGCACCAACTCGCACTTGCGATTCCTGCTGCTTCTCCACCACAATACACGCAAGACACCTGCGGTTTCTGGGTATGGACGGTTTTTCGGTGTGTGTAGCTGGGGAGTAATCAGCCCTAGTTTTATTTTTTTTCTTTTCCTGTTTTTTTTTCGATTGTTGAAATAAAAGTAAGAAACAGCGAGAAAAACAAAACACAAACGTGTACGTCACGATGAGCGCGCGGTGTATCCAAAAAGGGGAAGGGAAGGCTTCGGGTGTGCACCTTGCATCACGCGACATGAAGCCAGCCCCACAGCAAGAAATATCTCCAAAGGAGGAGAAGGGAGGAAAGAAGCGACATCTGGATGTGTGTGCGTGTGTCCGCGTCACTTTGGCGCATCAATGCAGATTTGGCAGTGTCGAAGTACTGCCGACGGCAGCCGCCAAACAGCCTGGCAGTAGCCACCATTGCCTTTCTCCCCTCCTCCTCCCTCCCTCTGGCCACCACAGATGGGCTGCCGAAAAACAGTTTATCAATGCACCCTCACAACTCTGTCTGCCTCTCTGTGTTCTCGCTGCTCACGTTTTGACATATCGCTCTTCGCTTTCCATGTGTCCTTAGATCTTGACGGCGGTACACACGCTTGGGAAACTTGTGGGCTTGGCGCAGCTGGTGCGGGTCTTGCGGTTCTTCTCGTTGTCCTTCAGCGCGAGCGGCGGCGGTGGGTCAGCTTCACGCGGAGCACCTTCGGCGTCTTGCCCGCGCATCTTGCGGTCCGCGTAGAACTTCTTCAGGTTGCTGCGCTCGTTCTGGTTCAGCACCGTCAAGATGCGCGCAATGCTCTGCGGATCGGGCGGATGCCGGCCCAGACGGGTCTCAGCGCCACCCGTCTGCTGCACAACGCGCAGCTGGGACAGCTCCTCTTGTACTCCGTCAGCGTCTTGAGAAGGTCATCCTTGCCTCTTTTCGCGGAGGTTCCTTGACCTTGATTGTGGTGGGACATGGTTAATCGAGAGAGTACACTACGGGAGTATGTAATTCCACAACGATTCGAAGAAGGGGAAACAAAGAGCAGAAGGAAAATAGTACAAGAGTCGTCAACGTTGACAACGTCGTAGAAGCGCGAATGCACACGCGCACATTTCGCGCAGACGCCATATATAATTTGAGTACACATATGACAATGAATTGTTGAGAGAAAGCGTTGAAAAAGGAAAACAAAGGGGAAATGAACAGCACAACACAATACAAGCGTGTGCAGTGTGTGCATTTGAAGGAGGGGTTATGGTAGGCGTTGTGGAAGCCCACCACATCAGCCAAAACAGACGAGAGCAAAAAGGAAGAGAGTTGCACAGGAGGGCGAGAAGAAAACGAAGTGGAGAAGAGAAACCTCTAAAGACCGGAAAAAAACAAGGGGCATCCGCTCACGCTGGGGCAGCCATCCTCCGTAGCCTGCTCTGCCTTCTTTCGCTTTTCTTCTCTACGCATCAATAGACGAGGAAAGTCCGTTGCCACCCCTCCCCCCACATCGATCACCGCTCACTGCCTCTCCCGGAAAGTGATCCACCCCACATTCGTTACTCTTTGCTCGTCGTGTGTGGGAGCACAGCTCCGCAAAGGTGGGACAACCACACCACCGGTGGAGCCAAAGAAAGCACGTAAGTAAAGGAGGCGGGGAGTGCGGATACCGGGTACAAAAGGAGGGACCAAGAGGGAGAGGAAGAGGAGAGCATCTACGCAGGCACGGAGGACGACTCCGGGCGAGGTAGCACACCCACGCACTCGTGGATACCAACACGCAGTGCGGCAACCTCACTTGCCTCCCCACATACACACACGGTCACATCTCATCCAACGGCCGAGTTAGCAGCAAGCATTCCCAGAAAAACAGATGGGGGCATCGCACCCACGATTCAATAGAGCTGCCATCCCCCCCACTGTTATTGACTGTTTGCGGAAGGTTTGCGGGGTTTTTTCCTCTTGGTAAAAAGAGAACAAAACAAAAAAAAAAGAAGAGCTAAATAAACGCACACGATCATCAGCCACGGCAAGGGCCAAACAATGTGATGCTGTCAAGGTACAAGAAGCAGGACGGAGCGAAAAGTCGAGAGGGAGAAGACAGGAAACACCTTCACAAACAGACCAAGCCATGACATCAGCTGCAGCTGAAGCCACGCACGTCTTGTTGGCACAAACGGCGCTGCTTGAACTCCCCCGCTGCGCTCTACACATTCTTCCTTAGATCTTGGACGGCGTACACAACGCTTGGGGAACTTGTGGGCTTGGCGCAGCTGGTGGCGGGTCTGCGGTTCTTCTCGTTGTCCTTCAGCGCGGAGGCGGCGGCGGTGGGTCAGCTTCACGCGGAGCACCTTCGGCGTCTTGCGCGCATCTTGCGGTCCGCGTAGAACTTCTTCAGGTTGCTGCGCTCGTTCTGGTTCAGCCACCGTCAGATGCGCGCAATTGCTCTTGCGGATCGGGCGGATGCGGCCCAGACGGGTCTCAGCGCCACCCGTCTGCTGCACAACGCGCAGCTGGGACAGCTCCTTCTTGTACTCCGTCAGCGTCCTTGAGAAGGTCATCCTTGCTCTTTTCGCGGAGGTCCTTGACCTTGATGTGGTGGACATAGTGGATCGAAGAAGGAGCTTCACGTAGATGTAAATCGAATTACCCTAACACGAAGTCGTGTGCCTGCCCAGTACCGCAGGTAAAACAAGCCAAGAAAAAAAAAGAAGGTTAGATAGCCCACAAGACGTACCACAGAAGCGTGTTAGTGTGGAAGGTGATTAATGCAGAGGTGCCGTCGTTGACAAACGACATTGGCGATGCAGCCGAGGAAAAAAAAAGGCGGGAGATGAGACGAGGAGGAAACAAAGAAAAAATAGGCGACGCAACAGCTATGAGCAAAAAAGGTCCGTTTTTCAGTGTGGATGGGGGAAGAGGGAAGGGTGGGGTGGAGGGGTATCAGCCCTGCTTGCAAGCCACCGACCGCCATCACTGCGCTTGTCCTCCTTTCTTTCTTTTAGGTGCAGTCGGTTGACGAAGACGACCGTTGGTGAACCTTATAGGTGTCGCAATTAAAAGAAAGACTGAGTCACAATCTACAACTGTGTTTTCGTTTGGGCCCGAATGTGTGTGTGTGTGTGTGGGCACGTGTCTTTTTGCAGCACCTGTTGTCAAATAAAGTGAGAAACTGCGGTGTTTTCGCTTTGTTTAGCTCTTTCTTTATTGAGCTGCCTCTCCACTGTTTCTCTCCTTTTTTTTTGACGTTTTGTTGTAGTTGTCCATGGAGGAAGATACCTGCGTGAGTGCACCTGTGAGACACCGCGGAAGACAATAGACATAATCGAGAACGCGCAAAAAAAAAAGAAACGCATTTCTAAAAACACACGGACCTCCAGTTCACGACCACTTGCAGCAACCTCACTGGGGGCTTCGCCCTATCTGTACATCACGCCAGCAACAAGCAGAGAGAGATGGTTCAGTGCCACCACCACCCTCCGCGCCGACGGCGAGTCGACGAAGCAACCGTCAGCGTCCAAAGCGCCCGATAGCGCAAAGGCATAAAGAGATGTATACGCACACACGCACACACGCACACAAGACAGAAAAAAGCGGTGGTAGCGAAGCTGAGTAGTCAAACTTCTTTGCGCATGTGTGTATGTATGTGTGATGATGATGATGTGTGTGTGTGTGTGTGTGCGTCATCGAGTAAAAACAAAAGTCGGGACGACCATGCAGTGGCTACAGTTTCACAAGGCCCATCGCCACCGTGACCGGCACCACGATGTTCACCTGGGCGGCGTACACCTTATCGGCATACCCAGCCACCGACGACGCGGCCGCCATGGCGGTCACCGCCGTCCCTCCGTGGATGTAGCCGGAGGTGGTGTGGGAGAGGTTGGCAAATTGAGCGCCAGAGCGGTGGTAAACAGTCTTGGCGAGTGGTTGCACCTGGGCAATGTGGGCCTCAACAGCCGCTCGCAACGCCGCCACCTTGCGGTCACGCTCGGCCTCCTGTGCGGCGCAGAACTCCTCCAGCGCCGCCCGCTGCTCCTCCGTCAGCTTCTTCCACGACGCGGGTCGGCGCGGTTGCCGTGGGTTGGCGGGGTCCTCGGCGTCCTCGGTGCTCTCCTCCTCCGCCTCCTCCGCCTCCTCCGCAGCGTCTTCGTCGTCGTCCTTGTCAAACGGATTCTCTGCCTCCTCCTCCTCCTCCCCTTCTTCACCTTCCTCATCAGCTTCTTCCGCTGCCCGCCGTCGAGAAGCGCGGCGCTCCTCTGCCTCTTTTTTTCGTGCTGCTCGCTCCTCCGCTGCCTTGGTGCGACGCGCCTTCGCTGCAATCGCGAGCTGCGTGGACTCCTCAGCCTTTATCTTGACCGCCGCCGCCTTCGCGTAGACCCGCGTGCCATCCTTCAGCGTCTTCTGCACCAGCGACACCTCCTGCTGCACCTTCTGAAAGTTGTAGGCGGACTGCAGGCAGACCTCCTTGACAAGACGACGCGTGCGGAGGCCATAGACGTCGCCGTGCGCCGCACCGATAAACAGCAGGGAAGGCCCGGACAGGTCGTCGCTATCGCCGCCACCGCCACCACCGGACGACAGGGAGGAGGACGAGG
This sequence comes from Crithidia bombi, assembly GCA_900240985.1. Taxonomy (NCBI): domain Eukaryota; phylum Euglenozoa; class Kinetoplastea; order Trypanosomatida; family Trypanosomatidae; genus Crithidia; species Crithidia bombi. Next base: position 132,924 of record OESO01000080.1, read on the forward strand.
TGGCACAGGAAAAGGGTGTCTGCGGTAGCTCCACCGTACCAAGGGCTGCATGATGCGGAACAAGGCGGCGCTCTGGTACCTTAATGGCAGACTTGAAGGCGGGCGCGTTGACCTGCTGGCGCAAGAACTGCTCCTTCGCATCTAGCGCTGGAACTGACGCACCCGCCACGGTCTCCACCTCCCCATCCGCTTCGGCTTCTGCCGCAGGTGCAGCCCCCCTCGCCAACGCGGCATGCTGGCCGTCCTTGTTGGCTTCATCTGCATCATCATCACCATCCGCTGCAGCAGCTGTAGTCGTCGGCGGTGGTGGCTCGTTGCCATGATGATCTTCCGCACCCGCGGCGTCGGCTGCCTTCGCTGTTGGTTCCTGGAAGCAAATACCGATGCTACGGCGCTGGCCACCGACGGCGTTCTCCAACTCCTGCTGCAGCTGCTGCTGTCGCTCTAGCAGCTCCGCCTCTGCGTTGGCGTCGTGCAGGTCCGGCAGCAGCCACACCTTCACGGTCCCGTCCTGCGAGCAGGAAAGGACAGCGGTGGCGCTGCCGCCCTCCTCGGCATTGCCGTGCACCAACACCTCCTTCACCTCCGCTGCATCGGCGGAACGCTTCTGACGCACAACGGGGACCGCAGCGGGGATGGGCACAAACGACAGCCCACGGATGGGGCCAACGTGCTCCCGCAATTCGCAGACAGGGCGGCCAAACTCCATGTCCCAAACGTAGATGGCGCCGTCGGTGCCGCCGGTAAGGACGGCACTGCTGCCCTCCGCGTCGACCGCGATGGCGGTGACGGCACCGCCGTCGTGTGCGTGCCAGGTGGAGCGCCGCTCCCCCTCCATCAACGTCAGTGACCCATCCTCGCCTCCCAGCAGCAGCCGGTTCCCGTTGTCCTGCACCATGACAGAGATGCCAAACGGAAAGGTGGTCGTCTTCACCAGCGAGGCCCGCACACGCGCGCCGCCGTCGTGCACGCTCGTCGATGGGGCCTCGGCCAGGGTCCACTGCTTCATCGTGCCGTCCAACGAACATGTCTGCAGGTCTGCTGGAGAGGTGACAACGATTCCGGTGACTGGTCTGCGGTGCGCGTAGAAGGCAACGGTGGGGATGCCAAGTTCAGCATCCTGCATCGCGTCGTAGCGCTCCACGGTGCCGTCGTCGCGACCGATAAAGAGGGGGACGAGGCCGCCGCCCTGCTCCGCCTCCTCGGTGTAGGCTGCCATACAGCGAATGGGCACTTGGGAGGGCATTGCTGACTTTCGTTTGCTTCCAGGTCGTTGGTGTGTTAAAATACGGGTCCGTGTGTGCGTGCGTGTGTGTGTGGGTGTTGGGTAAAAGGACACAGCAACAAAGGTCAGCTCTGGTCAGCAACTAAAAGGAATGTAGTAACAAGACACGCACGCACACGCAGTGCGCCTATTGTCCCTGCGTGGTGTGCTGAGAGCGCGAGCCAGCGGCGTCAGGAGAACTTCTTGGCTTGTTCTTCTCCTTTGTGTATTGCAGTTGTTGTTGTTGGTCTTTCACTTGTATTTGTATGTGTGTGTGTGTGTGTGTGCGTGTGTGTGTGTGTGTGGCGCTTCACAGAAGTGTTTTTTGTTGTTGTTTGACGCGTTCGTTATCGAGAGTGAGGAAAGAGTTGAGCACTAAAAGGTAAATTAAGTAGCTCGGCAAACGTTACAATGTGAGACAATGTCATGTTCCCCCACATCCGGAGTTGAAGCCAAACAACAAAAAAAAAGCAGCGATGGTGCGTTACTCTAGCGCCATGGCAAAGATACAGCTTTGGGGCAGAGGGAGGAAACAGCGGCTTGTCCCTGCCATTCCCATTCCCAGACTAAGGAGGAAAGCGAACGCGACCCTCACCAAGCTGCTTCACAGGTTCTGTGCGTGTGCGCGTGTTTGCCTGCTGGACTGTTTACTTTTTTGTTCGTATGCGTGCGTCTTTTGCAAACCAGCGCGTTTTGAAAACAGAGGGATGGGGGAGGCATCCTCTGTCTTTTCTTTTGGGTGCTATGGTTGTTTTCTCTCCCTCTCTTTTTTTTCGCCTCTTCACGATCGTGACGCGACCCGCCCGACCCGCAAACAGAACTCGGCAGCAACGACAGAAGAAAGAAAAAGAAGTGAAAACAGTGCAGCAAAAGGAGGAAGCAAAGGCAGTCCATCCCCCCCCCCTCACTTCCCCGACGCCCATCGCAGAGACAAGAAAAAGAGAAAACAGTTTCTGAGCTTCCTCACACTGTTTTTCCTTCTTTCGTTGCCTCGCCTGTTTGAAAGAACTCCACTGGCTTCGATGATTGTCTACTCTAACACGTGCCGAAGGGGAAGAAGAAAAAAAAAAGTAGAAATTCTAACAAAAGAACCAAATAAGTCACACGGCATAGCGGGGCACAACTGTACAATCCCAAAACAGTAGAAGTCAAGCACCATTACCTCAATACGACTAGTCTCACAGCACGCCGGGCTTCGATGAGAAGAGGCACATGAGAAGAAAAGAGAAAGCAAGAACGATCAGAGCTATCATCTTACAGTCTTTTGGGGGGAAGGCGGCCTTCGTTCAGTCCTTGTATTCTACTTTGCGGCTAACGCGGAAGGGTGGTGGTCCACCTTCCTCCTCCTTCTTCACCTGCGGATTAACTCGCAGGGGGCGAGACAGGACCTCTAGACGATTCATGTGCCGCTCCCACTCTTCCCGGGTGAGTCGGTGCGGCTTCAGCGTCATCTCGGTGAACTTTCGTGGATCGGCGTAGTAGTCGTATTGCGAAACAAGCAGGCGACGGTTGTCGTCGTGCGGGATCGACACGGAGGGCTGGCGCCAGTTCTTCTCCAGCCGTGAGAAGTATTCCACAACTGGGTCGGGGTGTACCTCCTCGCTGCGACCACGCGACGACGGTGACGTGCCACGCGCTGATGGTGCAGACGAGGTGCCCGCCTGCTCCGCCAGGTCTGGTGGCAGTCGGTGGTAATGATACACCGTCTCCCGTCGTACCTCCTTTGGGTCCTTGTCGGCACCAAAGATGCGCCGCATCTCCGCTTCGCGGGCACGGCGTACGATGATGGGGACGCTGTACACGTGCTCGACGTGCCGCTCCATCTCCTGCGGCGTCATGGTGCGCGGCGGCGACTCTAGGTCAGGGTACAGCTCCTGCTGCAGTGCAGCCCGGTGCTGCTGGCGCCGCAGCAGTTCGCCCTGCACGCTGTTGTGCAGGTAGTTTTCTAGCTGAGCTTTGGAGCGGCGAGGGGACGGGGTAGACGGGTACACCTTCTCTGTGGCAATGGCCTCCGCGCGCTTCTTGCGCTCCACCCCACCGTAATAGAGACGGTTCACGGCGTTGTTCACCATCCGCGGAGACGCGTAGTAGTCCACGTAGGCGGCGGCTTTCGCATTGCCGGCATCCGGATTGGGCATTGCCGCACGCCTTCTCTTTTGGGGGATGTTGTTTATGTGTATGGGTGTGCGGTTTTTGTTGTTGTTTGTTGTTGTTACCGTCTGCAACTTCACCGATGGATAATTTGGCACCGCGACAACAGGTGGATCTAAGAAAAAGAAGAGGCTCTATCTCATCAGGTGATAGCGGTGAAGAAAATGACAAAGCACGTAAAAAGGAAAAAAAAGCCCAACCCTTTATGTTCGAAGTACCTCTGGGGAGAAGGAGACGAATCGGTGCCGCGCCCTCTGCACAAAACCAGGGCTCCGACCTCAGGTCCCTCAGCGCAGAGGACACCAACAAAATGACAGTCTTTTTTGTTGTTGTTTGCTCTAAAGCGAAAAAAAAACTGGTTGACTACAGCGCCGTTTTGAGTGGTGTGTGTGTGTGTGTGTGCGTGTGTATATCTGTATATCGTTGGGTTAGATTTAACAAAAGCAAAAGCCAAGGGAACACAAGTAGAAGAAGCGATACTATTGGAAGTGCATGCACTAGTTTTGTAGATGTGCATATATATTTGTGTGCTTGCGTGTGCAAAGCAGCTGTTGGGTGTCACGGCAGCGACAGGTGATTCGGCAAGAGTAGAATTCCAGATAAAGAATGGAGGGAGGTGGAGGGAAAAAAAAATCGAGCGTCGTTGGCGACAGATGGAGGTAGCAGAGCCATAACGCCAAAGGAGCTGACGGAAAACAAAGCAGAAAAAGGCCTCTGTTCTACCCTCCCCCTTTTTTTCTTTCCCAGGTGTTAATCAGCCTCGGTGCCTCACTAACGCAGCACAAGACATCCGGCTTCGCCTCCTCCACCTCCGCATCTTCTTCAAAAACAAAAAGCACGGTGGACGCTGAGGTCACACCACTCTCGGATATGACAAAAAGCGAAAGGCTTTTGTTTCTCATGAAAAGCTGCAGAACTCCTCAAAACATGAAGACGAGCCGTCTCTGCCGAGGGACCGCGCCCCATCGCCGGAAAAGGCGCTTAAGAAGCAGAGTCGGTCTGCCGCCTTCCCCGTGTCTGTGCGTTTGCTCATGAGTGTCATTGTTTGTTTGTTTGTTTGTTTTAACAGCTTGGTAGTTAGGTGAACGACAACATAACAAAGAGAGAAAAAAAAAGACACAGTACCTAAGTAAAACCTACTACGCACGCCAAGAGAGTGTTTCACCTACAATTCACCAGAAAGGGTGAGACAAAACAGAAACCAAGAACAAAAACGAGAAAGAAGTGAAGAAAGACGACACACCTAGCAGCCACGGGGAGTCGGCGAAAGTTGTATGGTATTGACCATCACCGTTGCTCGAGCGATACCCCATAATTCAAACAAGCGTGAAAAGCCGAGCTGAAGAGGGGAGATGCTCTCCAAGAGAGCCTTCAGCGAGGCGGGATCTTGCTCGCCAACTTCCAGCTTTGGGAGCGCCTCAAGCGATCCAATAGTCATGGCGTTCATCATGCCGCCAATAGACTGCGAGAGCGACGGCGTCAGCGGGACCAGCATCGGCAGCATGCGTGACGCCTGTGCTGGGGAGTTGATGTGCAGGCGGGCATACATGGCACGGGGAATAGCCGTGCTACCAAAAACGCGACGTCCGAACATTTTCCTTTAGTGCATGTGTGTGTAGAGGAGGGGGAGGTGTGTGTGTGTGTGTGTGTGTGTGTGTGTGTGCGAGAAAAGAGAACGGAGGAGAGAAGAAAGGAAAAGGTAAACAAATTCTCTCTGGTGTCTTCTTCCAAATCCAAAACGGCAAAAAAAAAAAGAGGAACAAGAAAACAAAGGAGACACGTACCGGTCTTTTTTGTTTGTTTGTTTCCTGTTGTTGTTATTGCTCTTGTTTTTTGTTTAGATGGTTTGAATTGCTTCGTTGCGTCCTTCAGCTCTGAACGCTGAAACGGCAGGAGAAAGAGAAGGAGAGAATGAGCACCTCCGGCATCACCCTTGTACACCCTGCTTAGAGGGTTTGTTCGTTCACTGAAGCCCTTTTGACTCCTCATGTGTTCGATGTTAACCAAGTTGCCTTTACAACGCGTATGATGTATCCTGGGCAGAATTGCCTTCTATTCATGAGCAGCAAAAGCAAGAAAAAGAAGTGACCCCCTTCCCTTTCCTTTCCCACAGAAAAGGAGTTACGGGAGCCGCGAGGGTCTTCTGATTTTTCTCTTTTGCGGCTTGAAGCTATTCTATACCAGCTCCTGGCCACACTCTATGCTGACGTGTGAGGATCTGCGTAGTGCTCCTCTAGTATATCCTGCAGACTTCTTAGGCTCACCTTGTCGGCAAGCTGGCTTGCAAGTTGATCTTCCAGCTTCTCCATCTCAATCTGCAGCTCCTCCTGCATAAGCTTGTGCAAGCCGTTCAGCTTCTCATTCACGGCGACCATGTCCTCCTTGCGGGCGAGAAGGCTCACCATGGACGACCAGATGTTCTCCAGTCGCTCCTCCAGCAGAGTTTTAGAGTAGAACTCAGCATGGACGCGCTGCAGCACGTCTTCTTCCCATTTGTTGCTACATTCCTCCTCTCTAACTGCCGACAGGTTTGCCTGGCCAGACTGCAGAGCCCTCCCTTCGGCACCAGGTGAATGGGTGGAAGACGCAGGTGACGGGCCGAGGGCTGAAGCTGCGTTACCCTCCCTCAGCTCGTCCAGAGCATCACGCAACTCCCTGACAGCCACCTCGTGGCCCTCCTGTTGTGCTGTCAAAGCATCGTACACCTCGCGGCGTAGCTCTGCGGCTGATACCTGCACACTTTCGACGAGGTTCATCACGTCGTCTTGTTTCCGCTTTTGATCGGCAATAGCACTAGAAAGATTGCCTTCAAGTTCAAGCCGAAGGTTGTCGACAAGCTGGCGCAACTCTGCAACGTGTGGCTGTCCACAATCTGTGGCTGCCGCTGCTTCCGCAGTGGAGGTCAACGGCGAGTTAAACAGAGCTGCACGAGCTGCATCGTTTACCAAACCACGCAGCTCCTCGTGGCACTTCTTGATCTGAGCTGCGGTATAAGATGTCATCCACTCCACCATCTCGTCGCGAAGCGTGTCGCCTTTCACTTGCCATTCTCGGCGAGTCGCCGCATCTTGCTCCGCCACAGCATTCACCAGCTCTTCACTCATCATTCCGATTCGCTGCTGCTGAGCGTCTAGCCGACGATGGCACGCATGCATTTCCTCCGTGCAGCGTGCAAGGACTGCTTTCGATTCCATATGCGCTGCAGACGCTGGAGTGGTGGTGGATGTATCATGGGACAGTGAAGACGTGGCTACAGCAACAGACTCCACCGCACTGAGGCGCTCTGAAAGAGTGTGCAGCTCACTATCCTTGTCCGCAAGATGCTGCCGCAGTTCACTGAGCTCACGCGCGATCTCGCTCTTCATCGCCGCAAGTGCCTCCGTGGTTGCGTTGACGCGGCTGGTGGTCTCATCGCTGAGTTTGCTCGCAGCGACTGCACCATCTTGACGCAATGCGTCAAACTCCGTCCGAAGAGGACGTACCTGCTGCTCCGTCACCTCGCTGGCCACTTTATCGGGTATGTCCTTCACATCTGCGCAAAGCTGGGCCACCTCTCCTTGAAGCTCGCCCACTTTCTTTTGAACATCACGGATGGCGCCACGTAACGCATCGTCACTCTCTTTTCCTTCCGCAAAGGCCGTCAACTCCCGCTTGAACCCACCCACGAGGGTGTGCACTTCCATCAGCTGGGAAGCCGTCCGCTCTTGGTGTTGCGATAAAGATCCCTCGGTCCGGAGAAGACTTTCAAGTGCGGCTGTCAGATCTGTACCCAGCTTTGCCACAGCACGTTCCTCATCTTCAAGACGCGACTCCAACTGGTGTGACGTACGTGCCGCGGCGTTTCCAAGCTGCTCAACCTCAACCATGTGCTCGCCCAACTCGACCAGGCGGCGCTTGAACCCATCAATGCAGCCCTCCACAAAAGCGAGACGGCGCAGCACATCCGCAGAAGTGGCACTCGCACTAGAGAAGCTGACGACATCGTCAGTGCGCCGCTGTTCGGCCCGGGTGGTTGCGGATTGCATCTCCAACTCCAGACCCGCCACACGACGCTTCACCGCTTCCACCTCAACTAAAGCAGGGGTAAGCTCCCGCAATGCTATATGAGTCTGAAGCTGCTGACGCACCTCATCCTTGACAGTCTGGCGCATCTGCTCCATTTGCTGCGACGCAACCGACTGCGCGTATCTCGCGCCACCGTCCACTTTCGCAGAGAGCTCGTTGACCTGGTGAGAGAAGCGCTCGCACCGCTGCTGCAAGATCGGGACGACGGAGAGCTTCGCTTCTATATCCTTGCCAATCTGCACTCGCCAAGCTTCCCACAAAGGAAGGCCACTGGCATCTGCACTTGCAGAGCTGTCTACTACGGCATAAGGAGGAGAAACACCAACAGGTCCATTTTGAGAGGCAGCGACCGCCGGCCCGGCAGGTGCTGTAGAACCAGTGTTGCCGGAAACCGTTTTTGCTGGGGCCGTTTGGAGAGTCTCAACAGCGATTGAGAGGTTGTGCACGATGTCACACAACGATGCAACCTGCCTATCGTGCCTTTCGCGCTGCTGACTATTGTAGCTAAACACTGTGCTCAGCCGCCCCAGTTCATTGTGCAGCCAATCGTTGTCCTCTCCTTGCTCCGTCCGCAACGTCTTCAAGCTCTGCCTCAGTTGCTGCACTTGACTCTGAAGAGAGGCCGTTGCCTCTTCGTGTGCCACCTTCAGCGCGTTCAGCGACTCGTGTCCTTCCTGTTGCAGTTTTTCATGGTCACGTCGAAGTGCATAGGCAGAAGTCTGCTTTTCCACGTCAGCTTCCAAGTCACTAATCCGTGACAAAAGCTCTTTGCTGGTTTTTAAGGCCTGCTGCGCAGAAACCCCCGAGTCGTTACTTGCAAGCTGCTCTTGGAAGCGTTTTTGCTGCTCTTTCACGCTCAGCAGCTCTTCCGCTAGCTCGTTGCACCGCAGTACAACCACATGTTGCTCACGCTTAGCAACATCACGTAGCTCAACATACAAAGACTTCGCATCATCGCGCGTCTTTCTTGCGTTAGATTCCACAGCATCTTCAATTCTGCTTACTTCAGCTTTAATGCTGTTGTGCTGTGCAGCACATAGCTCCTCCGCCTTTTCAACCATTTGAAAGCAGGCAGACAATCGTTCTTTGCTCACCTGGCGATCCCGTTCAACCGTATCCGAAAGATCACCAAAGAGACTCTTAAGAACTGCGCGTTCGTGCTTCTGTTCCTCGAGAACACTTCGCTGAGTACCGACATCTTGCTCCACAGCTGCGAGACGCATTGCGAAGCTGTCCGACTGCTCCCTTAGCGCCTTATTTATATCGGCTACAGCCGAAGCAACACTCGACGCTAGTTGAGTTTCTAAAGATTGCTGAGCTTCCTCTAGAGCTACTAGTTGATCGCAAAACTCTGTTTTGCAACGGTCGACTCTTGTCGCCAAAGAGTTGGTCTTGTCAGCCAATTCTCTAGTGCTCGGACCGGCCAAGGTAGTAGCTTCTGCCTGTTTGATTTTATCAAAACTAGAAACGAGAAGCTCAATTCTCTCATCGAGTTTTTCCTGCTTCTTACGGAGGTAATGAATCTGCTCCGTGTGCCGTTTTTGTGTTGCTTCAGTTGTTACAGTTGCCGCACGACTAATGGAAAGCGTATTTCGTGTATTATCTATTTCAAGATCTGCCTGCTTCTGCATCACACGTCGTAGAAGCAAATTCACCTCCTTTTGTTCCTGCCGCATGAGCTCCATTACAGTCCGTGAAGCCTGCACCTCGTCATTGAGTTGTCGCATGAACTCGCGCACCACGAGCGGAATATTAACCCACTCTTCTTCGTCATCCAAGAGGAGAGAGCGACCCTCATACCCCATCATGGCACTGGATTGCCAGCAAGGTAAACAGATAGCAAAAGAAAAATGACTGGACAAGAAAAAGAGACAGGTGTAATAAGTAGCGTTGTGCAGAAGGGGCACAAAAAAAAAAAAAGACCGTCACTTTCGGTTTGAGAGTTGCAATACGGTTTACTTCGTTGGACAAGAGCGCTATAACAGCGAAATCGAGAAAGCGGTAGTCGTACAGCACAACGATAATGACAAGCAGTAGGTGTGTCTAAGATGCGGGAAGCGGTGGTGGTGTGAAAAGCGCTTCAAGTATTCTTGTTTTGAAGTAGTCTTAGCAGCTGGAAGGGGACAACAGTCAAGACCTACAGAGATGGAGCGCAATTGTTTTTCTTCCTGCTTCACCATGGAGAAAAAGGCAAGGCAGAAAAACTCAGGAGCCGTAGAGAAAGGGAGAAAAGGAGAAAAAAGTGAGAGAGTCGCAAGTCGTAATGGGAGCAAATGAGAAAATGCGGCTACCCCTTGAGGCAGAAATACCCGAAGAGCTCTGTCGTAAGTAGCTCAGAAACCACGTAAGCAAACCAATAAGAAGGATTGAGGGGAATGAAGTCTATTTTTTTTTTTTTTGAGAGATAGGGAACAGTGCCCCACCTTTTTCTTTTCTTTTTGGAAGCCCAGGCCCTAAAAGAAGTTTCAAGTACTCTATTCCAGCCACAGATGTTATCAAGTGTTCTTCCTGCATTATAGTCGGTTTAATTCGCAGATTTCTTTCTTGGTTGGGAACGCAAGAAAACACTTGTATTTCCTGATAAACAGCGTACAAAACAGAAAACAGAGAACGCGAACAAGCAAAAAAAAAAATGTAATCATCAGCATTGATGCGCAGAAGCGATCAAGCAATACGCAAAAAGGGCTTTGTGCTTAAGCTCCACAAACAGGCAAAGGAGAAGCAGCTATTACATTTAGCAAAGTGTCATTGATGACAGGAATCTCGTCAAGCATCCTTTGCGACCCTTTCATGCCTAGAGTGCGTATCCGCTTTCAGTAATCATCTTCATGTTGTACTGTCGGAAGTACTTCATGTAATTCCAGAATTCTTGAGGGTTGATTGCGTAGTACACTTGATGGTCTCGCACATCAGCAAAGTGAACATTGCGAATCGGCGGTCTAACGCGCGCCATGTCTAGCATGAATTTGAATTTATAATACCAGTCCTGCTTGCGTAGCAGTCCTGGAACGTAAACAAGGCTATGAACACCGTTGAAGTTCTTCACTTTATCCTGTGCTCTGTCAAGTGGTCGAAAAGGAGAGCCGCTGCGGCCTAAAATAGCCGTGACACTCAGCACGAGGTCCTTGTTCTCGAGCACGGTGCGAAGCGCTACGTAAGCCCCGTTTCCTTTTCCGAACAGATGCACCTTTCCATGTTCTACGCAAAAGTTGTCGGTCACCCAGTCGCAGAAACGCGCCACAACACCCTCGACAGGGATCTGCATGTTGTGACGCAGATTCACCACGGGTGAGATGATAACCCACCGCTGATCCATCATGTGTTCCTGATGAACCGGTCGTTCGAAAAAAATTCGCGCAGACGTCCTCAAAGTCCCGCGGAATGCCGCGGTGATCAGGTAAAACTACCATGTACGGATACTCAGCATCAGGCTTCCAATCTGGTGGGGCAATCATGCTGTACGCCATCGGTGCGGGATCCCCATCCACGTCGAACGCATCATGGTCTACACAATCCGCTCGACCTTCGATTAGCGGTAAGCTTGTTGACATCGGGTATAGTGCCCGTAGCTCAAACTCGTTGGGCAAAATGTAATTCTTAGGGAGACGGCGAAACGATGTCTCATTGGGGCGGTACTCCATTTCAGGCTGTGGTACACGCACAACGTGCCGTCGCTTACGAAGGCTGACTTGATCAACCTTTTTGTCTTTTGTACGGGATCCGATAAAGGGACCATCTTGCGAGTACATGTAATGCAACTTGTGTAGCTCGATGTACTCGTTATCTTTCTTGTTCATCACATTCACGTCATCTGCATCCACTGTGGAGGATTTCAAAGAAGCTATCTCGTTGGGTATCCGTACTGTTTCGCTCACGATCTCAGCAGCTTCGACAAGATGGACACTCTTGGCCTGATCCTCAACAACATTGGAAGGTGCGGAGCTTGACTTGTGAAATTCCCTCACAATTAGCAGTCCAACCGAAAAAGAGAGCCGTTCTAATTTGCGGAGCATTGTCGGCCACTGTTGGGTTTTATTGGCATAGTATCTTTGCACAGCAGACCTGAAAAATTGTAAAGAGAGGAGAGACGGATGCGTGAAAAGAAAAAAAAAAGAGGTGGTCTTACAACGTAAGAGAAGCACATTCAGAGGAAGCTGAGATTGCTAACGCATATTTCCAGGTGCACGCCATAATAATGATAGTAACAGTAAACAAGGGGCTTCTTAGTCTGGAGTCAAAACGTGTTAAAGAAATTGTAGTTGCTCCGCTGCAGGTAATTGCATTGTCTCCATCCAGCTGTTTGATAGAGTAAAATTCGCTTTATTATTAGCAGAACCTTTTTTTTTTGCTGCCCAAAAGAGAGCCGCGTTCTTAGATTGGGAGTTAAAAAATGCAAGCGTTCCGTTCTTAGTGAGGTTGTGCACAATTATAATCGCTAGACTAATCATCAAAAGAGAGCTATATAGCGTGATGAGAGTATTCGTACTATAACCAGAGAGGCACAGGGAAAAAAGAAAGCACTCACGAGTCGGTCACAACGACGAGAAAGCAACGATAAAAGCACCACTCTGAATAATGTGTAACAGTGAAATACACCAGCTAACGATAGAAAAAGACAAAAAGATTGTTTGAAGATGCGTTCACTGCTTCTTCCACTCAAGGTGGTAAAGGTCGTGGCGAACACCTTTCATGATAGGGATACGATTGCGTGTGTCCGCGATGGCGTCCAGGTCAACTTTACAGTCCAGAAACCCTTCGCTTTCGTCGAGTTCGCCAATGATGTTGCCCATCGGATCTACCACCATTGAATGCCCCCACGCAACGTACTCAGCCGTGGCATCCCTAGCAGGAGAGCACATAAACACAAACTGCTGGTTGTCCACGGCACGCGCCCGCCCACTCAGCTCCCAGTGAGCCGGCCCTGTGACCATGTTGAACGCACCGGGGTAAACAATGAACGACGTACCCTGCGTCGCAAAGTTCCATGCCATTAGCGGATACCGAATGTCGAAACAGATTCCCACGCCGAATTTCGTGTGCTCATCCATGGCAACGGCAGTGGCGACATCGCCGGCACTAAGAACTTCGCCCTCATCAAAGCGCACGGCTTCTGTGTTGATACGAAAAAGGTGCACCTTGCGGTGGATGTGCTTCAACGCACCATCAGGACCAAAGGTCATGCTTGAATTGAAGAGCTTTCCATCTGCTGCCTTTTCGGGAATGCTGCCGGCAATAACCCAGACCCTGTTGTGTTTCGCGCAGCTGGATATTGCGTCGTAAGTTGGATTTCCGGGGGCAAGAGATTCGGAGTACTCGTCGAAGTACTTCGTCCCATATGGACAGTTAAAGCACTCAGGCAGAACGGCGAGTTTGCTTCCGCGTTTGGCAGCTTCTGTGATCATACTGACTGCTTTCTTTATGTTAGCTGCTTTTTCACGAGTGACTGCCATTTGGCACAGTGTAACGGGGAGACTGCACGGCATTTTTATTGGCGTTGAAGAAATGATCCGCGACACTGAGATCGATTTTAGTGAGCTTTTTCAACGGTCGAGGAAAAAGAAGCGGATTAAAATAAAAGTGGGTGACGAATTGCGGACTAGCACAGAAAAGAAGGAAAGCGGGAAGTCCGCTCATAAACACCATCAGCACTGTTTTTTTTTTTTTGTAAACTCGCGTAAAACAAAACGCTGAATCACACCATTTGCTCTCCATGACCCCCGGCCACACAAAACAACATTTCATGAGGGACAACCCTTTCTTTACGCTTGGCTGCTCTGCTTATGTAATCGGGCTTCGCGCTCGGTAGATTCAGGCGGATGCTGGGTGTTTTTCCCGGGCCGCGTTCGCGGTGCACAACGGGGCAGGGGTTCTTTGCGGCTTTCCTGGGCGCCGGGTGGGCGTTTTTTTTTGGTTTTTCGGCCAGGCGGGGGGGGGGTTTGGGGCGCCCCGCCTGGCCGCGGCAGGCGCCCCTGCGGCCCGCGCCAACCGGGGCCCCTGCCCAGGCGCCGAACGAAAGTGGAACGAAAAAAAAAAACCCCGGGGTGGCCGCTTTCGCGGTGGGGGCAAGGGGTTTCCCGTGGGCGTCGGTGCCGGCCGTCTGGCGCGCTGGGGAAAGGGGAGGGGGGCGGTTCCGGCGGCGTCGTCGGCGCCCCCCGATGCGCGCAGGCATCCGCGACGGCACGGATGTTCTGCCCACTCCTGAACTCGAGCCAGGAGGCACCATCCGTAGCTTCTCCACGTGCTCGAGGTCAAACTCCCGTCATCGGCAGCTTCTTACCCGGCAGTGGGTTGAAGAGGGAGATGGACGCGGGATCGCCACTCACAGCGGGGATCAGCCGGAGGGCTAAGGTGGCACCGCTCCCTGCTCGAGGAAACTGCCGTTGACCGTGCCGCCGCGGTGGCACACCACAGCGTCTGTCTTGAAGAGCTTGCCCAGGCTTCTCCAGCGCCAGGCGGGGCAGTCCAGCGCAGACTCGCCAGCAAAGATGTACGGGCACGTTTGCCTTGCGCAGCTGCGCGAGAAACTCGTCCGTCACCGAAGTTCTCCACGAGCACCTCGACGATGCGGTCACCGTTGTAGAAGGGGAATCCCTTGTTATTGAACCGCTCACCGTCCAGCCAAAGCCGACCGTGGGGGTCGATAATGGCCAAAGTATGGGTTGCAGCGGGGACGGGGTTCGTCTCCACGTCTGCGTGGAAGTCGCTGCGGTCACCCTTCTTGTCCGCAGCAGGGTAGTTTTCGGGTCCTCCAACACAGCGAGGGGCTCGATGGACTTGCGTCCGCACAGACACACTTGCGACCTGCGCTTGAGGATATCGTTGTCGATTGCGGTAGTACTCCTTCAAGTAGGTGGCACTACGGGAGCGTCGAGTACTCGTCGAGGTTCGTCTGCCGTCCAGGGCAGACCAGCCATGTGTGACCCGTTATCTTGACGGGAGAATTGCTGGGTATCGCTGGCGCCGGGGGAATGCAAGGCTCTTGGTAACATACTGGGCTGTGGCAGTGGTGGGGACAGGATCTGAAAAGTCACCACAAACGCGCACGCGCAGATCAAGAGGGAAAAGTATCTCTGGTGGAGGGACGGAGGCGAAGGGAGTGAGGCAGAGGTCAAAGGCAATAGGGATGACTGTCGGAGCGCCCAACCCTTCTAGTTCTCACCACACAGCTGATGTGTATTGTTTTCTTCGTCAAGCGCCGATCACTACAGTGAGCTTCTCCCATTGCTTGTTGGGTAGGGAGGGAAGGGGTGGTGGGTGTTGTCGAAGATATCTTGTATATTGTTCACACATTTCCAAAAGCAGCTATATGCCACCCGCTGAGCGGTACACGGGCAGGTCGCTAGAATTGTGCTTGGTGAACAGCAGCAACAAGAACAAGTCCCGCCGTCTCTCCTAAATGGGCGCTAATGTGTCTTCATGGTGGTGCCTTTTTTACTTGATCTTGCAGCTGGCCGCATTCTCTGGCGACAGCAGGTGTTTACAAATAGACGCTAGCAAATGGATATGGAGAGGGAGAGCACTTCAGTTTTCTTTTTTTTTAAGCTCCCATCGAAACGCTGTGCGTTACACCTTCCGCACGTAGCGCACCCACAGGCATCCGGCATCCAGCTTCTCCACGTGCTCGAGGTCAAACTCCGTCATCGGCAGCTTCTTGGCGCCGGGCATTGGGCTGAATACAGAGACAGCATCCGGATCGCCACAGACTGATGGAACCACAACAAGGCTGACTTCGCTCACCACTCCCTGCTCCAAAAGTGAGCCAGCGAGCGTGCCGCCGCCGTGGCACACCACAAGGTCTGTCTTGAAGAGCTTGCCCAGCTTCTCCAGCGCCAGGCGGCAGTCCAGCGCAGACTTGCCAGCAAAGATGTACGGCACGTTCGCCTTGCGCAGCTGCGCGAGAAACTCGTCCGTCACGAAGTTCTCCACGAGCACCTCGACGATGCGGTCACCGTTGTAGTAGGGAAATCTCTCGTTGTACCGTGTACTCACCTTCCATGGCAGACGGCCGTGCGGATCGACCCACGCGTAGTAGTGGTTGCTAGCAGGGACGGGGTTCGTCTCCACGTCTGCGTGGAAGTCGCTGCGGTCACCCTTCTTGTCCGCAGCAGGGAAGTTCTCCGGCAACTCCAAATCCGCCAACGTGTGCATCGTCTTACGTCCACACATGCACACTTGTGAGCGGGGTTTGAAGTACTCGTTGTCGATGCGGTAGCACTCGCGTGCGTACGTGGACGCGTGCGGTACGCGGAAAAAATCACCGGTAATCTTGCCGTCCAGGCTGCATGCCATTTGGATGGCCGCAGTGACGTTCGGGGAGGTTGACATGGCGACGTTGAGAAATGACGGCTTTGCTCTTCTCGCACCTCCCGTGCAACAAGGAATGCGATTAAGTGCACCAAAAAAAAAAAAGAGGTACGACAGGAAAGAAAGCGATAGAAAGACAAAAAGAGAAGAAAAGAAAAGACACACGTGCGAAGAACCTCAGTAGTTGCGTTGGTTCATCTACAGGACTGCGACCTGCTTCGTCCGGCCACACACAGACCAATTCAGCAACCGTAACGATTGGAATGAATGCGAGAGAGGGAGAGAAAAAACGAGGAAGAGGAGAAAAAATATGGACATGACAGGAAGGGGCTTTTGAAGTGACCGCGAGCATCGAGAACCCCACGAAGAGGAATGACCAATCGCGACAGTGACACCAACTCTAACAACAGCAGCAGTAGAAATAGGGCAGCTTTCGGTAGTAGCTTGTCAAAGGAGGGACGAGGGAAGCATCTCTCTAGTCATCTCATGCTAGTGCCACGTGTATTCTGAATTCGTCGACGGGATGACAGAAAGAAAGGAGAGTTGCATTTCATATTAAGATAAAGAAGTCGAATGGTATCGAGCTGGTGCCTTGCGCCACCACAGAGTATTGTGCCTTTGGACATCAGCATAACAAAAGAACTATGAATACGCTTTCCCGGTTGTCCTTTTCTGGTTCCGCTGTGTTGGTTCTGAAAGAGGTGAGTAGGAAGGAGGAGGGGGGGGGGAGGAGTTGATGTGATCGATTCACCTATCTGACTTAACTTTCTATTGCGGGGAGCATTGTGACGCTCCTTTCCTGTGGAAAGCTGTAGGAAAGTAACGCATTTCTTTGAAGTTATTTGGTTGATTTACTCGCAACAGAGGGAAGGAATTCCCCAACCCTCAAGCCCGCTGAAGCTTCTGCCCGGCAGCAAGGAGGTCGTAGGGTGGAGAACTAACAGGACTGACGACGCAATCGCGCGAAGAAGCACGAACAGAAAGAAAGAAAAAGAGAAAGGCCAGTCAGGGGATATGCTCCCCTTCTAGTGTGTCCTTTGTGTCGGGATGTGGAGTGCGAACGAGGAAGAGACTGGAAAGGAAAAAAGAGCCTTCACCAGCAGAACCAAGGGAGAGAGTTTTCACCTCATGCGTCGTAGAACGAGAGAAGGAAAGGGAGGGATTGAAGTGGAACGTAAGAAATGGGCTTGCATGCATCCAGCCCCAACACTGCTCATTGGCTTCGCTACCGAGCCACTCATTCTGATAGCTGGGGAACCCCTTTCTTTTTCCCTATTCATAATAGAGCACATAAGTATGTACAAACTCTCTTTGTTGTTCTTAGTATTCAGTGGCACACAGCGAACTCCACATTCGGTTGCTCTTTAGCGCGCACACAGCCAGTGGAAGCACACGTGAACGGAAGTGACGATGCGGAAAGTGATGTGGACGATGTGGCCTCAACGCTGCGTGCTGCACACCAAGCACAGCGTGCTATAGAGACAAACAGAACATTAAAAAAAAAGAATAGGAGAGGTGGGGCGTTAAGCACGCAACACGGAAAAGGAGAAGGAAGGGGAGGAAGAAGGAGAGGGGGAGGGCCACGCAGTAATGGATGACGTTTGGATTGTCTTTTTGTCGTTGTTGCACTCATGACTCTACTCCCTCTACCTGATCCAAGCGAATACTCAGCGTCGTATGACGTGATGCTCTCCAGCCTTGCACTCTCGTCGCAGAGGAAGCAGCGCTGATGTTGTCGCTTTGCTGTCCATGACTGCAGACCGCCAGGAGTTGGAGAAGGCACCAAACCGCTATTATTACAACAACAACAACAAAAAAAAAAAAACGAATGGCACGCGTAGATATACACGTGCACAAAAGAAAAGTGAGGGGGAGGGATGGGAACCACGCGGATGGAAGAGGAGAGATAGAGAGGCCACGCGTTGGGAGTATCAAGAAAGATAACTACAGAACGATTTACGGCATCACTCAACCTTCCCATGTGCTTCAGTTCCAAGTAACAGAAATAGTCAATGAAAAGGTCAGAAAAGAGAGAAAAAAAAACAGAAGCACCGAAGGACACTTCTACGAGGAGCGAGTTACAGACAGGGGACCTCTTCATCAGCAGCGCACCGAAGCGTATGAGAACCACAACTACACAATGAGAACGAGTGGGAGCACATACCCTTACACCCCACCCTAGCTCTTTGAGGTGAGGTTCGGCGACTCGAAGCACAGTGTGCACCCGTGGTGCACAACCAAAACTATACCTGGAAATAATAGAAAGACGGAAAGCTACGACTTTCGGTTATAGCGCAGCCCAAGACCGGCCACCATCCGGTAGGCTTCCTCACGTGCTCGAGGTCAACTCCGTCAGTCGGCAGCTTCTTACCCGGCAGTGGGTGAAGAGGGAGATGGACGCGGGTCGCCACTCAACAGCGGGGACAGCAGAGCTGAGGTTGGCGTCCCACCGCTCCCTGCCTCGAGGAAAACTGCCGTGACCGTGCCGCCGCGTGGCACACCACAGCGTGCTGTCTGAAGAGCTTGCGCCAGGCTCCCATGCGCCAGGCGGCCCAGTCCAGCGCAGACTCGCCAGCCAAGATGGTACGGCACGTTTGCCTGCGCAGCTGCGCCGACCAAACCTCGTCCGTTCACGAAGTCTGCCGCGAGCGACGTCGGACATCGATTCTGCTGGATGAGATAGGTTGAAGGTGCCCGTTGTCACTGTGACCGCGCACCGTCTAGCCAAACCGACCGTGGGGGTCGATAAATGGCAAAGTGTGGGGTGGCAGCGGGCGGGGTTCGTCTCCCACTCGTGGAAGCGCTGCGGCTCACCCTTCTGCGGCCCGCACAGGTTTCTTCGGTCCTCCACACAGCGAGGGCTCCCGATGGACTGCCGTCCGGGACAGACACACTTGCGTCTGGCCCCAAAAAAAGTGTCAATGGTGGTTCACCTGAGCAAAGACCAGTTGGAACGTGGGAGAAAGAGGAACGGCCCTGTGCTTACGTCCAGGGGA